>JAZHEH010002789.1:7057500-7560531 GCA_036589455.1 Ateles fusciceps | reverse complement strand
TAAGCAAATGTTATACATACTGGCAGTGTTCTGTCATGTACTGGTGATGTTATGTGTACATTCAGCGTGTTACTGCTTCGCCACTGCCTTCTGAAAAGGAACATGGAACAATATCAGGGAACTGCATGAGACACTCTAGCCACTGTGCAAAGCTGCCAGAGGCCTTGGGAAAGGAAGTAGATAAGAAAAGGCTTCTAGGAATGCATGGCGATGCCTCTACTTTGGACAGAGGGGAGGAGTGACTCAACCAGGACAAACAAAGACCTGAATGTTGGCATCTAGGAAGGCCAGCAAATGTTACTGCCCTCCGATTGAAATAACATGCTGGGAAATAGACATGGAAGTCATCTTTTAACAGAAAAGAAAAAAATATTCCAGTTGGTTCGCTTATTTCTGAATAATTGAGATGAGCCAGGTTATTCCTACTGTCAAGGGTGGATATCTTGATTTTTCCACTGACCAAGCTTCTGAGACATTTCCCACTGGTAGTGGACTCTTAGGCCAGAAAAAGTCAACATTGGTATAAATAACTCTTTTTTATTGCCTATATAAATAATGTTCAAATATATTTCATTTAATATTTCCATGTGTGATTTTCTTGCTGTATATAAAAGCAGTACTCCTCAATTAGTCAGCATGCCTTGGAGGATAACAGCATATGCTATTTGCAAGAAAGTACTTGGCACTAGAGCAGCACAGAAATATTCAGGAGAAACTCCATTAGTCTGATGCTCAAAAAGTTAAGGAGACAAGATGCACTCATAAAACAATGTAACAACATACTAAGTTACGGGCATATGATAAGTAGTGTATGCACAGTATAGACAATAATTTACAGACAAAATGAGAGGGAAAAAATTACTGGAGCAAGAGGAATCTAGAAAGATTTTATAAAAATTGGGACCTGAAGAGTAAGAAGAATTTAGATGGGAAGGACATAAGGCAGAAGCATTTTAGGTCAGAAGAGAAAAGCTTGTAAAGGTGTAGAAAAATAAGCTTTAAAAAATAGCATATGCAAATCTGGGAAGCAGAAGATTAACTATTAACACAATTGCCAAAAAAAAAAATATCTCTCTCTCAGTCTCTCTCTCTCTCTCCGTCTCTGTCTCTCTCTCTGTCTCTCTCTCTCTCTCACACACACACACACACACACACTCGGGAAGTTTGAAACTTTTGAGGAAGTAAATGGATGTGGATTCAGAAGGAAATATCCATCCTTATTAAGAACATCTGACAATATACATTCCTTCAAAGGTATAAACATTACCAAATGAAAACTCATACAAACAATCTGCCAGGAAAAAAAAACAGTTTAATGCCAAATATGTCAGTGCTGGTGGGTTAATTCTAGACAGATACGGTGTGAAAGAGTAATTATCGGGAGTTGAACCTGAATAAACCACATTCGTTTGTTAAATTCAAATCTGATTAGTAGTACTAAATACCAGACTAAATCAAATTTTTGGTTAAAAATAAAACCTAGCATTTGTTTTCATATGTTTGCTTTAAATATATTCTCTGAAACAAACTGGCATATCATCTATTTTGGTCTCAAATAGAAAATTCTACCACAGTTTTAAAAAAAAGTTAATGCTACACACACACACACACACACACACACACACACACACACACATAAATAATCTTCAGAGAAGTTAAATAAGTTGCACAAGGTCACACTTCTAAACAACTCTTTATGGCTGTAGAACCCTGTGCTTTAAGTTGTAAGAATAAAACATCTTATAAAAGTAAAAATCTAAAGTTGTGTGCCAGAACCCCAGGGGGAGTCTTTTGCATGGAAATGCCAAAACTAGTCCCAGATCCACTGAATCAGAATTGCCAGAATGGGGGCCCAGATGTGCAGATTATTTTTTAAAGTACTCTTTTAATATATTCATATCCCTATTTAACATGCTGCCTACCAAAATCTACAGAGTGAATGAATGAATGAAAGAATGAATACATAAATGAATGAATACATCAATCAATAAAGGAATGGGTGCCCAAGTTTGTCACTGAAGTTTAGCAAGACAAGATAGAGAGAAATATTAATCTTTGTACTTTTCTTCCTCTGCCTCACTTCCCAACGGTCCTTTAATTAGTCAGAACTCTACATTGCCTGAAGGAAAACTTGGATTGTAATAGCAGGGGAAAAGACACAATTTATGTTTATTTTTAGTTCAACTAGGCTCTAGAGAATCACAAGGAAAGGTCTGGAGAGCAACAGCATTAGACTGGAAAAGAATGGGAAAGTGGAGGAGGGATTGCTACCCCTTCCTAGGGTGTTCATGTAGGATGTAGGCAATGGGGAGGGGAGGGGAGGAGTAAGACAGGTATCTGACTAGCTCCTGCTAATACTTTACACAGAATTAAATAAAACATTAGAGAGAAATGACAGTAACATGCTGTCAAAATGTAGAGGAAAAGGAGGTTAACTCTGCCTGGTGACACCCCTTCAAGCCCGAGGAAGTTAGCATTGGAGTTGACTGTCAATGCATATGACTTCCCATAGATGGAGAACGTGGAAGGCATTTTTGGACACACCTTAGTTAGGCAGTATCAGATTAGATGTAGGCAGTTTTTATTAAGCTGAACAAAGCAGGTTCAAGGAGAAAAATTTATTGTATATCTAGAACTTTTTAATTCAGTGCTCTACCACTTTGAAAAATATAGGAAATATATAATAAAATTACTATGATGATTATTGATCTCATTGTCAGTATTTCAGCTAATTCATAATTTATTGATGACTAGCAGATCATTTTCGCTCATCAGGAGGTCCCTAGCTAAGGTGCTTTTGGTGGCTTCTCATTCTCACTCTCCTCTTCCCTTGCCCACCATCCCTGATCTGACACTCGCAAGCTGCTGGATTCTCAAATCTGTTATCTTCTTCCAGTGACTCAAGTCACTAGACTAAAAATACAATCCTCTGTTGAAATGCTCCATGCACCTGAACTATGGAAGTATAGAGCAAGAGGTCCAATCTTTGTAGTCCACTCTAACAGCAACTCATCAGTATCTAATGAGGAAAATTTCAGGCCACATAGAACAATCAGGAATATAAAAGCTAAAAGAGAGAAGCTTAGAGACAGTCTACTCCTCTATTTTATAAACTGTTGATTTTGAGGCTCAAAGAGGTTAGATAATTTGTTCAAATCTGGAAGCTTCTAAGGGTCAGAAGTGAAACTTGGACCTAAATCTAGGTGCAGTATTTATACTCCAATACCTGTGAAGAAAGGGAGGGGAGTGTTCAGCAGCAACTCAGGACTGACTTTGCAGGATGCTACTTCTCCTACCTACTTTAGGACCAACTCTCATGTGAACTTGGTGCTTTTTCTGACTTATTTACTATTCCAAATATAGCAAAGATGAAAATCCTATATATTAACTGTATGCAAACTGTTGGACAGCAATAATTTCTTTTCTTTGAGTTCATAATATACTACACCAGGGAGTGATTTCAGAATCGGGTAGACTCAAATTTAATAAGACTTGATTATGATTACTCAATGTTGTATTGAAAATTGTTGGGGAATCTAAAGTATCATTCCTTCCCATTATAATGCACTTAGTAAGGAGCATGAATAAGCCAAACAAAGAATTAATGAAATTTGCAGATCTATTTTTAGAAAGCCTGGCTAGAAAGTCAGGACTCGAAAATAATAAATGACTTGGAAGAACCTATCTAGAATTTTGAATGTGTCTGAAACACAGATGAATTTCTATAGGTGGAAGACCTTAAATACGATTAATACAAAAAATTGTATGGCCAGGAGTGGTAGCTCAGCATGTAACCTCAGTACTGTGGGAGGCTGAAGTGGGCAGATCACTTGAGGCCAGGAGTTTGAGAGCAGCCAGGCCAATATTGTGAAAAGTGTTTCTACTTTAAAAAAAAAAATAGCCAAGTGTGATGGCATGCCTGTAATCTCAGCCTCTTGGGAGCCTGAGGTACAAGAATTGCTTGGACCCCAGAGGCAGAGGTTGCAGTGAGCCAAGATTGTGCCACTGCACTGCAGCCTGGATGACAGAGCAAGACCCTGTCTCAAACAAAACAAAACACATCAACAACAACAATTATGTCAGGATTAAAAAAAAAGAAATAAAGTCAAGATAATTGGTTGATTTTTAATGTGATGTTGCAGAAAAGGGTATACTGTTCAATTTGGAACTGAGACAGGAAAACTCAGTGCTGGGAACTGAATCTTGATTTTCAGAAAAAATGTAGAAAAAGAAGAAGTTATTCAAAACAAGAGCAATAGAGTGATTGTATCATTTGGAGACTAGTGTACCTGGAAGACAGCATAAACACTATGATCAAAGGTTTGGTTAGACAATGACTGAAGTAATAAATTATTAACAACCATGATAAACAGAAAGGGGAAGTTACAATGAAATAAATCTAAAAAGATGAACTGCAAAGAAAGTTAAAGAAATGTCTGCAATGGTTGCTATGGAAAAAAAATGGTGGAATGGCTCAGAGTCATAGGTATGCTTCCAACTATGAACTAGAATCCTGAAATTTTGAGTTTAAAGAAAACATAAAATGATAATTACGATCATTATATGTATCAAAAAAAATGAGTTAACAAATCAATCAATGCCCACATATCTCTTTAAATTCAGGTGCGAGGGTTGGCCCACTTAAATTGAACCTTTTTTATAGTTTTTGTTCTGTCAAAGAACATAAGCAATAGAAAATGCCTAATATATTCTTTTTCTTTTTTTTCCTCCTTTTTTTTTGTGATAGTTGAAGAATACTAATCTAATGAAAATTAATATGATCTAGAGTTTCTGGAAAATATTTATGAGGAACTATATCATATTAGTCTAATTTCAACACAAAGCTTGTCAATACTGCTTGATAATGCTTAGAGGTCCCAACATTGCCCTTGCTCAGGCCACGCCCCTCTCCCAAGGCAAGGCATATGAGAACTCAGGGCTGTTCTCACCTGGAATATGCCACCAAGACCTGCCACTGAGCTTAAGGGAGTCCGAGGAGCAAGAGCTTGCAGTGTGTGTGAAGGAGGGTAGTAAACACAATTGGAAGTACTGGGTAGAGTGTCCCCTGGTGCATGAAGCCCCTGGTGTTGCATGATGGAGCCCTGAATGGAATGGGGGTTCAGGTCCACTCTCTTATGCCACCATGTTCCTCTGCAGAACTCTGAATCCTGCAGAATGAATCCAGGACTTAGAAATGTGAACCTGGTCTTCCAGATTATTACATAGTTGTTTTGTTTAAGGCTGGAAGATAGAACATAATTTAAACATTGTTAACTTGGTTTACATATTTGAAATATTTGGACATACAGTATGTGGTCTTACCCTGCGCCTGCAAAGTTTTAGAGGCTGGCCTGTGTCTTGGCCCCTCCCAGGTTAATGTGAGGTTGCAGAAAGCAGGGACTATCTTCTATTTTTCCAATGTCTTTTACTGTATCTGACAAGATGCTCCATGCATGTTTGGGAAATCAAACAGAACTGAAATGGGAAAATGCAGGGATACATGATATGAACATAGGTAGAAGGTGAAGCAAATATTTCCAGTGGTTAGAATTATTATCAAGCTGCCCCATTTCCTGGACTTTCCTACCACAGAGATAAATATTCAGGAGTGCCATTATAGACTCGGAACTAAGCCCCTGATGAGCAGGTCATCATGGCTGTTCCTGGTATTTTACAACCTGCAGCCTCTTTCCTACACTGCCCAGGTCCCTGGGAAACTTAAGTACGTGGTTAGAATCTCAAGGATAAGGCAGTTTGAGGTCCCCTTAGCTGTTTTTCCCCCACAAGGAAATCAACAGAGCTGCCAGAACTTTTAACTTCATATTTTTTAACATTGCATATTTCAGGAAAAATTTATGGCTCCTTTTATTATGTTTCACAGGACCGTTGATAATATTCTCTCAATGCCCGGTTTTTACACCTTACTAAGGAAAATGGACTTTTTCCATGGCTTCTGTATGAGCCATTGAGTCATTTCTTTGTCTTTTTAATTTCTTCACAGAAATTTCAATCATTTAAATTCAGTTGTCATTCTTTTTAATTGAGCCACACTTAGTTCTCATTACTCTGAAAGGCACTCACAATATGCACATCAGATTAATGTGAATGCATTACACAATTCCAAAAAAAAAAAAAAAAATTGTGCTTCTACATCTTGAATTTACCCTAGGAAACAATGATATATTTTTCTCTCTCTCTTACTATTTGTGTATGTTTCCATATTTCAGCAAAGGGTGAACTTGGGTTAGGCGCATTAATGTAGTAATAATAATTAATAATAACTTTCTTTGCAGTTTGTCTTTCCATATTTTAAATGAAGTTGTCACAACATATAGGGTTACTGTGGGCATTAGAGATGTTATTTCCTGCACTAGCCTGCAGTTGGTAAACAGTGTGGTCCGCTTCACCAACTACATTCACTCCTCCCTCGCAATATGTTCTGCCCCACAATAGACGTTACTCTGAGTTGAATTTGGCACTAAAGTTGAAGAAGCAAGCTTAAACTTTATTCGAATTTTATTTCTGAATTGACTCCCTTGCAGCTGGTTGGACGATTCAGTTATTAGATCTGATAGATAAGTGGTTTTTCCTTTGATATATTATTTATCATTTTCTTTCCTGCCTTCGTCAAAAAGAAGAAAGACATTTCTTTCTTCTCTACAGCAGATGGTAATAGCAATTAGATGCAGTTATAATCCCGACCCTCAGTAGCCGTCAAGTCCCACTGTGTAGCAGAACTGGATGGAAAATGATCTGGATGTTGGAGTCGGCGTGTACTTGCCCAGAGCAATCCCACCTATCAAACACAAATTCACCAGGTGTCTGCCCACAGAGTTAACCTGACAGAACACAGAGAAAGAAATATTGTAACATGATGTCTTCTCTTTGTTCTATT
The DNA here is from genome assembly GCA_036589455.1 of Ateles fusciceps. NCBI lineage: Eukaryota > Metazoa > Chordata > Mammalia > Primates > Atelidae > Ateles > Ateles fusciceps. Next base: position 7,553,636 of record JAZHEH010002789.1, on the reverse strand, counting down.
CATTTCAATAAATTATATGCGTAGCTACTACCCATCCCCCCTTATTACTATTTAAAATTTTCCTGATATCTGACTTTACCAATAACACCATAATTAGATATCAGTGTAGTTCCCAAAGAATGGGATCTTCAGTCTTCAATAAACCCACATATATCACTTCAACATTGTAATCTAGCTTGGAATTCACAGACTAAAATGAGGTCAACATATATTCCCACATCCTATGCTGTCTCATGTACAATGCTATAGCAAGGATAACACAATTCCTAATAATAAAGAACAAATTTCAGAGAGAGTAATTATCTCTAAAACCACATTTAGGGAAGAAACCATTTTCAGAATGAAACTTAGACTTCTACCATCTACCCCTTCCCTGCTAACTTCAGCATAAGTCACAGTGCAAGACACTTGACCCTTTGGAGACCCATCCACCTTCAGCAAAGATCTGGCCAAGAGTTCTGGCAGTCACTTCTGCATATGGTGCCCAGTTGAGAAAATATGTTTAAATGCACTGCTTGCCTCCATGTGATAACAGGCATTTTGGCACAAGACTTTATAGAATATTGGGTACCAGTTAGGCCTTGGAAATCCATGACCATCAAGAAGGGCAAATTCTGTTCTTTGAAAACATAAGCTTCTCACTATTTATTTGCCAATGGATCAGACAATAGAAGACTAGACGAACATATACTGCAAAAACTCAAATGTGTATTGTCTTTTTGTATTCACTGTTCTTATTTGATTTTTTTTTTTAAAAAACAGAATTAAGAAATTTAGGTCGCATGAGTAGGTTGGATACTTTCTGCAGTTGAACCAGTTTGTTGCTTATTTGTGTTTAGTAAGGCTAGAAATGAAAAAGAGTAGCATTGGAGTTGTGAAAATTTCTGGGAGTTATAAAGGGCCCTAACCTATTCAGTATGTTATCTCTACAGGAAGATAGATCTATTGTAAGGATTGGCAAACTCATGGCCCACAGATCAAATGGACTTTCCTGTTTCTGTAAGGAAAGTTTTATCGGAACATGCCCATGCCCATTCATTCTCATGCTGTCTATGGCTGCTTCCACGCTACGATAGCAGAGGTGAATTGTTGCTACAGTGACTGTATGCGCCACAAAGCTTAAAATATTCAGCCCTTTACAGAGAAAGTTTGCTGACCACTGACCTAGTGTAATGCTATCTTTCTTGTGAAAATATTTTATAAATTCTCTAATATTTCATAAAGTTGGAGATAAATATATACTTCTATGAAAAGAAGTTAACACTTGAAGATTAGATCATCTTATTAAATTCATTCTACTAAAATCAAAATGAGGATCTGTAAAGACTTCAGCAAGTGTTGCCTGTATATGTGCTGATGGGACAGTTGATTTTCTCATCTCAGTCTGGTGGGACACAGTTGCCCCAAGAAAATGCTCTTAGTTTCAGTCACACTAAAAGTGAAAATCACAAGGCCCACTGCCTGCTAATCACATTGCCTAAAGAGAGAGAGAGAGAGAGAAAAAAAAAACACTTTTAAAACGAGAGACTGCTTTCCTCTAATCATCTTTCTCTTTAAGTGGATTGTTTGAGAGATATTAAAATAACTGAAGCAGCCTGGAGAATCCAACTTAAAAAACACATAAACCCAGCATGCTCAAAGTTCAAAAGGTCTATTGCATAGTCACTATTAATCTCTCTATACATATTTTATTTAACCTTCTGTAAATATTGTCATTGTAAAGTGCTTTGGACAGGCTAATGCACTGGGATGTTTTGCTAATGGAAACAGAGACAATAATGCAGAAAGCGATCACAAGACGGGAAGAGGAGGAGGCAGATGAAGGAAAGGGCAGACTGAAGGCAGAGCCCGGGTTGTCTGGGAGAGGTGAGGCCGGGACACTGCGTGGAGCTGACTTCTTCATTAGCAGAGGCTGGAGCCATACCAGAGCATTCCAAAGAACTACACTCGACTTTGGAGCTCATCGGTTCCCCCCTCCCCATTGTCCTTCTCTCTCTCTTCTTTCGGTGAGCTTTAAAAGAAAGAGCATAACGTTATTTCCACCCCCCCACCCCATTATAATGTACTCCTTTCCTTTGGAAAATCAGTATGTAAAACTGGCAAATCTCTTTTAGTTCTTGATACTCAGAGAGTAACTTTCCATTTAGTCATCTACAGTGTTTGTTAACGAGAGTTGTAGCTGTGAAGCTCTTCCTGTTGTTATGATTTTGTTTCTCCATGGTGTGTGCAGTTGGTTGGTCTAAAGGATGTGGCATCCATCTTCCTACCTCCTGTCATTCCTAAACAGCCTCAGGAGGCTACTTCCTCAAGGGTGCTGGGGATACCATTTTCCTGGTTCAAGAGCAACACCGCCATTGCTTGCACTGGTAGTGCATTTGCTTCCTTTTCGCTCTCCTTTTTTTCTCCCCCTCCTCCATCTTCCTCTTTTCTCTCCCCTTCTCTTTGTTGTTGTTGTTGTGTTTCCCACAGCAAAAAACTGCCTCCAGGACTGCCTAAATCCATGTTGGCGGGCTCCTGTTTGTGGTGCAGGTGTGCAGAGCCCTCCTCCGTGTCGTCGCCACAGCAACCCAGGGCTCTAATCTGCTGAATATGAAAAGAAGAAACAGAAGAGAAAAGCCATCCACCCCCTTCTGCTCCATCCATGAGTCCAAAGAGGGATACCGTCTCCAAGCATTCCTGATAATCCCCCCAGCCATCGCCCAGGCAACAGTCACAGGGAACTGGCGCGGCCTGGGGCGAGAAAGCAGTCCCTGTCTCAAGCTCAGACCTCCTCCTCCTGCTCCCCTCTCCTCCTCCTCCTCCACTGCTCCCCACCCTGGGTCCCCTATAGGCCCCTACAAACCTCCATCCCATCTCTGGTCTCCCTGCCCCATGCCCTTACGTGCGTGCACATATATTCATATACGTGTGCATGCATGTGTATGTGTGTGTATTTCAGGAGATTTCATCCTAGTTACCTTTCAGATGAGCTGTATTGATGAGCTGGAAAGGGCGAGTTGGACAGAGAATTTTTCTTATTGAAGCTAGCAGTTTGAAAAATATAGTCCTTTGCAGGTTCCACGATTTCAACTGTTTCTGGGTTGGAGGAGGTTTTTCAGAGCCCTTTGCTCTCTAGTGCCCATATCCAGCAGTGAAAGCTCTCATTTGTCTCCCCCACCGTCATGTTGATGCAGCTGGGTTTGACACTGCTTACCTCAGCACTTTTTTTTTTTTTTTTTTTTTTTTGGTTGAAAGACAGAAGGCTTCCTTGTGATCCCAGCCTTTTCCTATCAAATGACACTCAGCCATGGTTTGGGTGACTTATTTACTGGCAGCGGACCAGTAAAAACAAAAATGAACGTTCACAACTAATGAATCCTGGAGCTTAGATAGCTACAGCAACAGTGGTGGGATTACATCAAAATGTTCAGCTTGATACCACGGGGCTCCCAGGCAGTGTGGAACCTAATAAGTCAGGGGTAGGAAAAGGGGGTAAAACAAGACAAGGAACAGAGAAATTTTTTATACTCTGGGTCTAAGGCACACTCAGAAACTTTTAGCTTTAATGATATCATGTGCTTTCTTGATTGGGAACTTTAAAGAGAGAGAGCAGGGTACCCTGCATTTGACTCATTGGAATGGGAGGCAGCTATGCTTGCTACCTTTTTCTTTATTCTTGGAAATTAAACCACACACATCTTCTGCATGATGAAGGAGGCCAGTCTAGATGGACTGGACAGCAAAATCACAGCTTTCTCAGCTGCACTGAAAGAAACTATTTTTATAGAGGACATGAGGTCAAGAATGTTTAGCAAACAAAATTTAATGTCATCTACTCCTAGATAATTCTCCAAGGACTTTCCTCCTCCCAGGCCCTTATTGAAAGTGAGGGCATCTCTTTCAGACTAGTATGATAATATTTTTATTTGTATTGGAATTGATCTTTTGGACAGAAGCACATTTTTTTTCATTAGTATAAATTCGGAAAAATCCAACCACAAAGCAGCTGATTCTGGCTAATGTTTTCTCACTCCCTCTATGACTTCCTCTAATTCAGTAAGTAACTATACTTTCTGTTGATGACTAACTGTTGATTCAGCTTTTGTAACAGTTGAGCTTTTCCCATACAGAGTTCAATCTCTGGATAGAAATGTGGATTACAAATGGGGACAATTTTAACCATAACTCAGGTGTTTAGTTTATGTGTTGCAGAATACTAGAGAATTTGGAAATATGATGGATTGATTTTACTCTTCTTTTTAAATTTTGGTTTTGGTTTCATGACTCTCAGAGAGACAGTGATGGAGGACACTTACCCGATGACAAGTGAAATCACACCCACCCAGTAGTTCTATTTGTTATAATGCAGAAAGAAACACTACTTTTTGTTTTGATTTGGTTTGGTTTTGCCATTATAATACAACTAGGCTCTGATGGCATCTGAGTACATGGAAAATGCCTATGAAAAGTAGGTCATGTGATCAACTTGCTTTCCGAAGCACCTGATTAAAAGGCCTCTTACAAAATTCTGCAGAACTCTGTGTAATTGTCTTTGAAGGTTCTTCCATTGCCACTTAAAAAAATGGCTGGGATTAAATCAGAAAAATGAGATATATAAAGACTACTTCTGGCAACTTAAGGTGTTTAGAGTTCTCACTGTCTACCAAAGACATAGCTGCTTTAAATTCTTTCATTAGTTTCCAGGAATGTAACATAATCTGTCTGTGGTTGAATCTAGCTATATTATTTTCCCTACCATAGAGATATTATCTATAGTCATTGTCTACAAGGAGAAACAAGTATTGTTTGAATGCTGTTTTGAAATCCTTAGGAAAAAAGCATTTTGTATTCGAATCATCTTCAATTCTGTTTAATTCCTAGAATCCAATCCTTATTTTGATTCCTCTTTATCTGTTATTATGCTAATATGTTGGGGTCACCTAGTATGTGCCAGACACTATCCTGTGCTCTCAGAATTCAAAGAACTTGTGGTCTAGATGGGGATGCAGGAAGATAGTAAATAATAGCTAACTTTTATTGAATGCTTACTGTGTGGCAGGTACTGTTTTAGCATTGTATGTGTATTAATTCATCCAAGCCTCAAAACAACTCCATGAGATAGGTAACAATTATTTATCCTATATTCCAAAAGCAAAACCAAGGTACAGGGAGATTAAATTATTCTCCCCAAATCACATGCTGTATTATTTTTAAAGTAGTGTTTGGAAAATACATGACTGCGCCATGTTTTTAAGTCACTGATTCCAGTATCCTCAATACATAGTTAAAGCAGGAGCCTTCCAGATAAAAAAGGGAAGGAAGAGGGAATTTAGAGCCCCAAGATTAAGCCCTGACATCGTTTCAACCTCTCAGGGGTTGCAAAGAACTCTTACTGAGGTGATGGATAATATCTTGCAGTAAGAATGTTTTTGTTTTTGAGGGTGTCTCTGTGGAGTGCTGCTCATGTATCATTCAACTTAGTTGCTGAAAAATTGGTTTTAAGTTGTTTTAAATGTAAATGAGTTAATATTTCTAATGTGCTTGGAGAAGTGCTCTTGGAAGAGGACAGTGGTATATGGTACAGGTCTTAAAATAAAACCGATGAACTTAGTTGGGGATTATATAATAAGAGAAAAAAAAATAAAGGCAGAGATATAACTCTAACTGCACTGTAAAAAACTGAGAGAGAAAAACCAGCCTTGTGAGAGTCAGGAAATGGAAGATGTAATATTGGTGACAAGAGAGTTCTCCCTCAAGTCAGTAAGAACTGTATCAACCATACATGAGTGACAAAGGCTAGATTCGTGGTCAAACAAACGTTAAATATTAAAGCAGGGAAGTGACACAATTGTATCTGTGTTTCATTGAGTAAGGTAATTTCTCTAGCAATGCAAAAAATGAAAAGATTAGACAGCGGTAGCAGAACCTCTAATTTAAATACCATTGCAAAATCCAGATGAGAGATGCTGCTGCTACTGCCGCTGAAGTGGCAATGACATTGGAAGTGGGAAAACCTGGGAAGGCATTTAGGAAAGAGAATCCAGAGAACACTGTCCTTGATTGGATGATGAATCAGGGCCCCTCATGGTGTGATGATAAGAAGATGAGACCTTGGTTTGGGGCATAGATGACTAGTATATGATGACATTCACTGAGGGAGGCAGAGTGTTGAGCTAGTTTTAGACATGTTGAGGTTATAGTACCAAACGTCTGAGAGAGAGTGAGATAGGCAGTTAAAGACACAGTCTGTATCCTGGGAAGAGATAGATTTTGGAGTCATGCATATAAGGGGGAAGTGGTATTTTAAGAGACCAGAGTATACGGGGGATACCAAGAGAAAATAGAGATGGAGAGAAGAGACATGGGAGCCAAGAACAGAATTTGGGAATTCTGGGAAAATCCCCCAGGGGCTACTTTAAAGAAAATTGCAGACAATAAAAGAAGTCTGATCAATTTGTAAAGAACAGAACTGAAAGCCTCTTCTTAAGTCAAAAGTACTGTTGCTCTGTGATTCCTTCCTGCAGCTTCCAATCCATCATCACAGCTAATCTACATTTTGAAACCATCAACCAATTCACTGATAATGTTGGTCCGGAGACTTCTCGAGCTTAAAGGTATCTTGGCACTGTCAGGCTTTTGAAACATAACTCAGTACCTCAACTTCGTAGAGGTCACTGAGAACATTCTCCTGCCTGAAAGCTTAGGTGCTATCAATCACTGATTAAAAAATGCCATCTTTTGCAAAGGCTGGCTCAGCAGAGGGGCTGAGCACAGTCTTGATGAGGAGAGAAAATGAATCCTAATTACTACCTTTGTTGTAGGAGAGTTGGTTTTAAGAAATACAGAAAGGCCATCTTCTGTTTACTTACGTCTCCTTATTCTGTTGTTATAGGAGAGTATTTAGGCAAGATATTAGTAGAATCACTACAGAGTGTAGTAAACTTACCTCACCAGTGCATATCTTAAAAAGCGTATTCAACCTCCCAAGATACAATATTAAAACAACAACAAGAATAAAAATGCATCTCTATGTGATTCATTTATAATGGGCCAAATTGAAAAAAAAATGCTAACTGGAATGTAATACTCCCAAAATTATTATAAAATGAGGTGCTCTACCAGAGTTTATTTTAGTTTTCCTTTTATCCTTAGTAGAAGCAACCATTCTTTCTGTGTTAAAGTCATCACTTTGGAGCAGATATTGAGTAACCCTTCTTAATTCTGTAGATATAAGGAAAGTGGGCTGTTGTCCTAGGGAAAAAGATGTATGTGACTTTTTTGTCTGACTTAGTAAATAAGCACTTTTTCTTCCTGGTGTACAGACTACTGGGAAGGAAACAGGCAAATTCAAGTAAGGTGGAAGGCCTAATAAACACCCAATCCTATCTTCTTGAATTTGAAATTGTAAAGATCTATGAAACAGACTAGAGTTGCCTTTACTCAGGATCCTAAAATAAAGTTACCTTAAGGTGTGGTTTTCAAGTAGGCTGATTTTATCCCCTGGGAAACATTTGGCAGTGTCTGGAGACATTTTTGGTTGTCATAACTAGGGAGGTGGTGCTACTAGGATCTAGCGGGTAGAGAACATGGATGCTGCTAAACATTCTGTAATGTACAGGGCAGTCCCCCAAACAAATAATGAAACTGCATACATTGTCAATAGTGTTGATATTAGAACCTCTGCCTTAAAGGTAGAAAGACACAGAACGCATGGACTGATTCTGAAACTGTCAAGAGAAAGAAAGGAGAATAATGGCTTTGGTACATGAGTGGCATTCTCTAAAGCCAGTTTTGTTCCATTTCTTTGTGGCTGACTAGTGTCCCAAGCAGCAGCCCTCTTGAAAATAAAAACAAATGGTAATTAAGGCTGTCACTGTTGTATGTATGTGTGTAGCTAACTTAATTACAACCCAGAGGGATCATACTTCCTCTGTGCTCTGCACACAAACTTTGAAGATAACTTTGAATCTTTACCAGGAGACTCAAACCTTTTACTGTACAATTACCTCATGCCCTGTGAAAGTTGCTGGGTTACAGAAGTAACAATTTTGGATTTAGCCCAGTTGCTGGAGAGTCTCCATCACTGAAAGTAATGCTAGAAAGTAGGGTCCACTGACATGGTTTGGCTATGTCTCAACCCAAATCGCATCTGGACTTGTAATCAAATTGTAATCCCCATGTGTCAGAGGAGGGACCTAGTGGGAGGTGATTGAATCATGGGGATGGCTTTCCCCATGCTGGTCTCATGATAATGAATGAGTTCTCACAAGATCTGATGGTTTTATAAGTGGCAGTTTCCCCTGTTCTTCTCTCTCATGCTGCCTTGTGCAGAAGGTACCTGCTTCCCTCTCCGCCACAATTGTAAGTTTCCTAAGGCCTCCCTAGCCAGGCAGAACTGTGAGTCAATTAAACCTCTTTCTTTTTTAAATTACCCTGTCTCAAGTGGTATTGTTTTTTTTTTTCATTTAAAATTATTTCATTTTATTAATTTTTTATTTCCATAGGATTTGGGGAACAAGTAGTATTTGGTTTCATGAGTAAGTTCTTTAGTGAGATTTTAGTTCATTTGTGAGATTTTGATGCACCCATTACCCAAGCAGTATACACGAAATCCAATTTTCAGGTAGTATTCTTTATAACCACATGAAAACAGACCAGTACACCCACCCAACAACAAACAATGGGTGTGAACACCCTGCCCAAGAACTTAAAAGGAGCCACCTTGCTTCATGCACTGCTCACCAGGCTACTCCTATTTAGCAACCAGTTCTTCTCTATTGATTTTGCTCACCAAGAGAGAACTAAACCAGCCTGGAGTCTCTTATTGCCTCTCACCCTACTGCCCATACCTACACACCGACAACCAACCCCCATGAACGTATACCAGGAAAAAGATGAGGACTACCATTCACATGCCTATGAGGACCCAAATGTATCCTAGAACCTGACAGGGGCATGATAGTTTTTTTCTCAGCGGTATAAAAAAGACCAGGACAATTGCAGTGGGCCACCCTCTGTCTTTGCAGGAACAAAAACACCAGAACATTATTTTAAGATATTGGAGCCATAAGGAGCCCTAAAGAGCATTTGGCTTGGCTGGGCACAGTGGCTCATGTCTGTAATCCCAGTACTTTGGGAGAATGAGGTGGGCAGACTGCTTGAATTCAAGAGTTGCAGACCAGCTTGAGAAACATAGTTAAACCCCATCTCTACCAAAATATAAAAAATAGCCAGGCATAGTGGCTCACGACTTTAGTCCTAGCTACCTGGGAGGCTGAGGCAGGAGGATTGCTTGAGTCTGGGAGGTGGAGGTTGCAGTGAGCAGAGATCATGCCACTGCACTCCAGCCTGGGCAACAGAGCCAGACCCTATATCAAAACAAAACAAAAATTATTTGACTCAGTTGTCCCAAGGTGGTACATGTTAAAAGGATTTTAGGTGCTACATGAATAGGGCTTTAAATAACATTGAATCCTGTGATTCGATGAATAGGTTAATTAGCTCAATTGTAACCATTTCACTATGTATATGTATATCAAAACACCGCAATTATACACCTTAAATATATGCAATTTATTGTCACCTATTCCTCAATAAAACTCTTAAAAAATAACATTAAATCCATAGTAAGGGTGTTAGTACATTTCCATTCTGTTTTAGTCTTTTGATTGAATCTCATAATACTCAGTGGCAATAGAGAGGGGATGGGGTTTGAATTCTGACTATGCCGCTTGTGATTAAATCTGTGACCCAATCCTGACCAAAGAGAAGTTGAAGACATTTGAGGAATTCTTAGAGAGATGTTAAACTCTAAAGCTTGTACCTTAAGCTTCTCTATTATATGCTCACCTGACTAAATAAATTCTATAAAGGTTGGGGCACCCTATCTTGTTCTCCACTGTATGTCTAGGTCTAGGTATACCTGGCACTCTTGCCATCTATAGGCTCTTAATACATATGTGTTGAATGAACATGTTTAAAAAATCATATCAATTATTGACTAAATATCTATTTTCATTTTAATGATGTTTTTACAGTAAAAAAATTTCCTCCCAGGCTAAATGTGAAATCATGAAGTAGACTCAGTCACCTTCTTGCTTCATTTTTGTTTTTTATAGATTTATTGAGGTGTAGATGACAGGAAATAAACTACACATGTTTAAAGAATATAGTCTGACATGGTTTAACAGATGTATATACTTGTGAAACTTGTACCACAATCAACATAATGAACATATCCATCATCCCTCAAATTTGCTCGTTCTCCTTTGTAATCATCCCTTCTCTGATGAAGTGTCTGTTCCAATCTTTGCCCATTTCTGTTGTTCTTTGGAGAATAGACACTTATTCCATAAGCATGAATAGATTCCATGCTATTTTGATGTTTTGGTTGCTTTTTTTTTTTTTTTTTTTTACATACTGTCTTCACTTCCTAGAAACAGTGCTTTTCTCTTTCTTGTAATTAAGTTCACCCTTCCGGACCCACATCAAATATTGTCTTCCCTATGAAAATATTGTAAGGTTTTGCAGTCAGAATATACTGTTTCTCTGAGCTTTAATAGTGTACATATTGCATTATAATTAGTTACTGCATATCTGTCTTATCCCTTACCCATTTCCCAGGAGACAGTGTAAATATTTTCAGAATAGGACCACTTGTTATTTATTTTTACAGTCTTTGTGCCTCACACAGAACTAGTACATAGTATTTGCCTAATGAATATGTATTGAATAATATGTAGAGTTTCATTTCACATATGGTACAATTGAAATCTATTTTTGATAAACATTCATACTTGCTATCTGCCTTGGCGCTATCATTATTTGATTGATTGATTGATGGAGTCTCTTCTGGAGTGTGGTGGTTGGTGTGATCTCAGCTCACTGCAATCTCTGCCTCCTGGATTCAGAGGATTCTCCTGCCTCAGCTCCCAAGTAGCTGAGATTACAGGCGCATGCCACCACACCCAGCTAATTTTTGTATTTTTAATAGAGGCAGGGTTTCTTCATGTTGGCCAGGCTAATCTTGAACTCCTGACCTCAGGTGATCCCGCCCACCTCCGCCTCCCAAAATGGTGGGATTACAGGTGTAAACCACTGCGCCTGGCAGTTTGGCACTGTCATTTTTTAAATAAAAGCAAAAATATTTCTATCTCAGTATATGTGTGATTTTTGGTTTGGTTTTTGCCATTAAAGTTTGAGCTTGGGTAAGAGTATTTAGGGACAATCAGAACTCTTAATTTCTGCCCAGTAGAAAAAAAAACAATAAGGCAGAACTGTAAAAGCACATGGTACAAAGCTAAAAGGCAATCCCTCTCTTCTGCTTTCTTGGCTCTAGCAAACTTGAGGGGTATAGACAAGAGGCAGTTCAGCAATAGCTCACCCTAAGGCATTGCCAGAGAAGCCCTTATAGCAAGAGAATGGATTGCTTGTTATGGCAATGTTTAGGGGATATGAGCGAAACTGAAAGGAAGTTCTCAAATAATTCCTTGTGCAACCTCAAAGGGTCACCACAATTCCCCTGTGTTTAAGAGGACCCCCACATCCAGGAAAAAAAGATCCTAGAATGTGGAAACAACCCCAAGCCAAAGGCATGAGGCTCCCCCAGGGGCAGCCCCAGCAGGAAATGCCTCTTTGCTTTGCAGTAGAGTCCAACACTTCAAGTTCTCAGAGATATGTGTTTGTGGTTTACCTAAAGGTGGAGAAATTCTACTTTGGACCCATACCTTAAATAATTAGCCTTCCCAGTGGTCAATTTTGCAATTAGACTAAAATGTTTACCGTCAAGTATATGGCATGCGGATTTGACAAGATAAATTTTCCATAATTCAGGTCTAGAAAAATTGTTCCTAATCCAGATGTGAGAGAAAATAAATCAAGAGCATAAAAATATTTTAACTGTAGTCCCATGATAGGCCAAACCCAATATTATGGTGAGCCAGGGCCCCCTGTTGCAGCAAAGTACTTTCCTGCATGAAGTAAATAACTTCTTCCTAAGCATGAAAAGTTGCTCTCCAGAGGATATTTTAGTTGCCTGGAGTTTCTGTAAGATTGAGATTGTTTAGTATGTTTGAGTTGAATTTTGTTTCTTTTTCCATCTCTCAGGCTCTAGTCTAAATAATACTTAGCCAATGCTTTTTTAAACATAACAAATCCTGTTCAATTTGATTCTTCATAAATGTTGCAACTTATCTTACTGAAGCTAAAAAAAGGTACAGTTTTGAAAGATAGTTAAGAGTTAAGGGAGGGAAAAAAACACCTAAACTAATGCAGGTATAAATAGGAATCTTTGCAATAGTTTTAAGTCTTCAGAAGTTTGAGTTTATTTCCACCTGCTGTTGTCTCAGTGGGAGATAAACCAAGGAAATAGCTGCCTTGGAGGGTGAGAAAGGATGATGCTGGAAGTCTCCCACTGGAGAGGACATTCTTCAGCCTCCAAAGGAAGCATCACTTACTCATTTGCTTATTCTGTTTTACTAAAGATACTCAAAGTGAATTAAGAATTTGCAGGCTGGGTACGGTGGCTCACACCTGTAATCCCAGCACTTTGGGAGGCTGAGGCAGGTGGATCACTAGAGATCAGGAGTTTGAGAATAGCCTGGTCAACATGAAACCCCCATCTCAACTAAAAATACAAAAAATTAGCTGGGTATGTGGCAGGTGCCTGTAATCCCAGCTACTCGGGAGGCTGAGGCAGGAGGATCGCTTCAACCTGTGAGACGGAGGTTATAGTTAGCCAAGATTGTGCTACTGCATTCCAGCCTGGGCAATAGAGCAAGACTCCATCTCAAAAAAAAAAAAAAAAAAAAAAAGAATTTGCCACCAGAAACTTTATGTGATGTATACATCACATAATTAATAATTTATGTTAAATTAAAATATGGATTTAAAAAAATATACTTAGTGTGTGAATGAAATGGGAGGAAACTAAAAAATTGAGCCATAGATGTTTTATCATAATTCCTCAAATATAAGTAGCATAGTAAACCTAGGAAAATAGTGTTCTCTTTTCTCAGTAATAAAATTTTTTCAAACTGATATGTTTTCATATTTGTAATAGCTGTCAAGAAGCCCATTTTAAAATTTGAAGGCCACTAAATTTAAAGGTTATCAAAGGCACATTAATCACATTTATTTATTTACATTTTTTTCCATTCTTTTTTTTGTCTGCTCTATTTGTCAGTCATTGGGAGATGTATCAAACTCTTGAACTAGGCATGTGGATTTATCAACCACTTGCATGATCTTCCAATTTTGCTTTATATATTTGAAGTTTACATTGTTAAGTGTTTACAAGTTTAGAATTATTATATTTTCCTAATGATTTAATAGGAGCTGACTCTTACAAAGTAATTACTGTGAAACACACATAATGTAAATATGTTACATACATTAACTTATTTTAGTCATTACAGTAACTCTGAGAGAAAGGTGTTATTGTCCCAATTATACGGTTGAGGAAAGAGTTTAAGTTTGGAGAGCTTAAATAACTTATCCAAGTTCTCAGTACCTGGCAATGTCAGGATTTGTACCTAGATATTATGCTTCCTAAAAACATGCCTTTACCAATATACTGGACTGTCTCCCTATCTTCCCGTCATTATCTATTGGCCTTTTTCGTCATTATGAATGACTTTTGGCATAGTTTGTATTGTCTGATATTATTATGCCATGCAAAAGAAATCCAGACTTTGGCAGCCCATGGCTGCTAAGTAGATTACACAGGCATCCAAAATTCAGCTTCCATAGCTTCTAACCTCAAGGAAAACTCATAGTCTAGGAGAGTTGCTGAAATTCCAGTCAACACAAATGTATTGCATTTCAGAAAAAGAAAGATGGGCAGAAGAACATAAAATACTTGTCCATTTAAAACTGTGCTCCCTAATATGGTAGCCACCAGCTGTATGTGGTTATTGAGCTTCTGAAATGGGGATAGCCTGAACTGAAATACGCTGAAAGTGTAAAATACACACCAGAATTTCAAGAGTTCATACAAAAAATATGGAAGTTATCTCAATACTTTATTATATTGATTACATGTGAAATATTTTGGATATATTGGTTTATATAAAGTGCATTATTAAAATTAATAGCCTAGGCATGGTGGCTCAAACCTGTAATCCTAGCACTTTGAAAGATTCAGGCAGGAGGATTGCTTGAGGCTAAGGGCTGCAAGGCTGCCGTGAGCTCTGGTAGCGCCACTGCACTTGAGCCTAGGTGACAGAACAAGATCCTGTCTCTATAATTAAATTAAAAAAATAATTTAACCTGTCTCTCTTTATTTTTTAAAGGTAGCTACTAGAAAAATTTAAATTACATATAACATTTCCATTTGTGGCTCACTTTATATGTCTATGGAACAGTGATTTAAAGAGCTTACTTGGAATCCCCACCCCCAACGTCTCCTTACTTTTTACCAGCAAGAATTTAGCCCCTGGCTAACTAAGAATGGAGACTACCGAGTGTGGCCCTCTAAGCCTATGGTTACTCCTAACTGTTCTTAAGGGAGCATTGGAGAATGGAGACTTGGGGAGAGTCTCCTTTCCCTCAACACCTGTAACAACCAGTGGATTCATTAGGCTTTATTTTGCTTTTGGTCTTCTACTTATTTGATATATATATACTCTTTTCTATACTGTCAGTGAAAATCTGAAGCAGCATTACTTCAGTGAATCAAATTAAAAATGTCTCTAGCCTCTTCCCCAAAATGAAAGAATATTTAAATGCTTTCACTTGGATTAAATCTTCACTTCTGTTTTACATGTGACTATAGTCTAGTATTTTGTTTCTAACATGCTTTACACTGCAAAATAGTAATTATTTTATATAGTAGATTATTATTTAGACTTACCCACATGCTTACCAATTTCTATGCCTGATATTATTATTTTGCATTTCACTCCTTTCTTTTGGTTCAGTTTTCTTCTTTTAGTATTCTAGGGTGATCTATTAGGGGTAAATTATTCAATTTTTTTATTTCATTGAAAATGTATTTTTCTATTGCATTAGAATGATAATTTAGCTAACTATTTGATAGCAATTTTCTTTCAACATTCTGTATTATTTCCTTTTGGAATTTCTACTGGCTATATGTTACACTATTATCTGTTACCCTAATTATCTTTTAACTGCTTTTTGAAATTTTCTCTCTGTGAAGCTCCATATGTTGCATTAAATTATTATTTCTTCAGAACAATCTTCTACTTTACAAATTCTAAGCTGCCCAATTCTCTTTTACTCTCCACGAATTTCCTTTTTGGCATCAATATTGAGTTTTCAGTGTTTTATAGTCGTGTAACCAGCTTCATTATCAAGATACAGATTTCTACCATCCCCCAATTCCCTTATGTGGCACCTTGAAAGTCAGTATCTTCATCTCTGCCATCCTGTGGCATCTCCTTATCTGCTTTATGCCTTACAGTTTTGCCTTTTCAGGATATTATAAAAGGAATCATACAATATATGGCCTTTTGTGTGTGTCTTCTTTCACTGGCATAATGCTTTTGACATTCATTCATGTTGTTGATTGTATCAGTAGATTATTTTTTATTGCTGAATATTGTTCCATTGTATGGATATATCACAATTTCTTTATCCTTCACCAGCTAATGGATATTTGGGTTGTATCCACTTTTTGGTGATTATGAATAAAGCTGCTGTAAGCATTTGCTTACAGAACTTCGTGTAGTCATCTATGTTTTCATTATCTTGGGTAAATATCTAGGAGCAGAGTAAGTGAATTACATAGTAGAAGTATGTGTAATATTTCAAGAAATTACCCAACTGTTTTCCAGAGTGTCTGGACCATTTTGCACTCTCACATTCTCCTATATTCTCACAGAACTTGGTATTGCCCTTCTTTGATTTTAGCCATTCTACTAGAGATGTAGTGGTATCTCACTGTGGTTTTGATTTTGATTTCCCAAAGGACAAATGATATTTAATATCTTTTCATGTGCTTATTTCCCACCTGTATCACTTCTTTGGTACAGTACCCTCAAATCTTTGCTTATCTTTTAAACTGAGTTTTCTTTTTTGGTATTCTTTAGTCATAATAGTTCTTTATATATTCTAGATACAAGTCTTCAGAAGATATGTGCTTTGCAAATATTATCTCTCAGTCTGTGACTTGTCTGTCTATTTTTTAACAGTGTCTTTGAAGACTTTTTAAAATTTTCAGGAAGTTAAATAAATATACCAATATTTTCTTTAATGGTTTGTGCCTTCTGTGACCTAAGAAATCTTTGCCTAACTCAAAACAACAAAGATTTTCTTTTAGTTTTTAGAGATGTTTCATTGTGTTAGCTCTTACCTTTAGGTCTATGTTTTATTCTGAGTTAATTTTTTTATTTTATGTGAGGTATGGGATCACAGACTAGTGGTATACCTCATTCCCTTGAATCTATAAAATCTTAAGGAAGATGTTTTCTCTGCCTTAATGTTACCTGGAAAGGAAAGAAAGAGGTGTGAAAGTAAAGCCGAATGTAATTCATTTACATTCAAGGTTATTACTGACCTGTGAGATTTTGTTCCTGTCATATTGTTAATTGTTTTCTCGTTATTTTATATATTCTTTGTTACTTTCTTTTTCTTATTTGTCATTATGGTTTGGTGGTTTTCTTAAGTGATACCATTTGAGTCCCTTCTCTTCCTCATCTGCGTGTTTGGCTTATCAGCAAGTGTTATCCTTTTGTGTGATTTCATGATAGTAAATGTCATCTTTTCACTTCCAGGTTTAGGACTTGTTTGAGCATTTCTTGTAGGATCTATCTGTCATTGAGAATTCCCTCAGCTATTGCTTCTCTGGGAAATACTTCATTTCTCTTTTTTTAAATAAAGGATAATTTTGCTAGATATAGTATCTGTGGCAGACAGTATATTTTTCTCTCCTGGCTATAAGCTTTCTGCTGAAAAATCTGCTGTTAATCTGATGAAGGTTCGTTTACAGGTGACTTGAAGCTTTTCTCTTGCTGTTTTTATAATTTTCTCTTTGTCTTTGCTTTAGAAAGTTTGTCTGTAATGTGCTTGGAGAAAACCTTTTGCACTGTATCTGTTTCATGATCTCAGAGCCTCCTATGTCTGGATGTCTAAATCTCTTGCTAAATTATTTCATTTAATAGGTTTTCTAACCCTTTCATTCTCTCTTTGCCTTTTGGAACCCTGAAAATTCAAACATTTAGTTGCTTTATGGTGTCCTATATGTCAAGAAGGCTTTGCTTATTCTTTTTCATCCTTTTATCTTTATTTTTTTCTTATTGGGTTGTTTCAAAAGACCGTCTTCAAGTTTTGAGATTTCTTCTTCTTGATCTAGTCTGTGTTGAAACTTTCAAGTATATTTTCTATTTCATTCAGTAAAGTCTCTAGGTCCCAAGTTTTTGGTTTGTTCTTTTTTTATGATATCTACTTTCTTGGACAATTTCTTATTCATATCCTTAATTGTTTTTCTCATTTTTTTGTATTGTTTTTCAGAATTTTCTTGTATTTCACTGATCTTCTTTAGAATCAATACTTTGAATTCTTTTTCTGGAATTTCATAAATTTGTTTTTTATTGGGACCTATTTCTGGAGAACTATTGTGTTCCTTATGTTGATATCTGTGCATCTTGTGTAATAGTTACGTCTCTAAAAATTTGCTTTCATGGGGAGAACTATTTTTCTGAAGATGTATCTATGGTATTGGTTGGGTAGAGCACTTTGGCTTTGATTCTGGGTGCATGGAATAGTATAGTCTCTACATGAATTATTTGGATGTAAACGGCATCAGTAGTGTCTGTGATTCCTCAGTGGCTTAGGGTGCAGTTATTTTTGGAGGCTGTGGTGAAGTTTTGCTGAGGATTATGATACCAATAGGCTAGTCTTTAGGCTTTAATGGTGGCAGTGGTGGGCTGAGCATGCCTATCCTTGAGCTCCAGAGTAATGTGTGCTGGCACTGGTATTAGTGGGCTCAGGCAGGACAATTCTTGGTTTCCAGGTGGATTACTTTGATGCCAGTAGTGGCAGCAGTGGGCTGGGTGGGTGAGTTCCCAGGCCCCTGGCTGCCAGCATGGTATGAATGATGGCAGTGATAGGACAACCCTTTGGGTCCTGAGTGCTGTGTGCTGGTATTGACAGTGGCTGCAATGGGCTGTGTAGGCTAGTCTCTAGGTGATGTGTGGTGTGTGCAGCTGGGGTGTCAGCAGCTGGGGGGGCAGAATGAGAGGGTTGGGAAACCCAGCCTCAGGCCCTTGGCTAGGAGTGTTCAGGTGTTAACAGTGGTGGACTAGGCTAGTAAATCCTCTGGTCCCCAGACTGTGTGTTCTGGAGTGTGTAGAGGGGTGAAGCTGGGCCAGGTAAGTTTGTTCTCTGCACGCCTCAGATGATGTTGCAGGCATCAGCCATGCTAGGTAGGGGGAGAGGCAATACCCAGACCACCAGCAGAATGCTTGGGTGGTGTTGGTAGTGGCTGTGCTGCTGCTCTGCCACTGCAGAGGGTGGGGCTGCTTTCAGTGGCAGCAGCTTAGGCCAGTGGGTAGGGAATGTGCATGTCCCTTCTGCCTCTGCTCTGGTGGTGCTTGCACCTCAGTCCTGGTGGTGGTTGCACCTCAGTCCTGGTGGTGGTTGCCTGTTCCTTGCTTACATTTCAGCTCCATGGTTAATAGCCCACACTTCTTTTTGCTCCTCTGCCTTGGTGCTGTGGGGCCCTAAGACAGCACACAACCTTTTGGAGGTGGAGCTCTAAAATTGGCACTTTGCTGTTGCTGCTTAGGTGTCAGGCTGTGTGTGACACCCAGCATGAACTCTCTCTCTGGAACAATGCTGTCACACAATCCCCTGGCAGCTCGCTGTATTAGGTTCAAGGCCTGTGAGGGTTGAGGGGCTCTCCTGTGGCTAGGACTGTGGGAGTCCACTGTGGGAATGTGGACTCCTCCTAGTCTCTCACTTACACTTTCCTCACATGAAGGAGTCTTTCCTGGCTCCAAGCCAATCACAGCTGAACAGGCTATCTCACTTCCCTCTTTTCCTTGCTTTAGGTATTTCCTTTTACTTTTCTATTGAATTCCAGTATTCTCTCTTGGATGATCTATTCAAAGTGTGATTATCTACTCACTATTTTTGTTTTTCTTAGTGAAGAAGGTTAGCGCAAAATGCCTCTAGTAAGCCATCTTGAAGCCCTTTCCCTATTTTTAAAATTAGAAATAATACACATCCAAAATGCTTGGTTTTGACTCTTTCTGGTGAGAAAGAGGTGGATGAAATATTGTTAGTATTGATCTCTTTGTACACTGTGCAACCATCATATTGGCCACCAACTGGAAGAATTCTCCCTTTAAAATTTGACAAATGACCATGTTTCTGATTTTCCTAGCACAAGCCTGTAAGATTCAATGTAACCTTATTAAGTCTTGAAGATAGGAAAGTTTACAGCTGACTCTAGGCAATTTGGGGTACAGAATAGAGCTTGTTTGTTGAAGCCAACTGTCCACTATACAGGCTGTTTTGTTGTTAGCATTCTTCATGTGACAGACATCCTTTTAGAAGCCCCAAGTAAGAATTCTCTAAAATATATACATATATAGGTATATATATGTATATATTTAGACAGAGTCCCACTCTGTCCCCCATGATGGAGTGTAGTGGCACGATTTTGGCTCAGGTTGGAGTTCAGTTGTATAATCTTGGCTCAATGCAATCTCCACCTCCAGGGTTCAAGTGATTCTCCTGCCTCAGCCTCCTGAGTAGCTGGGACTATAGCTGCCTGCCACCATACCTGGCTAATTTTTGTATTTTTAGTAGAGATGGGGTTTCGCCATGTTGGCCAGGCTGGTCTTGAACTCCTGACCTCAAGTGATCCACCTGCCTCAGCCTCCCAAAGTGCTGGGATTACAGGCGTGATCCACTGTGCCTGGCCAGAATTTTCACAGATTCTTTGAGGTGAAAACCCAGATAAGGTTGCTAAGCTTTTTCTTCCATTTCCATGGGTTTACCCATCATGTCTAGTTCTGTTTAGAGAGCTGATTCCCTCTATTCAGTATTGAGATAGAAAATGACCTCACCCTTTTTTTTTTTTATTTTACATTTTTTTAAAATTGTATTTTGGGCTCTGGTGTCCATGTGCACATCCTGCATCCTGCAGGATTGTTGCACAGGTACATATATGCCATGGTGGATTGCTGACTCCATCCCCCTGCCTCTGCACCATTGCCTACATCAGGCATTTCTCCCCGGTGTTCTCTCTCTCCATCCTCCCCCGTCCCCAATTGTCCCTCCCCCTCCCCTCCACCTCCCACCTAGCCCAGTGAGTGTTGTTCTCTTCCCTGTGCCCAAGTGTTCTCCTTGTTCATCACCCGCCTATGAGTGAAAACGTGGTGTTTGGTTTTCTGTTCTTGTGTCAGTTTGCTGAGAATGATGGTTTCTAGATTCATCCATGTCACTACAAAGGACACGAACTTGTTATTTTTTATGGCTGCATAGTATTCCATGGTGTATATGTGCCACATTTTCTTGTCCACACTATCATTGATGGGTATTTGGGTTGGTTCCAGGTCTTTGCTATTGTAAACAGTGCCACAGTGAACATACGTGTGCATGTGTCTTTATAATAGAAAGATTTATAATCCTTTGGGTATATACCCAGTAATGGGATTGCTGGGTCAAATGGAATTTCTGTTTCTAGATGCTTAGGAATCGCCACACTGTGTTCCATAATGGTTGAACTAATTTACGCTCCCACCAACTGTGTAAAAGTGTTCTTATTTCTCCACATCCCCCTCCAGCATCTGTTGTCTCCAGACTTTTTAACGATCACCATTCCTAACTGGCATGAGATGGTATCTCAATGTAGTTTTGATTTGCATTTCTCTAATCACCAATGATGATGAGCATTTCTTCATCTGTTTGCTGGCCACATATATGTCTTCTTTTGAAAAGTGTCTTTTCGTATCCTTCACCCACTTTTGAATGGGTTTGTTTTTTTCTTGTAAACCTGCTTTAGTTCTTTGTAGATTCTGGATATTAGCCCTTTGTCAGATGGGTAGATTGCAAAAATGTTTTCCCATTCTGTTGGTTGCTGGTTTATTCTAATGATTATTTCTTTTGCTGTGCAGAAGCTCTTAAGTTTAATTAGATCCCATTTGTCTATTTTGGCTTTTGTTGCCAGTGCTTTTGGTGTTTTAGTCATGAAGTCCTTGCCTGTGCCTATGTCCTGGATGGTGTTGCCTAGGTTTTCTTCTAGGGTTTTTTTGGTGTTAGTTCTTATGTTTAAATCTTTAATCCATCTGGAGTTAGTTTTTTTATAAGGTGTAAGAAAGGGGTCCAGTTTGAGCTTTCTGCATATGGCTAGCCATATTCCCAACACCATTTATTAAACAGGGAATCCTTTCCCCCATTGCTTTTGTCTGGTTTGTCAAAGATCAGATGGTTGTAGATGTGTGGCATTGTTTCCAAGGCCTCTGTTCTGTTCCATTGGTCTATATCTCTGTTTTGGTACCAATACCATGCTGTTTTGATTACTGTAGCCTTGTAGTATAGTTTGAAGTCAGGTAGCATGATACCTCCAGCTTTGTTCTTTTTGCTTAGGATTGTCTTAGCTATGCAGGCTCTCTTTTGGTTCCATATGAAGTTTAAAGTGGTTTTTTCCAGTTCTGTGAAGAAGGTCATTGGTAACTTGATGGGGGATAGCACTGAATCTATAAATTATTTTGGGCGGTATGGCCATTTTCACAATATTGATTTTTCCTAACCATGAGCATGGAATGTTTTTCCGTCTATTTGTGAATGACCTCACTTCTTCAGAAACTAACTTATCAAAGCAACATTCTTCGAGATAACCATGTCTTAATAAAGTAGCTCAAACATTCCTAAAGTAAGAATTGTTTCTTTCCACTAACTGTGAACAAACACTGCGTGGGAAATAAAAAGATTTGTGAGACTCAGACTTTATAATCTAGTTACATTTAAGAGGTGCATAAACCAAATAAACCAATTATGCAAAGTAGTATATTATTTCATGAGTCTTCAGAAAAAGTAGAGATTATTGTGGAAGAAGATTGGGCTTAAATTATACCTAAGGACATGAAAGTGAAGAAAAGTCCTTCTAAGCAGGGGCATATTATACATAAAAGAGAAGACAGTGAAACATGAAAGCGTTAAAGCATAGTTTGTAGAGAGTTTGGTTAGAGAAGTAAGTAGTTATAAAATAGCAATAGCAGAAGAAAGTCGTATAACTGAATTTGAACTTCCTTTTTAAGGAAGTGTGATCCAAACACAAATTTTGGTCAGAGTGAATTAACGTGTAAAGCATGATTTTAAAATCATCTAGAGGCGGATGTTGCGGTGCAGTGACGACGAGAGGCTGAAGCAGTGAAATCAGTTACAAGGCTGTCTGTTGTCGTGAACAGACAGTTCTGAAATGATAAAAATTTGTCCTAGGGTGCTGATGATAAAAATAAAAAAATAGAAATCAAAATAATTAGAAGAAAAGCTTACTAATATTTTTGGACTTTAAGTATTTCATGTTTTAAAAATTAGGAGGTAATTGTTAATATAGAAATTAACTTATTAAATACCTCCAGTAGGGGTCTTTGTAGTTCATAATATTTTTATAAATTATATGAATTTGGCTACTAAGTGCATGTATATATGTCATCCAAATAATATAAACTGTATCACATTTTTAGGTGCCATAAGTGAAACTGAGTGAAATGACAATGTTCAAAGTGAATATAACAGTCCATAGGTGTACCTCACCCTTCCCCAGCACCCCTCTTCTTGCTTGAATTCATCCCTCTAAAGTGAAGTGATTGAAGTTCCTAAAAAACATGTTTAAATTGTAAATCTCCTACAGATTATCAAAAATGCAGAAACAAGCTATCTCACAAATACTGATGGGTCAGTTATATTCCAACCAAACGTTGTCTGTGGCATGTCTTATTATTGACTACAGTTGGATTTGCCTCTGGAAGTCAGATACAGAAAATTCTTTGAACTGTACTATTCATGGCCTAGATTTCAGTGAGAGGATATGAATATTTGTACTGGGCATGAAATTCCCTTCACGTTCTTTTCCTCTTCTTACCACTTTTTAAAGTCATTAGAATGTCAGGTAAGTCTGTGTTCTCCCAGCATTTCAAAGGCCAACAGTCAATTTCCTTTCAGGTGGGACATTTTTTTTCCTACTTAGTTGTGTTTTGTATTAACTGTGCATTTTGCTGAAAGTGTTTTTATGCTGGTGCAAATCTAGACAAAGAAAACTTTTATGCAAAATAAACAAAATAGAGTGTACTGAGCCAGGATTTCTTTGCAGGACATGTTCCTTAGGCTACTTCTGAGAGGTTATTTATGGACGGCT
Source organism: Ateles fusciceps (assembly GCA_036589455.1). Taxonomy (NCBI): domain Eukaryota; kingdom Metazoa; phylum Chordata; class Mammalia; order Primates; family Atelidae; genus Ateles; species Ateles fusciceps. The sequence continues at coordinate 7,530,331 of JAZHEH010002789.1, read as the reverse complement.
GTTTATCCCCTGGAGCCTGACTTCTTGGTGAAGTGAAATGACTCTGTGTTTAGTACATTGCTCTGCCACCCCTGGGAATGGCTGGATGTCAAATATTTACCCCTGTGGGATCAAACAGAAATCAGAGATGCACAGAGAAAATAGAAGTCAAATGCTGTATCCTCCAGAATTGGCAAAAATTCAAAGGAAATAGATTTTAAAAGAAAATATTTAAAAATAAAGTGATAGCACAGTGTAACTTTCTTTATTGGAATGAGGGAAAACCCACTAAGATATAAAGTTACTTCAAGCAGAAGAGTATTTTCATCTTATTACTTTTTTAGTGACCACACCCATCCCATTTTCTTACCTGGCTCAGTACCAGGCCCAGAGGGAGAGGTTTTAAATTTTAATTTTTTTTAATTGAAAACGGATGCTGCACCTTGTTTTTCAAGCCTGCATTTTTCATCAGAAAAAAAAAAAAGAACACCTAGCCAACTATTAGTTTGGTACCTATGCAACCACGTAAAACCTAGGAATCAAAACTTTTCGCATTCAACTTTATAGACAGTCACACTGGAAAAATCAAGAAAGTCCCAAACAAGTTTGTTGTCTTTCCAGGACATCTCATTTCAAATTGTTAGTCTGATTCTCTCATCCATCATCTCTACCGACTTTCCTTTGGCATTATATTTCCTGTACTGTCAGAAACGAAGCTACATTTAAAAGGTTAACTCAAACCCAGCTACAAAGGGCTTATAAAATAATCATAGTTGTGAACAGCAAGGAAAGAGGGCAACCACTTAAAACCATAAAGGGAATACTTCATGGATGGCCGTGCTTTAAATAAAGTTTGCATGAGCTATGTAACATTAGATGCTTTTAAAATTCAGAGGACAAAGTACAGGCATGTTGGTGCATTTCTCTTTCGTTTGACAAGTTTTTTTTTAGTTAGGTCTGGACCAGATACTCTCTGCTGTTTGCACATGTGTAATTGAGGAGTTTGCTTCGGTGGTGTTTTCCACTTTCAAATTTGTATACTATCGAGAGGTAAGAACAATCCCACCTCCCTCTAAACCCCAAAGTGACACCAAATTCCGGTTTGATCTCAGTCTCAGAACCAGCATCCATTTGAAATATTGTCCAAGCAACTTACTGGTATCTAGGGAAGCTGTTAATCACAGACTGCCCTGCCTTCTGTGAAACTGACAGCATTTGGAAGGCGGCTGGGCACACTAAATTTAAAAGTAAATGTTTGGCAGCTTCAGCCGTCCTCAAGTTTGGCAAGGAGAATATAATCAACAAAGGGGCATTACTTTTAATTGTATTTAAAATTATAAGTCCCTGCAGAATCCAGAGCTGTGTGCTCTGAGAGGCCCTTGTGCTGTTTGCCCCTTTGCACCAGGGGTGGGGGGACGCCATTTATACAAGCAGGCTTTGTTTTAATTAGTGCAGCAAGCAGCCTCCCCCCTCCCCACCTCCTCCTTTCAATGCTTCCAGTTTACAATTGTCCATAACCCCCTCAGCTAAAAATTGTTACTAAGAAAAATTCCACAGAAACCAAAAGAAAAGGGCCAGCAGAGACTGTGCTTTTAAAGAGCTTTTCCAGACTGACTCGGCAGAGCTGTCTGCAGGGAGTGAGTCGCCGAGCTATTATTACTCCAGTGGGTTTCAGCTCCAGGGATGTCCCCCCAAGATTAACAAGATAGTTCAGTTAAAACTAACATTAAATTCTCCCTACCTCTTCCCCCAAAAGGGGAAAAACAACAACACACCCACATTTAAATAACATTAAGGATCTGGTTTAAAGTGACAAAAGCCAGAAAATTCAAAATTAAGGGTGTTAGAATTCTATCTCCAAGACACGTCTTTGAGGGTGAATAAAATCCAGACTCAGTGAAGTAAGTTAAGGATAAAGTGCCAGCTTTAACCCGGCATTACAGAGCTTTTGTGTCTTCTGAGGCAGGCGTTTCTGAATGTTGAAGCAGCAGACAGCAAAAAATAGTGTTTAAAGGAGAATCAAGTTAAGGTGGGATGAGAAGCACATTGTATGAAATCATAAACTTGGACAAACATTGTTTCACATTTAGCAAAGAAAAGCACTCGATTCTTGTGCGCTAATCAAATCCTTTGTCATCTGATTAATTGTGCGAAGGATTTTCTGTGTTCCATCTTTTTCCTTTTGATTTTCCACATTGTATACACCCACAAATTTAATTCTTCATTTTCATTGAAATCACGGGGAACAATCACTCCTTTTATTCTTTAATTAAAAAGAGATGCTCAGATGGGAGGGAAAATTTTGTGAAGTATTTGAAATTCATGCTTTGTTGGACCACTGGATTATAACAGCTGTGAAGGTGTCATCAGAGAGTTTGCATAATCAATACCTGGGTGTAGATCAATATCACTCATTTCCAAGACAGAGACTGGTTTGGGACCTAGTTTCCTTCAAGGTATACAACCATGTGGAGTAAATACTTCTCAAATTAGGATTTTAAACTGAAATATTTTTCAAGTTAAAATGTTTACAGTCTTAAACTACTTTGATTCCATTATATTTGTGCATATTTTTAAAATTAAGTATAAAATTTAAGTGTTTTTGAGAAGAAATACTGTGTACTCGTATGATATCAAATAAGCCTCATTTATTCATTTGGAAAATAAGTATAATTTTTAGGCAATTATCAGTGTAATTTTTTTCACCTTATTAAAGAGAAACTTTCTATTTCTTGTTTTGCCTCTTTCTAACTCTAGTTTGTTGTAAACATCTCAGACTGACCTTTTAAACTCTCTAATTTTATGCTGAAATGAGTATTTCCATATTGCTAACACTGATATAATATCCATGGAGCTAAGAAAAAAGCCCATTTCTTACATACTAGTTAAGTGAAAATTGAAACAAAATTATTACATTTCTATCCGTGGGTGAGGGGACATCATGGTTTTTGCAACCACACTTGGTAAAATATGATAACCAGAGTTTTCTGAAACGGGATGTATATCCACAAGCAGCAAGCTAGCAAGCCGCTCTGCTGTGGTCCTGTCAGTGAAAAAAAAGAGGGTTGTGCTGGACTTTCTGGGCTCCAGTAGCAATTTGACTTAGAAATTTTGTATGATCCTGTTTTTCACATGTGAAAATGATGGCACTAAATAAAAACAGCAATACTTTCACTTCAGGTATTTTTTTTTTTTTTTTTGTTATTAGAATGAATTTTACAAAGCCTTCTATGGTGTTTTGGTATCTAGTTTCTTCACAGCACATTTTAAAAGATGACCAGGTGGCTGAGATTAAAGACCAATTATATGAGCAGAGGAGAGATATCAACAGGCCTACACAAGAACTAGACCTCTAACACCTGACTTAATGGGTGCCATTACTTTAAGAACTAAGCAGCTTTATCGATATGAAACATACTGCCATCTTACCTTTGTAGGAAAGGGTCCCATCCTGCAGTGCTGGAAGTTTGTAATGGGGGTATTAAGTGTGTGGTTTCGTGGGAGGGCAGAGGTGGGCTTCGACATCTGGCACTACCGCTTCACTAGCTGTGTGACCTAGGTAGGGCTGGATATTTATTACTCCTTTCTTTTCAGTTTCATTTCTGTCATCTATAAAAAAGAAAATAGGGTCAACCTTATAAAGTAGGGTTACATAAAATAATAACTTATTTATTAGGGTGACTAAAAAATTGCTCAATAATAGTAGCTATGATTATTGTTATTACCATTTGGTCTGGCATATTCTCCCATATTTTTTGTCACCCTAATTTTAAGCTTTTAAATTCCCTAAGAAATTTTGGAAGGTTTGAAGGCAGAAGTGACCGGAAGACACTGGTTATTCCTATTTTTTGTGAAGTCTCAACCCATTCAAGAGATCATTCAGGCATCCTAATGAGAAGGGCAAAAGAAAGCATCCTGTTCAGAAGCTGCAAATTGCCAAATGAGTCTGAGAAGTCTTAAGGGTTGTGTCCTGCGTCTCTGACTATAAAGAAGGGGTGCTTGTGGGTGCCACGTGGAGAGGGGGAGATCCTGGCCATGGCTAACTTCATACTTATATTGGGCCTGTTTTGGTTCCATTTATGACAGAATAATAAATCTTGATTTAAAAAAACTGAACATTGTTCAAATACCAGTTCCAAGGACTGCAAAACAAAAGAGATCTTGGAAAACTGGGTTTGAATTCCGTGTCTTCCATGACTGACTAAATGACTTTGGGCTCTCATGGACAACCTGAGTGGACACAGTCAGGGTAACTGGGAATGAGCTATTTTCCAGAGGCTGGTGGCTGGCCATTCTCCAAGTTCTGTCACCTCAGATAACCACCTCCATTTCTTTGTTTCCAAAATCCAAGAGCCAGAATAGCCTGGATGAAGACGAAGCATAGCCTCGTGACCCTGGGCACATCATGTAACCGCTTTGCTTTTTATTAGAAAATGGGGTTAACAATGGTCAGCTTTGTGAAGACACAAGTGTAAAAGTGAAGACTATTTTAAAGGTCTTTTTTGGTGAAACCGATCACAAAAATAAAATGAGGTCTGTATCCTTCTTGCTGTAGTCAAGATGATGGAGAAAAATATATTTTTTCCAATTCACTTACCCAATTAACAAATGTTAAATTACTGTGTTATTCTATTAGTAATTTAGGCAAATAGAGAAAATGAGGCTATAATTTAAGCCAGAGTTTCCTTCCACCAAGACACAGTGCAATCAAACTCACTGAAATGAACAGAATCATTCTCAGTCTATATGTTGGGCCTACGAGTACATAAGCAGATATGATTTGATCCTGATGAGATTTAAGTTTCTGAAAAAAAAGTGCAAGGGAAACAAGTCAGATCATGGTTGCACTTTTCACTATCAACATGAAAGGTTTTAGTCTTAATAATTTTGAAAACATTTCCATAAGGGTTCTGTTTTCCAAAACACTCCCTTATGCATTTGTCATTCCCAAATTTACCTAATCCTGTGCTTCATAAAGAGAGTTCCACGGAACTCCAGTTCTGAAGAATGTTAAAGGAAAATGCGAGAAGAAAAAGAAAAAAGCTTTCTCTCATTAAACTTGGTATATATTGGGTGTCTTAGTCTATTTGGACTGCTATAACAGAGTATCTTATACTGGTACTATTGCTCATGGTTCTAGAGGCTGGGAAGTCCAAGATGTGCCAACAGATATAGTGTCTGGTAAGGGCCTATTCCTCACAGATGATACTTTCTTTATGTCCTCACATGGTGGAACGACAAAAAGGTTCTCTCAGGTGTCTTTTATAAAGATTTAAACACACGAATTTGTAGGGGAGGGGGCACATATATTCAGACCACAGCATATTGGGTAAACAAAATCAGTCACTTTTTTATAGTACAGTACATCTTAGAAACTTTAACATTTTAATATGCATTATGGATCTTTAAGAAGAGGATATACTGTGTAAGCATTACTAAAATGTATTTTACCAAAGAAATATTTGTTTCAAAGAGCATCTCCTATAAACAGTGGAATACACTGTGGGGGAACATCTGGTTTGGACCTAAGAGTTTTAAAATCTAAATTCTTAGCCTGGATGGCTTGTACTTCCACAGTGTGCAGTCATTGATCTTTATGTTAATCCCTGTAACGTTTGGGCACAAATAGTGGCAGCTATAGAGAGGTAGAGCTAAGAAAGGGGCGGAGCAAAGGAAAAATGTTTAGATGACCAAGATGGGAAAGTTAGGTCTTTATGGAGGAAGTCATACATATTTTGGAAGCCAGAGCTAGAGACACATGGGAAACTGCAGTCACATCTGACAGACAAAGTCAAGCACATCCTTGGGCCCAGACATCAGCAGACAAATGTACACAGGATAGTATCTTTTGGAGAGGACTTGAAGACTTAAAAGAAATAGCTAACTTCCCACCATCAGAGGTAAACTACCCGAGGACAGCCAAATATTGATGCTTTTCAAAAAAAATTGTTTTTATATGTAGAAATAATGTGTTGTCACTAGAGAAGATTTGGGGAAGAAGAGTAAAGAAAGTAGAAATTACTTGTCCCTCTACTATTCAGCTATTTGGTGTATATTCTTTCAGTTTTTCTCTATATGTATAAACATATACATCTTTTGTATATTTTATATATATATATAAATTTTAATGACTTTCCCATTTTATTTTAGGTCTTTAGAATGCCTCCTTATTAGAAAATCTTTGAAATCACACTTTACAATGGTTACAAAATATTTCATCGTATGGATTTATGGTAATTTCTGTCATTGAACTTTTAAGTTGTTTTCTAATTTTTCACTATTATAAATAGAGCTATTGTGAATATCCCTGCACATAAATCTTTGTCTGCATTTGTTTATTTCCTTAGGATGGATTCCTAGAAGTAGAATTATTGTATCTAATGGCTTGGATTTTTTCAAAGCTCTTTATAAGCTAAAACCTAATAGCTTGCCAGAATATCCGTATTAATCTACACTCTTACGGCATATGAAAATGGACAAAGAAATAATGACTATGGGAGTTTATGTATCTCTAAATAAAAGCATCCAAAGGAATTCTTCACCCCAAACTTTGAGAAGATAAGAATTTGTCAGGAAATTATTATACTCTTTATTAAAAATTCTATACATTTTATCATATAAATGTATATATATCAGTTTACAGTTTTGCCGCATTGAGAGTCTGTAAGTAATAAAAATGAGTTGACTATATTTAATTCTAACATTTATCTTTGCTCTGTGAAACTCAATACCCCATGATCTGCCCTAAATTAGGGTTTCTGCTTTGAGAATTTTGGGGTTTTAGTCATAGATTTGCTTAAAATGAAGTTTTCGTTATAATTACCTATCAATTTTGAATACTTAGTACCCTCTTTTTTGCTTACTTCCCTGTTCCTAGACCACACCTTTACACTTGTTTCCTCCTCCAGAAAACATTTATTTTCTCCTCCAGAAATTCTTTCTCCATATATTTTCTCATTGACTCTCTTATTTCATTTAGAGCTCTGTTCAAATATCACCTCTAAAAGAGCATACTTCCTGCCTCACTCTTTACACTGCTTTATTTTTTCTAGTAATTATTATTTGATTTTATGTCATACATTTATTTTTCTATTTGTGTGTTATTCTTTCCAGTCTAACAAGAACTAAAATTCCATGAAGGCAGAAACTATGAGTGCATTATCCACTGCTGTATCCCGAACATGTCTGTGGTGTCTGGCACTTGGTAGTGGCTCAAAAATAATTGATGAATGAATGAACGAAGAACCTTCCCTACCTTCAACCTCCTTTAACCAAAACTGTTTGCCTGTTAAATTTGCTAAGGAAAACATTTGTGTAGCTGTAACTTTTTCTAAGTACAATAGTCTATGTTTGCCTTGTTCCTGTACTGTGTCTTTTTTCCTACGAGACCAGAGGTTTTAGTTACAGGCAATGCTGAAAGAAGAACACTTAAACACCATTTAATGAGAAGAGTCATTTCCTGCTTAACATCTAATCTGTAAATTGATCTCCAACTGAACAGAAATAGGAATATTGCAATGCTTTATGTTTAACACTTTTTACATCTGCCTGGACTCAGGGATCCTATTATTTACTTATGTTATATCTGATATCATGAGGCCAGACAAGAAGCCAGCTCTAGAATAGACCTGTGGTGACAGGGATGCTTGGTGGGGGACATGGGAATCTGGTCAGTATGAGTAATGTTCTCAGTGTTGGTGGTGCTTTGAATATCTTATATTTATCTCTCTGTCTCTCTCCCAACCTCAAGGAGCAACCTCCTTCTATGTAGATACAAAGTTGACATTCAATTGATCCCATCATTTATGATTAAAAGCTAAGAAAATATGACAGGAAATATGGTTTCGGGTTGAAGTTATGAGTTCTATTAGTTTCATTGTCTCTACACAGGAAACTAGTAAAAATCACTTAATTCTTCAGTCTTAGTTACTTCATCAGAAAAATGAAAAATTCTACTATTGACCTCCGAGTCCCTGTAATTCAAATATTCTAAGATTATGGTCTATGGCAGAGCTTTCCAAGTGTTTTCTATGGAATTACAAATTGCACAAGATGTCCTTACAGAGCAGAAGGGTCAGACAGATTCCACTGAATAAGGACAGATAAGTCAGGGAAAGTCAACATGTCACAGCCTCTTATGAAATGCAGATCATGTATTAGCATATTAAGTATTGATCCATAATACTTAATTATGGATCCCCTTTCCATCTTATTTATAGACTAAAGATTTTCAGTCTTTTGTATTTGTTCTTATAAAGGAATAGCACCATTTCCTTGATTATTTTTTCTTCTCATTAGCATCTTCAGATAAATTACAAATTTCTTAAAATTCAGTGGTTGAAACTATAAACTTATTTGGGTAGAAGATATGGTTTGGATACTTACAAGGCAATGTTCTGTTGGTTTTATAGATCCTTCCCGATTATAAGCAAAATTTCATTATCTCTTGCAGTAGGAGCAGTTCACTGAAGCAATCTCTCTGGGGAACATCTTTAGCCATCTATCTTAAAAACTTCTTCCTCAGAATCTACCTCCCTAAAATGTTAGTTTTCTGTCTGCAGCCGGGACCAGAAAGAATAACTCATTTCTTTTCCCACCTAATATTTTTTTTAAGAAATGGAAGTTACTACTTAGATTTTTCCTTGTTCAGAATAAATACACCTACGTCTTTTATCTCAGAAGTAGCAAAGTATTGGCCTATGAACCTCCTGCTCAAGTTTGGAGAGAGTTTGTTTATTTCACACAGTGATTTTGTTATTTGTTTTATTAATTGAGCCAAGACATAAAAATTGGGAAATTTTGTATAAATATCCGAATTTCAATTTTAACTTGAAAGAATAAGGAGTAGTAATAACACTGGGTAAGCATTCCTGGATAATTGACTAGAGGAAAGTGGTGTTGCCTCCTTTAAAATAGGCATAGGTTTTCCAGTGTGCCATAGTCCCCATCGCTCCCTATTGTGCTGCATTTCCCGAGATAGACTATCAGGTTTTCTTTATCCTCAAGCTTACAGCAATTTTCTGTCTAATGCCAGAGAAATATTTTTCTGCTTCTATTCCATTTCAGGTATTTATATTTGTGGTCTGGGCACAATAAATACTTGAGTGGACAACTCCTGCTTTAAATCTTGCACAGATGACATGGTGTCAGATTTTTTTCCATTCTGATTTCTTTCTTCTGAGTGAGGTTAGTAGCCTTTGTTTCCCTTAAATGTGTCCATAAATGAACACAGTGTTCCCGAGGTTGTCCCGCCCAAATATACTACATGTTGTTATGGACTGGGTTGTGTCCCCCAGCATACGAATTCAACAGATTCATATGTTGAAACCCTAACCCCAAATATGACTGTTTTTAGAGATGGGCCTTTGGGAGGTAATTAGGTTTAGATGAAGTCATGAGGGTGAGGACCCCATGATGGCATTAATTCCCTTTTGAGAAGAGACACCAGAGAGTTCGCTTCCCTCTGTGTCTATGATATGAGGAGACAGCAGGAAAGAGGCCAGGAAGAGTCCTTCACCAGGAACCCAAGTGACTTGCACCTTGAGCTCCAGAACTGTGAGAAACCAAATTCCCATTGTTTAAAAGCCACACAGCCTATGGTATTTTATTACAGAAGCCCAAACTGACTAATACACAAATATAGCCAAAAATTATTTACATGATATTAAGCAAAGGATGAAATGAGAGAATAATAAGCCTGCCAAAAAAGCTAAGCTATTTTTAAGCATGCTGCTCTTAAGCCAGGGCTCCCCTATCCAGCACTTGTTTAGTGGTTTTTCATCCCGAAAGAGAGCACCTTAAACATATCTTAAGTCACCTGGTGAGATGTGCCTCAGTGGTTAGGAGAGCACAGGATATGCATTCAGGAGGAAGGGGGAGGTGGTCGAGGCTTTTGCCTTTATTAGCTATGAGTTCCTGATTGTCTCTTTGTACTCTGGGTCATGATTTTCACATCTGTAACAGAATTGATGGCCTTATATTGCTATGATCCAAAATAAAACATCTTTGTCTTATAGAGCTTGTTCCAGCTCTGAAAATAATGTATTGGTTTAAAAGAATTCCCCTATGGTATGTTTCTTTAACTTTCCAGTGTTTCAGCACATTCCTGAATTTAGCCCGACACTCTCTTAAAAGTTTATGCTGCTTCTAAAGTCTTCCTGGTTGGAGGCCTTCCTCGTCACTTTTTGTACACACCCTTTTTCTAGCCTGAACTTACCAGAGAAATTTTTCAGCTTTACACACTTCTACTTTTTTCATTGAAATCAGGTATGAAAAAATAGTATTTGATTTTGGATATCTTTCCACTATTGTCTACCAATTACCTTTTTGAGTTTTTTAGGCCATAGAATTGGTCCCATTCCCTGTTTTTTTTTTTTTTGTAGAGATTGGGTCTCACTATGTTGCCCAGGTTCGTCTCAATCTCCTCACCTCCAGCAATCCTCCTACTTTAGCCTCCCAAAGTGTTGGGATTACAGGTGTGAGCCACTGCACCTGGCCTAGAATTATCCCTTTTCCGTGTGTACTTGTGTGTTTGTTTTGACCTTTTCACTCTTACTCTCCTGATATCTAAGGTACTCCATTTAATTATGCTTAGCCTTTCTGTCCCCTCATTATCAAGTTACTAAAGATTACATGGTCATATTATCCCAGCCTACCAAAAAGAGGATCTAAACATTAACTTAAGATTGTTGTAGTTTCTCTACCTTTGGGAACTAGAAATCTTAAGTGAAGGAAGTCAGGGACTGGCCAGATGCTTTGCTTTTAGCCAAATTAGATTTCCAGTAAATACTTCTAATCATTCCCAGATACTCCGATTTTAGTGAAATGCTATTACATACTCAATGGCCGATCAATAGAAGCTTTAATAACAGTTAAGAGAAAGGGTAATTACAGGCTGAAATTCTAAGCCAAAGGTCTTGGTTTAAAGAAAAGACTCAGCATTCAGGAAAATAGAATGTCCAGTTTCTACATTCTCATCCATTCTAAGTCCTGGCCAGAGTAAGAACTGTTTACATTTTGCCTGTCTAAGGATGCAAGAGTTGGTTTTATGAAAACCTGAGATGACCATTGATCCAGTGTTTTGAACCACTTCTTGAGTTCCTTCCTGTCTCTGCCTCCCATATGCTCTTTTCTGTGACAACTGAGAAGCCAATGGTGGGACTTTCCTGGGAGCCAATTTATAGTCAAGCCTGCACATGAGCAGCAGTACAAGGAACTGGACATCAAACAGAAACTCACAGAATCAGATAGACTTCTTCTGCAGACTCAGGATAACTTAGACTTGGGAAACTGGGTGGTGCTTGGAAGTGAACCCTGCAAACTTTGCTCCTGCCTGTCTCTCTGCATGCAGTGATGTTTGTCCAAGGCAGAGAGGCTATAGCTGAGAGAATCCTGAAAACAAAGGTCAACCCCAGAAATGTCCCTTCTGTGAATTTTTAAATCAGAGACATGCTAAGAGAAAGCAGAATAACTATAAAACATACATCTGACTTTCTGATTTCTTACCTTGTCATTGTGTCATGGTAAGAAATTACCAAAACTAACCCAGCTTCCCTTCGAATTCTTCACTACATTCCCAGCCATGATACTGGTTCTTATTCAGGGCCTAAATACCTGCTACTGGTTAGTGGGATGCACATTTGGTGACAGATCTCCTCATTCTTGTGGTTCATTCTTCAGGACAACTATGTTTTCAACGGCAGATTAGCGTAGACTTTCAGTGACTAGTAGATAATAATAGTTCATGTGTAAAGCTGCCGCATGTAATAAGTACAACCTAGTAGACAAAGTAGGTTTCTCTATTCCCAAGAGAATGGTGTGCGCCCATGGCCTTGACCAAATGTCAGGTTAAAATCATTGGCAAGGAAGTATAGGAAAACTCACATCATGTTTGGCCACTTCCTATTAGGGATCTCAAAAATAAAAGTAGAGAGCTCTATAATTCTCCCTTTAATATAAAAGCAATAAGCAGCTATATTGCAGAGCATACTAATGGGCTAATTGTTGTCCTTAGTCTTACGGTATGAAAAAATTCCCTAGAAGAATTTAAAAACAGCTTACGTGCTGAACATAAAGAAACCTAACATTTCATTGCTTCTCAGCATGGTTCCATTACATTTCAAAGCAAGCTTTCTTTTTTTTTAAACACATGCATGTGAGATATTACATCTGTGTCTCCTAGGTAAAATGTTAAATGTGTTCATGTTACCCTGACTGCATTGCTACTCAAAGTTGAAACTAATCACTTATCCCACATTCATTTTTTTCATTCTCTTCAAGAATGTTTTGTTTTTTATCATAAACTAAGGGAAATTGGGATATTTCTGCATTTTAAATTACATTTGTCATTATTTTATATTATAGTTTTCTACAGTCTGCATTCTTAAAAGTTTGTTTAAATAATTGTATTTGAAAACCATTTTGAATATATGTGCTTGTTAAAACATGATTAATGTGATCACTTCTTAGTCAGATAGCTTTCATAAACTTTAAGGCAAGATCCCTGGAATGGAGCTTTCAGAGTGTGTACCTTTAACTCAAAATGGGACTAAATTTAATATTGGATTAACAGGTCATTTGTTGTTTAACGATGTAAAAGTTCCAGTAAAAATAATGTCTCATGAAAGCTTAAAATATACTTAATACAACATTTTGAAAGGTAGAAATCTTATTTTCCTTCATGGGCACTTAGAATTATAGTTGAAGGGGCCCAGGAATATAAATAGAACTTTTTCTCCTAAGTAGAGGTGTTACCCTCCACCTGGCTCACTTCCCGCTCAGGTAATTGCACCAGGCCTTTTGAAATTATCCCTGAAGTTCTAATTAGACACAATCTTCTTTGCTTCCTGATGTAAACTGCTGCTTTGAGTCTTGCTCTGGGGTGGGTTTCATATCCATGACCCTTCCCCTTCTTTCTGACTATTCTTGTGACTTCGCTAATTAATGCTCAAAATAACACTATGTGATCTGAAAGGGGCTATAGAAGGGCAATGTCTTATCATTATCTCCACCACTGACACTTTAACAAGGCTTCTGCAGTTAAGCAAAGAGAAGTTGAGAAGGAAACAACCAATATTCCATGACAACTATACCACCAGCAATATTGCTTGTTTTCCCCATGAATACTTCTCTAGCAGCTATTAGGCCCTCTAGAAGAGGGGGCTTTGAACCAGATGCTGAATCATTTTGCAAGTGTGAATGATGATGTTATTAACAGTTCACTGTATAAGGGTAACACCTGCAGCAGTGAATTATCTTAATCAGTTTTATAAAATATTTTAAAAATCATGTCAATAAAGCACCAGAACTAAGAGAGAATTTTCCTTGAAATGAAACAAAGTAGAACAAAATCATGAAATATGCATGTTTGCAAATTTATAATAATTTTCCTGCAGTGTTTTCTCACGAGCTGTTCAAACACAGGCTATTTTATCTTGGAAGCTTGTATAATACATTTCTGGAAATGCATACAAACAGTATGTAATACCCCTGTTGAGGCTGCTTTAAAATCATGATCTAAAATATGAAATATATGCATATAAGTGTGTAAGAAAGGTGATGACGTCAAGGCAGCCCCAACAGACGGTTTACATACTAATATGTGTGTGTTATAAATTTGGCTAATATACTTACTGCGTTTTCATCCATTTTTAGGCTGCTGTAAGTTGTTTGAAACCTGTTGTGCCCTATCACCCTTGACCTAGTTAAAGCTTTTCCTTCCTGTGTGGTTGCTTATGATATAGCCTCCTCGTTCCTCATATCAGTGACCCCAAACACATCATAGATGCTGACCACAATAAAACCTAAATGGTCAACACCAGGGTCACTTAAATAAGGCCCTGTTCTTTGTGTGAGTTTTCTTTAAAGTGGTCAATTCACAACTTCTAAGAGAAAGCCTACGGGATCATGCCCATGGACCTTAATAAAGACATAGTCCCCACAGGTTCTCTCTGTCCCTCTCCCTTTCCTTTTTCTTTCTCCTCTCCCTCATTTGTTCTTTTTCCTTCTACCTGCCACCACCCTCTGGCTGAACTGACTGCTGCCTCAGGATTTCCCCCATCATGCTCCATCAGTTCCCCCTAATAGTGCACTCTAGGACCTGTAAGTGATAACGGTCTTTTGTTTCATACATTTCAGTTCATTTCCTCATTGTGTCTCACTTGAAACATGCATTCCTGAGCCTAACCTTCTTTCCAGTCCAGGTTCTTTTTAAAGAGTATCTACCTTGGTAGGAACAAACTGGACCCAGGTCAGACAAGAGTCACAAGGGCATCTGCCAGTGTAAATAAGATTCCTGTGAAAGAGACACCTGGCCTCAGGTCACTTTGGTAGTAGGCCTTCCACCAGGATAAAGAATATCCCATTTAAGACACACTGTAAACATCCACAACCAAATCCTTTGAATTTCAAGTTAGGGCAGGGGCTACAGCTTATGGCCACTCTCAAGAAAGAAAAACCAAGACTCATTTAGAAAGAAGGTATAACAGGGCCGGGCACGGTGGCTCAAACCTGTAGTCCCAGCACTTTGGGAGGCCGAGGCGGGCGGATCATGAGGTCAAGAGATCAAGACCATCCTGGCCAACATGGTGAAACCCTGTCTCTACTAAAAATACAAAAATTAGCTGGGCGTGGTGGCGTGCGCCTGTAGTCCCAGCTACTCGGGAGGCTGAGGCAGGAGAATTGCTTGAACCCGGGAGAAGGAGTTGCAGTGAGCCGAGATTGTGCCACTGCACTCCAGCCTGGCGCCTGGTGACAGGGTGAGACTCTGTCTCAAAAAAAAAAAAAAAAAAAGAAGGTATAACAATAGAAATAATAACAATATCCATCAAAACTAAAAAAAATTAAAAATTCTACAAGAGGAGCAGTGCTCTCTTTATGTGTTTGACAGTCTAAGGAAATATTCTGCAAAATTGTATGTGTCAGATAAGAAAAATTGAGAGAAACTGCCCCAAAATATGCTTTTATTGAAATTATATCTCTTTGAGATGTTCAGAAATGCTTTAGATTATAGGGTTGCGATAAATCAGAAAGGGAATTTAAAAAATAATCTCTAATTTTAGTAAGTGGCTAGAGTTTGCATTGTTTTCAACTACTTTTTAATAAATTCGAGAGGTTTGGACACTGAGCTTTTCTAGAGAACATCACTGACAGAATTAAAAAGACATACCAAAGAAAGAGGAATTCAGCAATTTAAACTCTTTAACAGGGATAATGAAGTGAGAGTTTCTGGAAAAAATATCTTGTGGACTAGTTCTTTGCCAGCAGTCTCCTCTTACTTGGAGAAAGATCTAAACTGTTAGAGGTTTTAATTTTTCAGTCAAGTATGTGACTATTTTTCTTATTTTCTGCTGGGAAAAAAATGGTGGGCTATTTCTTAGTCTTTGAAGGTGGTCAGTATAGAATTAAAGCATGACAAGATTAAAGCCAGCCCTCATAGATTACAAGAAGAGACTTATACATTGTAGATGCAAGTTCTAGAGGCACTGGGACTGGGCATCACAGTGTTATTATCAATTATATTCTGGTCAAGAAGGTAAGCACATGGAAAGTGAAAGGGGGCCAAAACTGCTGGGCCATGTTGTGCTGCCATCAGACGTTGAAATTTTGTTCAACTTTCTTCCTCTGTTCTTAGTGCAGTGAGTGATTCCAAAACCAAGACGTGAACTGGACTGTTACTTTGGTGATCTGGCACGTATTTTGTAAATATTTACGTCATAAAATGTAGAGTCTAACATTTAGCTGTGATTTTGACACTCTAGTATGACACTTCCAAATGTTCCCTCACGTTGGATCAAGGCAAATAATCAAAAAATAGGAAAAAGTTTGAAGAAAAACGACATGATTATAATGAATTAAATACTCCCCAGTACCTACATCAAATTGGCTTTTAATTCACAATATCAAAATATCCGGGCAGTTAGGATCCCACATTTCCATGGAGAAGGCACTCGTCTACTTGGGGAGACAGCATGAGGTAGTGGAAAGAACACGACTTAGCGGCTCATGGACCTGGACTCACATCCTAGCTCGTATACTTAATAGCTCCGTAAACTTAGGCAAGTTACTTTCTCTCAGTTACAGTTTTCTCAGTTTAAAAACACATACTTTGCAATGTCTTGTGAGGACTAGATGTGATGATGGAGAATACCTTGCAGTGTGCCTACTGTATGCTGGGAAATCAAGAATGACACCAATACAGATGTTTTCTCCATTAAAACTGGCTGAATTATTCTACCTCATTGATTGAATTGAGTTCATTTAGCAATGGCAGGAAATATTAATCCTTCTAAGTAACATATCTTACAGTACATCACCTGCTACGTAAAACACAATCGTCTCTCAATTACTATCCCATTTCTTTAGGAGTACTTAAATTTTTACTTTGAACTTTAAAGAATGTAAGCGTAATCAATACGCTAAGCTCTTATCAGTTAAGTGACAAGATGGAAGCAACAGCAGTCTCAGATTAAGATAATGCAAATAGTTTATTCATCTAGAGGTGATTTATAAAGATGAGAGCGGAGCTGGGCACAGTGCCTCACACCTGTAATCCCAGCATTTTGGAAGGCTTGTGGTGAGCTGAGATCACCCATTGCACTCCAGCTTGGGCAAAGAGCGAAACTCCATCTCAAAGAAACAAAAGAAAAAAGAGATGAGAGGGGATTAGGGGAATTGCATGTAAGAGTATAGGAATCTGGGTCCAACTGCAGTGGGAATGTCACCATTTCTAACCCCAAAGCAAAGAAAAAAGGGAAAGTTATAGGAACTTAAGAAGAATTGTATCTTTCTTTCTCTCCTTGTTTGAGTCTAGCAGTGACTATATATTGACTAATACAGTTAATCCCAGGTAAGTCTTAGAAAGACAGCAAGGGGAAAAAATACAGGAGATCTTTCTTAGTGCCCTCTCTCTGATCTGCCAGGGCTCCTATTGGCTGAACTCAACCAGAAGCCACAGGGCTCAGGTTCCTGATGATACAATCCATTCAGGTCAGCCTTGTATAGAAATGTCGTAACTGGCCAGATGTCATGGCTCACACCTGTAATTCCAGCACTTTGTGAGGCTGAGGCAGGTGGATCACCTGAGGTCAGGAGTTCTAGAGCAGCCTGGCCAACATGGTGAAACCCTGTCTCTACTAAAAATACAAAAAAAAATTAGCTGGGCATGGTGGCAGGTGCTGTAATTTCAGCTACTCGGGAGGCTGAGGCAGGAGAATTGCTTGAACCCAGGAGGCGGAAGTTGCAGTGAGCCTAGATCACACCATTGCACTCCAGCCTGGGTGACAAGAGCGAAACTCTGTCTCAAAAAACAAAAATGTAGCCCTGTTAAGTTTCATTCCCTCCACCCCCCATATAAGCAAAATCTTAACTTTTAACTTTGACACACTGACCTAATTCCTCTTGAGTCTGTATATCTTGGAAGGCTATTCCTAGCTTTTCACTTGAATAAGCTCTCTAAACTGGATTCTGATTCTTTCTATTATTTCAGGTTGAAATCACAATAACCAAGATGTGGAAACAACAGAAATGTTCACAGATGAATATAGATGAAAAATGTGTGTATATATACTATTATTATATATATGGCTGAATATTATTCCATTATATATTTGTATATAATATGTACTATGTATAATGAATCTTAGCCTTAGAAGGAAATCCTACCATTTGCAACAACATGGGTGAAGCTAGAGGACACTATGCTAAGTGAAATAAGCCAGACAGAGAGAGACAAATACTGCATAGTCTCACTTTTATGTGGAATCTAAAACAGTCAAACTCATAGAAAGAGAGTAGCAAGGTAGTTGCCTGGGGCTGGGAGGATGAGGAAATTGGGAAATACTTTTCAAAGGATACATTTACTTTCACTTATAAGACGAATAAGATCTGGAGATCCAATGTACAACACAGTAACTATAATACTATACTGCATACTTGAAATTTGATAACACATTACCTTAACTGTCCTTATTGCACATGCGTCCATACACACACACACACACACACACACACACACACACACACACACATAAAACTATATGAGGGATTGGATAGATTAATTAGCTTGATTACAGTAATCACTTCACAATGTATATGCTTATCAAAACAATATGTTGTATGCCTCTGATATTATAATAAGAAATACATATTTGATCTCTGTCCTTGGTTCCTGGCACACAACTCCTGAAACCCTTGGAATTTCAAGTGATAAATGTCTTTTTGTATGCTAATGAGGTGACTGCTGGCTGAAGGCTCCAAGATAACCTGTGGATGGAGGCGGGCTGGTTGCCAGAAGAGCCAACCATGTTATTAGAGGGTTGGAACTTTCAATCCCACCTCCCAATCTCCAGGGTGGGGAAAGAGGCTGAAAGTTGAGTTGATTACCAATGGCCAATGATATGATCAACCATGCTTATTTAATGAAGCCTCCTTTACGAAACTCTAAAGGATAGGCATTGGGGAGGTGCTGAGGTACCTGGAGAGGGCATGGAAGCTTCTCACCCTTTCCAGGTGCCTTACATACTATGTATCTCTCCAATATTTTCCCCCTGAGAAAAAAAGTGGGTCTTCTAAACTTTTCCAGAGAGGAACGTAAGTGATGAAGAAAGAGGAGGGGGAGGAAGTAGAGACAGTAGCTTTTTTTTTTTTTTTTTTTTTTGAGACAAGATCTGGCTCTGTCGCCCAGGCTGGAGCACAGTGGAATGATCTCATGGCACTGGAATCTATGCCTCTGGAGCTCAAGAAATCCTTCCACCTCAGCCTTCTGAGTAGCTGCGACTACAGGCATGCCTGGCTAATTTTTGTATTTTTTGTAGATTTAGGGTTTCGCCATGTTAGCCAGACTGGTCTCAAATTCTTGGGCTCAAGCAATCTGCCTGCCTTGGCCCCTGCAAGGTGCTGGGATTACAGGAGGGAGCCACTGCGCCTGGCCAACAGTAGCCATTTTTGATAAGAGGATCTCCAGAAGCCACTGTGAATAGGTTATATACAATAAAGGAGGAGTTAGGACACATCTTCCTGTTAGAATGATGAAAAGAAAGGTCAGTCTTCTCCACAGTTCTAAAATATCCAAATATCTACCACATAGTTTTCAAAGTACTTTCAAAATTATTTCAGTTCAACAGGGAATTATAACATTTCTGTTGCCCATTTAAAAAATTGGATTATTTGATTTTTTGCTATTGAGTTGTTTGAGCTCTTTGAATATTATGGTTATTAATCTCTTGTCAGATGGGTAGTTTGCAAATACTTTCTTAGATTCTGTGGATTGTCTCCAATTTGCTGATTGTTTGCTTTGCTGTGCTTCTTAAGTGATGCGATCCCATTTGTCCACTTTTGCTTTGGTTGCCTGTGCTTTTGAGGTCTCCAGAAATCTTTACCCAGACTGATGTTCTGGAGAATTTCCCCAGTGTTTTATTTTAATAGTTTTATAGTTACAAGTCTTATTTTAAATGTTTAATACATTTTATTTTATTTTTGTATATGGTAAGAGATGAGGGTCTAGTTTCATTCTTCTGGATATGGATATCCAATTTTCCCAGCACCACTTAGTAAAGAGACTGTCCTTGGTATATGTTCTTGGTGCCTTGGTCAAAAATGAGTTGATTGTCAATGTGTGGACTTATTTCAGGGTTCTCTCTTCTATCCAGTTGATTTATGGGTCTGGTTTTTGTGTCAGTACCATGCTGTTTTTGTTACTGTAGCTTATAATATAATTTGAAGTCTGATAGTGTGATGCCTCCAGCTTTGTTCTTTCTGTTCAGAATTATATTGGCTATTCTGGGACTTTTCTGGTTCCATATAAATTTTAGGATTATTTTTTCTATTTTTATGAAGAATATTATTGATATTTTGATAGAAATTGTACTGAATTGGTAGAATCTCTATCAAAATACACAACACTCCAATGGGCGTTGTACAGCTTTGAGTAGTATGGATATTTTAACAATATTGATTCTTCCAATCCATGAACATGAGATATCTTTTCATTATTTTGTGTTCTCTTCCAGTTCTTTCATCAATACTTTATAGTTTTCGCTGTAGAGATCTTTCACTCCCTTGGCTAAGTTTATTCCTAGATATTTAATTTTATTTGTAGCTATTGTAAATGGAATTACTTTATTTATTTTTCAGATTGTTCACTGTTGGTATATCAAAACACTACTGATTTTTTAGATCTAAGTAAACATTTGTAAAAAGAAGGAATAAAATGGCCAAAGATACTTGGAAAAAATGCTCAGCATCGCTAATCACAGAGAAATGGAAATAAAAGCTATAATGAGATATCACGTCACCTCAATTAAAAAGCTTTTGTCAAAACGTCAGGCAATGTGGAGGTGGTGAGTTTAACTGGCAGGGAGCAACCTGCTCTCACCATGAGCCTCTCGAATCGCAGTAGGAGGAGACTCCTTGACCACCACGGACACTTGAGTTGACAGGGAGAGCTGCTTAGAGAAGTGGTAGAGACAGACTTCTAGCTGGTGGGGAGCCCAGCACAGTTTGATGCAGGAGCATCTGTCTTGGAGCACAGCCAGAAATACCCGTCCCCTAGTCTCAGTTTGCTCCCATAGGAGACTTCAACCCTAGTGTCACTGTTGAACCTGAACTCTGCAGAGCAGTCTTGCCCATGAGATAGGTCCAGTTCAACCCAACCCTCACTCTGATAGCCTCTCTTGGAGCCCCAGCCTGGCTCTGACTGCTTGCAGTGCAGCCCCTAGGTACCTGCTGGGTACTAACATCATAGCTCCTGCACTGGTGGACCACACCTCACCAACAGAGTGCTTCAGCAGAGCTGCCTGCACCAGCCCACCCATGCCCTCCCTGCAATGCAGCCTTCCCCATGCCAGTTTGCCTACAGGCAGTCACCCATGGCCACCCCCATATCACTTTGCTGGCATGTGTGTGCACAGGTGGAACTAACCTTCCCTTCCCTGCCACTGTGCATGCGTGGATGCACCCACCCATGCCACTGCTGCCAGCGTGAATGCACCCTGCTCCCCTCCCCTGCCACACGGCCTTTGTGTTCAGAGTGTTGGCAGGCACAGAGCCCACCAGGCCTGCCCGTCAGTGCCCCATTTCTGCACTGGGGCTGCTCTTGCAAAACTAGGCACAGAGAACAGCAGATCCCCTGCCTCAAGCACAGAGTGGCCACTGCTGCCAGCACAAACGTGCACAGAGGACGCATACAGTCCTGCACCCACCAGTGTTCTGCTCCTGTGCTGACACCACCACTGGTGCAAACAAAGGCCCTACACCCCCAGCCATACTGCTGCTACACAGAGGCTGGCACTGCAGCACCTGCTAGCTTCCTGCTGCAACCAACAAGCATGCATCTCACTGCACTGCCACTGCCACTGCTGCTGGCACATGTGAACAAAGAGAGATCCTGCTGCCATGACCCTACAAAGTATTTTGGCTGGCACCAGCCACTGGAGTGTTGTGACCAGCTGTCTAGGAGTACCTTGGCCCTTCCAGCGCAGCAAGTTCCTAACCTTGAGGATCCAGAGATCAAAGCCAGGCCCAATCCATTCCAAAAGAGTTAGAACACACAGTACAGGAGTCCTGAGCTAAGCTTTGGCCTCCTAAAATCTTCCAGTAATGAAGCTAGTCAACTGATCCCACCTCATACCTTATAATGTTGCAATATTTTTGGTGTAATATTTCCCATTCTCATACCTTTTTCACCTTCCTCAAACTTCCCTACACTCTTAACTCATCCAAATGATAGCTCTCCTAAAACAGACCATGAGTCCTTCTATTTCGTTTTCTGAAATTGCTCTGTTTTCTGTTCTCTTCAAAATCTTACTTTTTATTTTTTCCTTCAAGTTTATAAGCTATATTTGGTTAAAAAATAAGTCATCAGTTTCTATTTAATGATTTAACTCTAATATGAAGAATTATAACTGCAAATAGGTATGTTGTAAGTGACGTGTAGAATTGATGGATTGGGTGGAATTAGGAAACGGTGAAGGACTCTAGTGTCACAGGCTGGGAAGTTGGTGGTTCTTGGTATATAGTGGTGAATGAAGCCCCTCCTGCAATTGTTACATGTTTTTGCTTGCTGACGCTAGAAAATTAAGGAGCTTAAAGGACATTTTTCAGAAAATTGGCATTAATTTTTCTTTGTTCCATTTTAGAAAGTCCTTTATTTTGCATCTTCCCTGAATGTGGTCATATCCATTAACTATTTCTATCTTGAATTTATACATTTCAAAAATTATCTAAATTGTATCACACTGTGGTAGACCAAATAATGGCCTACCAAAACATCCACATCCTAATCCCTAAAATTTGTGACTGTTATGTTATATAGCAAAAAGGACATTGCAGGCATGAATGTTACGGGTCTTCAGAGGAGGAAACTATCTGGGTTATCCAGGTGGACCCTAAATGTGTCCTTATAAGAGGCAAGCAATGGGAGATTTCAGGAAGACAGTGTGACAATGGAAATAGACAGAGAAAATGTCTATGGTACAAGCTTATGAGTCATGAGCCAAGGAATGAAGGTGGCTTCCAGAAGCCAGAAAAGGCAAGGAAACAAATTCTCCCTTAGAGATTCCAGAAGAAAAACAGCCCTGCCAATACTTTGATTATAGTTCTGACCTTGAGAACTGTAGGACAATAAATGTCTGGTTTTTCAAGCCAGTAAATGTATAGTAATTTGTTACAGTGGCCATAGAAAGTGAATATGCATACTGATTATGTTTTGTGCCCTTGCTTTTCACTCAAGAATATACTTTTAGGCCAGGCATGGTGGCCCATGCCTATAATCCCAGCACTTTGGGAAGCCAAGATGTGCGGATCACTTCAGGTCAGGAGTTCAAGACCAGCCTGGCCAACATGGTGAAACTCTGTCCGTATTAAAAATATAAAAATTAGCCAGCCATGGTGGTGGGCACCTGTAATCCAACTTCCTGGGAGGCAGAGGTTGCAGTGAGCTGAGATCGCGCCATTGCACTCTAGCCTGGGCAACAAGAGCAAAACATCTCAAATATATATGTATATTTGGGATTTTTTAATAATAAACATGTACACCTAATTCATTCTTTTAACTGTCACTTAATAGTCCAAAATATAAACTGCAATTGTTTTGTTTTCCTATTGAAAGAGAATTTGGTTCCAAGTTTTTACTATTTTCATACTTCCAAGAACATTGTTGTATATGTCTTCAGCTACTTTAAGGTAGCTATCCAGAAATTGAGATTCTAAGTTATAACAGTTTTCTCTTTTGTAACAAAGTGCCACAAACTTAGTGGTTTAAAGCAGCCCATTACTATTACTTAGTAAACATAAATTTTTGTTTTATTTAAAATGGGTCTCATGGGAATTAAGATGTTGGCAAGGCTGCATTTCTTTCAGAAGCTCAAAGTATAAATCTATTTTCTTATCTTTTCCAGTTTACAGGCAGCCCACATTCCTTGGCTTGTAGCCCCATTCGATCTGTAAAGTCAGATATTGAATCTCTCTGAAGTCTGCTTCTGATGTTGTATCTTCTCTGACTGTCCTGCTTCCTTCCCTCTTCCACTTACAAGGATCCTCATGATTGTATTGGGTCCACCTAGATAATTTATGATAATCTCCTCTAG
Source organism: Ateles fusciceps (assembly GCA_036589455.1). Taxonomy (NCBI): domain Eukaryota; kingdom Metazoa; phylum Chordata; class Mammalia; order Primates; family Atelidae; genus Ateles; species Ateles fusciceps. Next base: position 7,506,770 of record JAZHEH010002789.1, on the reverse strand, counting down.
TCTGTTTCTTACTGACTTACAGGAGTCATATATTCTGGCGTCTACTCCTTTGTCAGTTGTATCTGTTGTTAATACCTTCTTCCAGTCTGTGGATTGCCTTTTCATTTTCTCAGTAAAGTCTTTCAATGACAGAGTTTTTAATATTTATAAAATCCAATTTATTATTTTTTATTTTTCTAATTAGTGCTTTTGTATATGCCATTTAAGTAACTTTTGGCTACCGAAGCTTATGAAAATATTTCCCAGTGTTTTCTTCTAGAACCTTAAATTTTTTGCTTTTACATTTGTGTCTATGGTCCATCTTGGATTGATTTTTGTGACTATATGAGGAAAGCATCAGAGGTTTATTTTTGCCATACAGGTTCCTATACTTCAGCATCACTTATTTAAAAGACTAACATTTCCTCAATAAATTCCATTAGTGCCTTCCTCATAAATTAAGTTGCCATGTAAGTGTGGGCCTCTTTCTGGACTCTATTGTGTTCCGCTGAAATATTTGTCCTTGTGACACTACCACATAGTCTTACTACTATACTAAATCTTTGTAGTAAATCTTATAACAGTGTAGCAGAAGATCTAAAACTTTGCTTTTCTATGCCAAGATTATCTTGGCTATTACTCTAGGTTTTTGGCATCTCCATATAAATTTTAGAATCAATTCATCAATTTACATACACACTCAAACCCGCTGGCATTCTGATTTGATTGTACTGATGCCGTAGTTTAATTTGGGAAGAATCAACATTTTAATAATATAGAATATGCCTATCCATTAATATGGCTTCTTGTTCTATTTATTTAGGTCTTTTATAATTCTTTCCTACTATGTTTTATTTTTATTGTAGAGGCTTTTAAATCTAAAATGTAAGTAGATTTAAACAGGTTGTTAAACTCATTCCTAAGTATTCAAGTTTGTTCAGTGCTCTTATAAAAGGTCTTATTTACAATTTTATGTTCTGCTTTACATTCCTGTTACAGTAAAATATAATTCAATTTTTATTATAATCTTGTATCTAACAATATTGCTAAGTTCTTTTATCCTAATGGCTTATAGATTGCTTTGTACTTCCTGTTAAAACTGAAAACACAGTTTTACGTCTTTCTTTTCAATCTTTATTTCTTTTAACTTTTTCATGCCATATTGTACGGACTACTGACTAGGACCTCGAGTGTAGTATTTGGATAAAAGCAGTAAAAGTGATCAGAAAAAAGTGGAGATCTTTGCCTCGTTCCCAAAGGGTAGAGAACATTAAATATCTTACATTATGATGTTATCTATAAATTTTTCATAGAAATCCTTCATCAGATTGAAGAAAGTCTCTTTTATTTTTAATTTGCTAATATATGTATTATGACCAGATAATGAATATACGGTGAACAGGTATGATATTTTGCCAAAATTTTTTCATCTTTAAAAATGATAATTTCTATATATAAAGTTTTTTTCTCTTATATTAATTTGATAAATTACATGATTGGTTTTGAATGTTAAATCAGCCATTTATATCTGGGATAAATCCCACTTGAGCATGATGTATTATGCTTCTTATACATCACTGGGCTCAATTTTCCAATCTTTTCTATCTGTCTTCATAAGGAATATTGATTTGTAATTTTCATTTTAATTGGTGTTCACATAAGGCATCAGTATTAAGGTGTCATGAGTTGGGACATGTTTCCTCTTTTCTCTTTTCTGAAGGAGTGTTGGTAACATTGGTATTATTTCTTCCTCAAATGTTTGGAAGAGTTTGTTAATAAAAAAAAGCTTGGCCTCGAATGTTCCTTGTGGGAAGACTTTTCACAACGACATTCATATCTTTAACAGATACAGCACTATTTAATTTTTATTTTCAGTTGTGTTGGTGTAGAAGTTGTGCTTTTCAAAGCATTAGTTTATTTCACTTTAAGTTGTTAAATCTATTGGCATAAACTTGTTTATAGTAGCACCTTTTCATCCCTTTTAGTATCTGCAGAATCTACAGTGATGTTCCCTCTTTTGTCTTTCATATTGATTGTGTTTTCTCAATTCCTCATAGTAATATATATCTTCCTAAGGGCTTATTATTATTTATATAGATTAATTTATATCACTCTTAATCGAACAAACTTTTGGCTTTGTTTATATCTTTTATTTTATACCTGTTCTCATTTATTTCTGCTCTTTTTATTATTTACCTCCTTCTAGTTTCTTTTGAGTTTAATCTGCTCTTATTTCTTCAGCTTAAGATGGACATTTACATAATTGAGTTTCTTACATAGAAATGTGTCATGGCTTGCTTTTGACCTTGTATATAGTCTTTCTTGGTGAATAGTGCATGGCTATTTTCAATAGTCAATCAAAAGAACATATATTCTGCAGTTACCTGGTGTAACAGTCACAATGCTGCCTGAATCTTCTATATCCTTAGTGATTTTTGTGCCCCTCCATTTTTATCATCTACTGAAAGAAGTTAGAATATTCTATTGTTATCTTTGCCTATACATCTTCTTAGTTCTGTAAACATTTGCTTTGTTATGGAAGTCGTTTTGTTTTTTTATATATAAATACATAATCGCTGTACATATTAGTGGCATGCATGTGATATTTGACATGATCAAACAATATATAATGATAAAATTAGGGTAACTGGGTATCTGTTACCTGAAGAATTTATTATGTCTTTGTGTTAGGAACATTCCAATTTCACTATTTGAGTTATTTTGAAATGTACATTATTGTTAACTGTGGTCACCCATTTGTGCTACTGAACACTAGATCTATCCAACTGTATTTTTGTAACTATTAACCAACCTCTCTTTTCCCACCTGTTTGCATGCACGGGCGCGCGTGCGCGCACACACACACACACACACACACACACACACACACACAGTCAACTTGTTCATTAACTTTTTGGATTTCCAGGCCATGTTTTAGAATTGAGTTTGTTACTACAGTGCTTAATAGAAGACTATCAATATAAGAGATAATATATATTTCTTTTTACTAAATATGCAAATATTCAATCTATTTTTTGATTTGTGGTTCTGATTTTTTTAAAAAATACCTCAGATAACATAGTTGGCTGTCATATACCTTGATGGTATTGAACTATTTCACCTCACTTTAGAAAGTAGACTTTGATGCAGTTAACATTTAGTTCTCCTCTGTAGCTATGTCATCTTTTTACCTCTTGTTAGTGTAACTTCAGTATATTCTGTTAGTCATTACAAGCACATAAGACGGTACTATGAAAATTATATACCAACAATCTCAATAACCTAGAAGAAATGGACAATTTTCTATAAACATACAATCTAAGACTGAGTTATAAAGAAGTAGAAAATATGAACAAACCAATAATAAGAATTAATCAATAATGAAAAACTTTTCAACATTCTACCAAACATTTAAAGAATAATTAATGCCACTCTTTCTCAAACTCTAAAAACTTAAAAGGAGGGAACACTTTCAAACTCATTTTATGAGGCCAACATTACCATGATGCCAAAGCCAGAAAAGGATACTACAAGAGAAAAAATTATAGGCTAACATCTCTGATGAACATAAATTCAAAAATCCTCAAGAACCTACTAGCAAACCAAATTCAACAATACCTAAAAGGATGACACGTGATCATCAAGTGGATTTATCCCTGAAATGCAAGGAAGTTTTAACATATGAAAGTCATCAATGTGACTGGGTACAGTGGCTCACACCTGTAATCCAGCACTTTGGGGAAGCAAATGCATGAGTATTGCTTGAGCCCAAGAGTTCAAGACTAGCTTGGGCAACATAGTGAGACTCCATCTATACAAAAAATTTAAACATTAGTCAGGCAGGTTGGCATATGCCTGTGGTCCCAGCTAAGCTGGGAGGCTGCAGTGAGCTGTAATTGCACCACTGCACTTCAGCCTGGGTGACAGAGTAAGACTCTTTTTTTTTTTTTTGAGACAAAGTCATCAGTTTGATACACCACATCAACAAAATGAAGGATAAAAATCATATGATCATCCCAATAAATGCAAAAGAAATTGATAAAGTTCAGCACCCTTTTATAATAATAGCATTCAACAAATTAGGGATAGAAAGAATGTACCTTAACATAATAAAAGCCATATGTAATAAACCCAGGGCTAACATCAACTCAATGTTGCAAAGCTGAAAGCTTTTTCTCCAGAATCAGGAAGAAGGTAAGAATATCTACTCTCACCACTTCCATACCATATAGTACTGGAAGGCATAGTCAGAGAAATTAGGCAAGAAAAAGAATATCATCAGAAAATGCAAATTAAAACAACAATGAGATATTACCTCTTACCTGTTAATATTATTTAAAAAAAGAAAAGATAACAAGTGTTGGTGAAGATGTGGAGAAAGGGAACCCTTGAACACTGTTGGTTGGAATGTAAATTAGTACAGCCATTAAGAAAAACATTATGGAGCTTCCTTTAAAAAATTTAAAATAGAATTACCATATAATCCAGCAATCTCACTGCTGGGTACATATGTAAAAAAATGAAACAAGTAAGTTGAAGAGATATTTGCAGTCTCATGTTCATCAATCTTTATTTACAATAGCCAAGATATGGAATCAACCTAAGTGCCCATGGATAAATGGATAAAGAAAATGTGGCATGCATGTGTATATATATATATATACATTGTGTGTGTGTGTGTGTGTATAAATAATGTATATTCCATATATAATGGAATACTATTAAGCCTTATGGAAGAAGGAAGTCCTGTCATTTGTAATAACATGAATAAACTTGAGGACATTATGTTAAGAGAAATAAGCCAGTCACAGAAAGAAGAATACTCTGTATATTACACACACACACACACACACACACACACACACACATATACACACACACGTGTGTGTGTATATATATATACACACACAGGTATATATTATATATATAGGTGTATATATACCTATATATTATATATACACACACACACACACAGCTATATATATATATTATATACATACCTATATATTATATATAGGTATATATATATTATATATATATACCTATATATTATATATATACACACACAAGTATATATAGGTATATATATTATATATATATACCTATATATTATATATATACACACACACAGGTATATATAGTATATATATATATACACACTATATATAATATATACATATATATACTATATATATAATATATACACATATATAATATATACCTGTGTGTATATATAATACCTATATATTATATATACACACACACAGCTATATATGTGTATATATATACATATATATGTGTATATATGTGTATATATATTTTATATATACCTCTGTGTGTGTGTGTATATATATGTGTATATATATATATAGAGATATATATATATAAAATATATATATATATATATATAAAATATATATATATATATATATATAATGTACAGGTATATTTATATAAATAAGCCAGGAACAGAAAGAATAATACTCTGTATATTACATACACACACAGATACACACTCTCTATATATATACACACACACACACACACACACACACATATATATATATATATATATATATATATACACACACACACACAAACACATATATAATCTGAAATATTTAAATTGTGAGAAGTAGAGAACAGAATGGTGTTTGCCAGGAGCTGGGGGTACAGGGTAGGTAGTCATTGGTCAAACTGCACAAACTTCTCATTAAAAAGAATGAGTAAGTCCTGGAGATCCATTATACAGCATGGTCACTATAGTCAATATGTATCGTATACTTGAAAATTGCTAAGAGAATAGATCCTAAACGCTCCCACCAAAAAGTGTATGTGAGTTGATACACATGTTAATTAGCTTAATTTAACCATCTCACAATGTATATATGATTAAAAACATGTTATTTGCTATAAATATATACAATTTTTGTATGTCCATTATACCTTAATAGAGTTGTTGGAAAAAGAAAAAATTAAAAAGTCAGGAAGTCAGGCAATGTCAAAACTAAGGAATAATAAGTAAGGAATTATATTTTTGTTTAGAAATTTATTCTCAAAACTAATTGCTCTTTTATGTATGAAGCTGAGTCCTGACCATAGACTGAGTAAGTAAGAACAAGTTTGAATTTCTGCAAGCATGATGGAATTAATATAATCAATTTTCACACTGTATCCGGAACTCATGGACATGGAATGAACTTAAAATCTGAAAAACCTGCTGAAAGTTTTTCCTGTTCTTTAGTTGTAGGGCTTTTGGCAGATCCCTGTTTCTCTGACCCTTAGTTTATCCATTTAGAAAATGTAGATAATTAAGCGAAAGATATAAAGATATGCTGTTTATGAAACTTTCTACAAGGACATACATAGGAGTAGAACTAACATAAAAGTGTAACAATTCAGTGTAATTACAGCTGCATTGGTACCAAGGTACCAGTGCCTTAAGGAAGATGTTAATTCCTTCCAGGGATGCTACAAATGTGGTACAAAGGGGTTAATTAACCTACCAGTTTTGTTTCTTCATTTTAAAGCAAACCAAGAAAAAAAAATGAAATAAAGTGCAACAACTCAAGTGATCAAATTATATGATCATGGGGCTGTTCTTTGGAGTTATGGTGTTTAGTTTTCATTTGCTTTATAGTTACCAAATTATTCAGCTGTTTCAGAATCTTTCAGAGTTTTTATGAAAACCTTTAAAACCTTAGTAAACAAGTTCCAGTGTAAGAAAAATTCCAGGTCAGTCAAGAAGCCAGAGGAAGAAAGCTCAGTAAACCTCTCTTCTAATTAGTGCTTAAAGGAAGCCAGTGTTGGCTGGGCGCAGTGGCTCACGCCTGTAAACCCAGCACTTTGGGAGGCCAAGGTGGGCATATCACCAGGTCAGGCGTTCGAGACCAGCCTGGCCAATACAGTGAAACCCCGCTGTCTCCACTAAAAATAAAAAGATTAGCTGGGCTCGGTGGCAGATGCCCGTAATCCCAACTACTCGGAGACTGAGGCAGGAGAATTGCTTGAACCCAGGAGATGGAGGTTGCAGTGAACTGAGATCGTTTCACTGCCCTCCAGCCTGAGTGACAGAGCTAGACTCCATTAAAAAAAAAAAAAAAAAAAAAAAGCAGCCAGTGCCTCAGAACATGGGTACACAACGGTTACTGCTAGTGACAGAGGTAATTGTTGACCTGGCTGTTCTTACAAAATATTGCTTTCCCGTAGGTCCTAATTATTAGTACTGTTATTTCTCCACTGTTTGAGACTAGATCTGTTCTTAATTTGGAGTCTGCTGCATGGGAGTGCTTAGCTTTGCTAATTTTGGAGTAAATTACTTTAGATGGAACCTTTAACAAAAGCTAAATTTCAATACCTTAATCCCTAGGTAAGTTATCTCTATTTTGCTACTTTATATTTTTTCTAAATCAAGATGTTCTCACAGGCAAGTTGGTCTCCTTGAATCTGTGTGAGATGAACAGATGTTAAAATGCACAACCATATCTAACACAATTTCACCAACAAAGGGTATGTAAAAAATGATGGTCTTTAATATGACATTAATACTTAGCCAAAAAATACTAAATGTGACCAAAACAGAAATTCAAAGCAATTCAGGCTTCAGAGTATGAGTTTGCAATAGAAAACCTGTACCTTTAAATGAAGAGTATGACTTGATTTTATTAGAAAGTTTTTGACCTATTAGGGTACACATAGGGGACAGAGGTTTTTAGTCTTCCTATTTGGATGATGGGAGCATGTCTGCTTTTTCCTCACTGATGTACTCAACATACAGTAAGTGTTCTGGGTTCTAGGGTTATGTAACAACAAGATAGAAGGAACCCAGCTTTGAGCCTTTTGACAGTGTGGATTTAATTAAGCTACATATTGCATGGAAGTTGCAGCAGTACAAATACGTTTATTCCTTATTTTTAACACAAGAAGTTGCCATCCAAGTAAAGAAAGAAAAATATATATTTTTTTCATTTAAAACTCATTGTTATTCATTAAATTGGAAAAAAATATACAGACTCCTATACATTAACCACTGGATAAAACATTATTAATTTGAAGCATACTCCTGATTGAATTTAAGAATCTACATTATAGCTTGTAACTAATATTAGTTTCTAGTTTACTTAAACATTTACAAGTTGAGACTTGGGGCTCCTGAGATTTCACCTTTTGCCTCCAGTTCAGCTTTTGGGACCATTTACTTTTTGTGCTGCAGTAGAACTGTGAATATACAAAGTGTGAAATAAAAGGAGTACTGGGCAGAAATTCAAAGGGCTTGGGTGCTATTCTCAGTTGTTCTGCTAACTAATCATTTGAGCAGAAACCACCCCAGGTAACCTCACAAGATTTAATTTCTTGCTTGTAAAAATCTAATAGCAGTAGGAGCTCTGTAAGACCAGTTGTGGGGCTTCCAACAAGTCAAGTGACCTTCTACTCACAGTTATCCAATGAAAACCATGATACCCACCTTAGAGAGTTGTGTAAGGATTAAATCAGCAAATATACATAAAGAGCCTCTCAGAAGAATATGAAACAGAGTGGCTACCATTATGAAGATCATTAATCCTCAGAATACACAATGCAATATGAGTTTTATTTTAATGAAATCCATGTGTTTATAGCCATTTCAGATTTGCAGTAAAGTACTTGCAGGTCACAGAAATATTTACATTAAAATGTCACTTCAGTATGTGTCTGTCTAATTTAACTTTTTACCATATCAGACGTTTCTTTCTCAAAGTTGCTAGAGTGAGTTAAATGGAGAAATAGAAAACATTAATACTAAGTGATTATGGCATCTCTGTTACTGTACTTTCTTTTTAGCACAAGTTTGGGTTTAGCACAGAACTAGAGAATTTGGTACAAACAGGATCTAATTAAGTGATCCATGTAGGGCATCTGCAGACAGCCTTTCCTTTTTTCCTGTTGCATTGAGAGGGAACATGCTAGTATTAGAGAGAACATACTCTTCAGGGGATATAGTAAAAATAGGGAGTTTCTTACATTTAAGTTAAATGTAGATAGCACCTTTGCATGCTATTCAGTGGAAGAAGTAATTTTGAACTCCTACTCCATTTCTTGAACCTAAGGATTTAATTTTTTAGTGAGGTTGTTTAGTTTTTTCTTTTTTCTTTATCAAATGTACATTGGTATGTGAAAGGAAAGGAAGCAGATAGATGTTGGATTTTTCTAAAGTTGAGAAGCTATGTATCTTAAGAGTAATTAAATTATGATTTTGTGACTTTTCAACATGGATTATCCAACTTGATGCCTTTAGAGCCTCCAGAGGATCCCTGGAAAGCCACAGCTAACATTTCACTATTTTTCCCACCCAGAGACCTACCTATTTCAGAAAAGAAAAAATATGCTTTTCTACTTCAATTGTTGAATAGCCTCCTCATATGTTTTATTTGTAAAACAAAACATACACATTGTGAAAATGACAAAAACTGCACAGTGTGAAAAGAAACCGTCTAGCTTGCATAGGCACATATTTTTACATATTTGTTTCTAAATGTACAAACAGGATCTGCTCTACAAAATGCTCCAGGATAGTATTTGTTTCAAATTTATGTAATCATCCATGTTGCAAGATGGTATTCAAACAAAAGCTCAAAGATGTGTTATCCTGATCTTATCTCTAACGTCCCCCCACCTCCCTGTAAATAACAGATGAAAAAATACTTCTTGTCAAATAATACACTAAAATATGGAAATGTCTTTATGTTTAAAAAACGTTATATTTAAAATATGAGCTCCAGTCAGAAGAGATCCGTTTTGTGAGGGGAGGACTCAGTTAAAATTCAGGGCTCTGGCTGTTTTGTAGATCTTAAAGTTTATAAGCAGATTTCCAGATGTTATGCTATCAAACTATAACTCGAGTTCAGTTCATTAAAATTTAGTTGTTGATCAGGACCCTCAATTGAATTTCCAAATTATCTCTCTCTTACATATTCATTTTAATGGTCTTTTGGCAGGCTGAGTCTTGCACTTGCAGTTTTAATGATAGACATCATCCTTTAACACAAGATTATTTGAACCCTGAACCAGCACATGCAAAACAAGACATGTGCCTTTCAGGAAAACCAGGCCTTGCCAAAAGAGTGGATGACATAGCCTCTCAACTGCAATCAAACCCAGGAATCTTTTAATTATAAAACAGATAAAAAGAAAAAAGGAAAGAAAAAACATTAAAATACTCTGGAAAATGGATCATTATTGGACTCTAATTCTTTCAGTTTATTGCAAAGGGTCCCATCAATGCTTACTCTGAACATAAATGTGTCTCTTAAATATGATTTAGAGTTTACAAAAGATAGAGATTACTCCAAAATAATAAAATTCTGTGGCCTGGCTGAGGAAGACTGAATCATCTTTTATTAGGAAACTTTATTTTTTCCTGAGTTATTAAAGTTGTTACATAAGGTCACAATTAGCACATTTGCTGGCCCTAATCTCAGAGAGATAAGATCAAACACCCCATAGAGCAAGATAGATGGTATGTACTGATAGAACAAATTATCCCCCAGTGAATTTATAGCTGGGGTGGGGAATGCACTGCCTCGCTACCTGTGCTGACCAATTTTTTTGGCAGACATAACCATAGTTTTAATAGGCTTCCTGCTTGAGTTTTGGAAAAACCTTTTTGCCAGTATAACTACTAAAAGAAATTGCAAAGATTTCATCAAATCAAAGGCCAATGAGATATAGAGTATCTTTCAAAAGACTAATTGATAAACTAAGAAAGGCAGAAACTAATTATGAGAATAAATGTATTAACCACCCAAATGTCTTTTAAATCAATTTCTACATTTATAAGAATTTGAGTCTATTCTTGTGTACTTTCCGACTATATCCTATTTCCCAAATTCTATACTTTTAGTATATATAGTAGTATAATTTTTCATACTTTAGGGAACTTTTTCATGCTGGCTTAGCTTATACAATTTCCTAGGTATTAACTTTGTGAAACAGGAATATAAATTTTATCTGCTCTTCATAAACTTGTATTTGGGAAGGGAATAAAGCAAATTTTAATTGAATTAGAAAAAGAAAAAAAAAAGCCGATGATAATCATTATATGGGAAAATAGGTAAACAAGCAGCACTCCAAACTAGAGATTGGCAAATTCTAGGCACAGCCTATTGCGTTCAGTGCTTGAGCAGAGAGAATGCAACAGAGACTATGTGGCCCATAAATCCTAAAATATTTGCTATCTGTTTCTTTGTCAACTCCTGTTCTAAAACAAATGACATCCTACTGTACATTTTTATTGTTTCTTACATATATTTCATATTGCAAACAGGAATCATAAAACTGGAAATCAAGAACTAAGAATAATTTTTCAAAAGTTAACAGTAGTATGTTGCTTATTAGTATACATACTATAGGATTTCATCCGTGTGAAGTTCAAAAACAAAACTAACCTATGATGATAGAAATCAGATCACTGGTGACCTCTGGAGATTACTGGCAAGAAAGGTGCATGAGTGAACTTCTCAAAGTGAAGAAAATGTCCTATATCTTTACTAGGATAGTGGTTACAAAATAGTATATACAGACATAAGATTTCATTGAATTGTCCAGTTGAAATATGAAATTTACTGTCAATAAGTTATCACAATAAAAATGTAAATCAATCCATAAAAACACAGATGTATTTGTACTATCTACATATATGCACATTTTGTAGTATAACATAAAACAAAGAGGGAGAAAAAATTTAACAGCATCCAGAAACAGAAAAAAAAAATCAGATTATCTACAAAGTAACATCATTTAGACAATAGATTTATCAACAACAGTGGAGGCCAAAATACAATGTTATACTATCTTTAAAATGCTGAGATAAAATAAATGTCAGCCTAAAATTGTCTAACTGGCTACACTGTCACTCAAAAGTAAAAGCAAAGTAAAATAATTTGTAGGAAATAGACTAAGAAGTTTTTCACATATAGACCCTCAATGAGAAAACTACTAAAGAATGTGCTTCAGGAAGAAGACAATAGAATATAAAAGGAAGAAATGGAATGAAAAATGTGATATAGAACAAGGTGATAGATAAATATGGCAATAGATATAAATAAGCAGTTACTGTAAAGAAAAAGTTAGCCCTAATACAAATTATTCATTTAGGAATGTTTGAAAAGCAAGGTAGACTTGAAATACCAAACAAAAACTCATTGTGCTATATACTTAATATTTGTACATTTTACTGCACATAGAGTACATTTACTTTTTAAGATGTTACTAGAATAACAACCATCCTATTCCATCATTGTTAACACAAAGATAAGGATCATCATCATTTTATTTGCCTCCTATTCACTCCATTGGTGATGGAGGATTTCCCGCCCTAGGGTTATGGAGGGGGCTGAAACTATGATACTTGACACTGAACAGATAAAATCAATAGAAGTTTATTTGTCACATATGCTCACAGCCTGGGAGAGGCGTATACAACACACCATGTAGGGCTGCATAAGGGCATACTCTGGAATGGAGTGAACAAGTAGGGGCTGTGAAAGGCAGATGTTGTAGTATCAGGAGTTTGAGGTACTCCCTGGTCCATGGGAAGGGGTGATTGACGGAATCATTCTGTGAGTTGGCAGGGAACTAAAACTCACTACTCAGGATTAAGCAGGAATTGCATGTGGTCCTTTTGATAAAGAGGGCTGTTTAGCCAGGGGAGGTTAGCAATGGGAACAGAGTGGAGAGTGGAACTTGCAGTTAGGCCACTTGAGTTCCTCCTACTTCCTCCCAGATGTTGAGGCAGTACATAATATTGGGCTTTAATTTTAGGCCTTACACCGTAGTTATTACCTTGCCCCAGAACTGAACCAAACCTGGAAGTGTTAATGTTCAAGCTTTTGCACCATTTGGGGTAGTTATGAGAGGACTATATCACTTAGTAATATGCTTAATTCTTATTTCTAGTAGTCTTAGAGAATACAATTTTAATGAAAGAAGGTGGAGAAGAAAAGGCATTGCAATACATAATGATAGTTACATTGTTGTAGAGCATTAGAAAATATGGTGTAGTTGTTAAGAATTGTTCAAGAAGTATATATGTGTGTGTCTGTGTACATCTGAGAAAAATGGTCCATATTCAGTAGACTTTCATCTATCTCTAACCATTGAGAAGGCCTCTAGAGAAACTGTACTGTGCATACCAAAGCCCCAGATGGACTCTGCTGCTGTAGAACTTGGAACCTAATTAACATCTCAGACTTAGAGGAGTGTATTATATAGGTAGAAGGGGAAATCCTGAAAAAATTAAATTATTTAGGTGGAGATTTCCAAAAAGGTGAGTAGAAAATCCCATTTTGTATGTCTAAAGAAGAAGGTGCTCAAGAAGGGGAAGAGGTAGATCTGAGGATAAAGAAGTTTAGGAACTATTATGCTATAGAAGTATGCTTTTGGTAAAAGGGGCAGAGCCCTAGTAATTGATATTCCACTCCCATTTCTGTCTTATCTCCTGTATACACTCATGTCTTAGAAGTTGTTCATGTTCAGTGTAAAGAAAAAATTTTTCAAACCTTAGAAAATGATATCAAAAGCCCATCTTTGGATTATGATGTTATTACTAGACTCTTCTGAAAAGCATCTAGCATTTCTGATAGACTTTGATGAGTTTAAGGTTTTCTTTTATCTTGTTTTATTCCAAGAGGGTTGGTTGGTTGTTAGAAGGCTAGATTTTACCTATCCTGCTAATTATCCATGTTTAATGAGCCAAATGACTTTTAACTAGGTATTTCCTTCTTACCTTTAGCTAACAATATTGTCTGTTCACCTTTAGTTTCCTATAATACCCACTGAAAGAGAAGTCTAAGCCATCTCTATTGCAGACAAGTTAGTTTGAAATCAAAATTTGACATGTGCTCACCATCAATTAATCTGAGAAGCTGCTTTAAAAACAGACAACTATCTATATGTCATAATAAAGAAAACATATGGTAGAGTTTATTTCACTATTGCAATCATTTTCCAACAGTCAAATACAACTCTCTAATTAGAAAATGTAGCAGAGAGCATTGGTGAAGTACGAGGGAATAAATGGTGAAATGTACAACTGCTGAATATTAGGGAGAGTTGCTCCTTACAGATAAGTGTAATAGCATTTAAATCTCAGCCTGTCCATTTCTAAGCACATGCAGAGAAATCTGTGATCAGTTTGGTGACTGAAAGCTTCTTATGGTCCTCAGAGAAGAGGAAAGCTAATAAAGGATTTTCTAAAATCTTTTAGGATTTTAAATGTTTTACCTAAAACATTTTCTCTAGGTGGAATTCATCAGCTGCAATGGTTTTCAACTGGAAGTAATTTTGCCCCCTGTGGACATTTGGTAATGTCTGGAGACTTTTTTTTTTTAATATATTGTCAAGACTTGAGGACAGGAGTTGCTACTGATATCTAGCTGGTCAGTCTAGCCAGGGATGCTGCCAAATACTTTGCGATGTACGGAACAGCCTCCCACAGCAAAGAATTACTCAGCCCCAAATGCTGATAAGTGTTAAGGTTGAGAAACTTAGCTTAAACTGAGCTGAAACATCAGGGGTCCTACTTCACGATGACAGTATCAGGGCTGGCCTGGTTAAATGTGTGATGTGGGTGAGAGTCACAGGGAGGAGTAAATGATCCAAGAAGAACTAACTGGTGTTTTTTTCAATACTTTACCAAGACAAACCTTCTCAAAATGATGTTATCCTAACTCAGACTGAAGTTTGAAAGAAATAATAAAAGGTCAAATGGTAAACAATCTCTTCGCTTAAGGAGTTAACAGGTTCCAAAGAGTTAATTTGAATAGGAATGGAAGTGAATATAATTATGGTTGAATTAGAGAGAGAGAGAGTGAGAGCAAGAGAAGAGAAGAGAGAGAGGCTCTAGCAATTAATATCCAACAGAGAAGACTTAGCTCGGTTAAGACTCTGGTTGTGGCTGCCTGGGAAAAGGGCCCTTATTTCAGGGAGGGAAACAGTGAACAAGTTCATGGTAAGTGTCAAATTAAGGCTCTACTCTCATAGAGGAGCTGTGAGTAGAAGCCAGGGAATCAGATTATTAGGGAAGTTGGGGGGCAGGGGCACCAAGATAACCAGCTGAGTGCCAAAAAAACAAACAAACCCAACTAAAAGTAAAGCCAGGATAAGCAGAAAGTCAGATGGAGAGACAGGAACTGAGTGGTAAATTTGGCAGCAGGTTTGAGAATCCCAGGAGTAACGCTCTGTGGATAAGTCTGTGGGCACAGCCACACTATGAAGCCTGTGCCCAGGGCCCTCAATCACACTCCTCTGGCTCATCATACCCAGTCTAATTTTATCCCAATGAAAACGAAAAGATCTCATTTGACATTTCCTTGGATGTCCTTGTGCAATGTGTAATGAACCCAGACAAAAATAAACCTTGTTAAGGCTCAATTCTCAATGGTGGCAGCTACCTGTTGTATTCATTCTAGATCCCTGAATCTTGATGTGAAAGTTTAGTGGGTCCAGACAGTGAAGACACATTTCTAAAATAATATCTTGAGAGTTATTTTATTCAGGTAGTTCTTAAGACAACAAGAAGATTGACTGAAAATGACTGAACTGTAGAATTTTATGCTTTAATAATTTTACTCCCAGAATCATCTTGATACCCTTGCAACAAAAAGGAAAAACTCCAAGAAAGTTTAGTAAAACCGCTTTGCCTCAGTTAACAAGAAAAATAAACAGGGTTATAGAAATTATGAATATAACATACCTCGAACAAATAAATAATAATGAACGGAATCAGTGAAATTGTCATCATGTAATGCACATTATCTTCCCACCTGCAAGGTCAATGTTATTTTATTTTATACATGATGAAACTTAGCTATAAATCTTACAGGTGGGCCCTAAAGCAGCAAAATACGTAGGAGCAGTTCTTTGTGCATAGAGTTTTTGCAGGTTTTTTGTGTGGTTTTTGGTCAGTAGAAGAACTACAGATGGAGTTCGGATTTTTAAAAAGCATAATCATTTTGCTGTTACAGTGAGAGAATTGGGCAGTGACATTAAATTTCCACTTCAGTACTGAAAGAGACGCTCACCAAATAGATGGCAGCTTAATACAGGAAGTGAACTCATTTCCTGATCTCAAGATGACAGAGTGATCCTATTCATGTGGATGTGTTAAGTGGAGGGCACCAGGGTTAATCCGTACACAATAACTGTGGGCAAAAAACAGATTTATATAGACTTTTTATTTTCAGTTAAAGACTAGGGAAAAACAGAAACGACAGGACATGAAAAATTTGAACCAGACAGGGAAAAGAGACCTCCGAAGACACAGACGAGAATATTCCTGAAAATTGTTAAGTACAAGCATCAGGATATAATAGAAGATGACTTATTAATCAACATAAGCTGGATTATGTGAGGCAACAAACAATTCATAAGTATTAGTGGCTTATAACAAATAAGTGTAATTCTTGCTTAAATTCTATGTCTACCACAAGTAGTTTAACGGCTCTGCTTATCTTTGTCTCTGAGGGACTCAGGCTGATGGAACTTCCTTTCTCCTGTTCTGTGACTGTCAAATCACAGGAAGAGAGCATGAAAAACTAAGCACTGATTCTTAGAGAGTCTACTCAGAAACAACTTGCATCACTTTTATGCACCTTGCATTTGCTTAAGCATCACAGAGCCAGGCCTGAGATCCAGTAGATGGAGAACAATCCTACTTTGTGCTCAGTGTGAAGGAATAAAGAATTGTGAAAAGCTATTTTCTAACAGCTGTTGCAATCAACTCTTCTGGTCACAAATATATCATCGACATTTTCTTCTGCCAGTAAGTTATACTTACCCTCTTCCCAGGTTCTATCCAATCGCAACATTGAGCTGAACTTCTATATGTGGTTCCTTGTGGTCTAGAAACCTGTAAAGCAAAATGACGAGTTATCGGTCTCCCATACTACTGATATGCAACTTCAGAAAGAATCAGGTTATTCAAATTAAGAAAGAAAAGAAAGAGTTCTATATTCACTGGTTTAAAGCTATTCTGAAATCCCATTAGATAGTTATGGCAAAGGTACTCTACCCTGGAGGTGGGAAATGTTCTATCGTTAGTGCTTGATTTACCTCCTGAATTGTCTCTTTGTCCCACCTTCACTGATGTCACTCATTTTATCTAATCATCCTTGTACACATCTGGAGAGGTTTTGGAAGCTCCTCCTTTAAGACATATCCTTTTGCATTATTATTGTTGGCTCTATCTGGAGAGGTTTGGGAAGCTCCTTCTTCAAGATTTATCAGCTTTCTCAACCTGCTTCCTGGATGTAGAATTGTGGGAGCCTGAAAGCTCTTACTTACTATAACCACAAATAATAAAAAATTAGAAGTGACTGAATAAGAAATGTGCAGGAGCTAACATCATCTATCTAAATCTAGATCTATTTATATAGATCATCAATAAAATTACGATCTTCTGTATGAAAGAAAAGACTACATTCACTAATTTGAAAAAAGTAACAACCAGAAAAACATACTGGGACATTTAATGGAAAAAGGTGAAATGTCAGGACCATATAATATTTCTCACAAATCAGTAAAAAGAAAAAACAACAATGAAAGACAATGAAAAGAAGGCAAAAGATAAAAACATAGTTGAGAATAAAGGAATCTAAACAGCAGGTAAATGTTTCAGCTTTACTGGTAGCCAAAAGAAAAAGAAAAACCACTACTAATACCCCTTTTGTCTTTAGCAAAGGTTAAGAACAACAACAACAACAAAAAGGTTACAGAACACAAGGAAGTGAATACTTTGATACACTGTTGATTTGAGTGGACATGTCTAAATTTTGTTTAAAAGCAATTTGGCAATATTAATACAAAATTAACATGAATGTATCCTCAGTAGCAAACCAGAGAAGTAACTATTCATGAATATTTTATGTCTGTATCATTATATTTATATCTCTATATCTTTTTCCTTCTCTCTCTCTCTCTCTCTCTCTATATATATATATATATATATGCATTATGGTTTTGTTTGTAATAGTAAAACAATGTAGTTAATTACTCCATCAATAAGTGAAGTTATAAAAAATATAAATTAAGGTATACCCATAATATAAAACACTTGGTAATTCTGGGGGACAATTTTTTAAAATAAATAAATATGCCATAGAAAGATTCCCAAGATATATTGTTCAGGGAAAATGAAAAGGTGTAATTACTTACTTAGAAATTAAAATTTTAATAAAAATATCTGTACATGTATACAAATATATAGTAAGGGAAATAGAAGGACACATTCTGAATCCCTGGCAGAAGATACAATGGGAAGGGTAGTTGGAATAAAAAAGTAGGAGAATGATTAAGGAAATTTTTCTAATTTTATCTTGTTTACTATGTTTGGATGTTTTATAATAAAACTGAATTGATAAGACTTGGACTTCTATCCAAGATGGAATTTCAGCAAATGGAGTTACATTCCAGCCTAAAACAAACAAAAATGGACAAAATATCTGAAACAATGGCTTTAATATGCTGGACTTGAGACAACAAATGGTAGTGATGCCTGGGAGATGGGGTGAGTGAGGGGGAGCACAGCAACTATCCCAGACTGGCAGGTTTTTCAGTCTGCATCGAAGGGAGGCAGGTGGAGCCCAGGAGAATCCCTGAGTTTAGGAGACAGAGGTGAGAGTCTAGGCAGACCATGTGGCTTGAGTCAGGGGGATAGAGTACTGAAGAACAGAAAGCTACACAGAGACACAACCATAGACATGGGGCCTCTTTAAGTATTCAGCTGAGCACTAGTAAGTGCAAGCATTGAGAAAACTGCAATAGGTTGGGAAAAGAACCACCCAAAAGATGAACAGTAATAGTACCCAGTGCTCACACAGGACTGAAATAGTGCATGTTCTCACCAAACAGAGTAGAAAAGCTCAGGACTCATGGGGCACCAGGTAGAGTGCATGTAAGAATCTTGCCTCGGTGGTGGGAATCATCACCCCTACAGTGAGCACTACTCTAGCTCCTCCCAACATACCTGAAAAGCAAGATCCAAAAGGATAAAACTGTCTTCAAGTAACTTGACTATATTCCTAGAACAAAACTTAAGAATATTTATGAGAATACAAACATATCCCACATCCCAAAAGGTAAAATTCACAAAATCTGACATTTAATCAAAATCAAACATTATCAGGCATGCAAAGAAGCAAAAAAATACAATCCACAGTGAGGAGAAGTATCAATCAATCAAATTCAACACAGAACTGACAGATGTTAAAACTAACAAAGACATTAAAACAGTAATTATAACTCTATTCCATATGTTCAAAATCTTGAGCAGAAACATGGAAATAGAACAACAAAGCCAACAATTTGTGATTTTAAAAATACACTGAGGCTGGGGGCAGTGGCTTATCCCTGTAATTCCAGCACTTTGGGAGACTGAGGTGGGCAGATCACTTGAGGTCAGGAATTCAAGACTTCGGTGGCCAAACTGGGTGAAACACCATGTCTACTGAAAATACAGAACTTAGCCAGGCGTGGTGGCTCGCACGTGTACTCCCAGCTACTCAGACGGCGGAGGCAGGGGAATCTCTTGAACCCAGAGGTGGATGTTGCTGGAGTTGAGATTGAGCCACTGCACTCCAGCCTATATGACAGAGCAAGACTCCATATTTTAAAAACAAAAACAAACAAAAAAAAAAACTGGAAGGAATCAATGAACTTGGAGTCAAAATACGAACTACCAAAAAGGATCATAAAGAAAAAATAAAACTAATGAAACATCAGCGAGCTGTGGGAAAGCTAAATGTTCTATTATGTGTGAAAGTGGTATCCCTGAAGTCAGGGGTAGGGGGGTTAATGAATATAAATTTTGTTTAAAGGTCAGACAGGAAAAATGAAACAGAGAAAAGTTGGGGCAAATAAGAAAGATATAATAAGATGTTATAGCTAAATCTAAACATATCAATAGTTCCATTAAATATAAATGGTTTAAATATCCTCATTAATAGGTAGAAATTATCTAGTTGGACATAAAAGCAAAACCCCTTTATACCTGAGTGCAATAAACGCTCTTTAAAATAGAGATAAAGGCCAGGTATGGGGGCTCACGCCTGTTATCCCAATACTTTGGGAGGCTGAGGCTGATGGATAGCTTGAGTCCAGGAGTTTGAGACCAGCCTTGGCAATATGGTGAAACCCTGTCTCTACAAAAAATACAAAGAAACTAGTTGAGCATGGTGGCATGAGCCCATGGTCCCAGCTATTGAGAACCTGAGGCGGAGGACTGCTTGAGCCAGAGAGGTCAAGCCTGCAGTGAGCTGAGATTGTGCCACTGCACTCCAGCCCGGGGAACAGAGCAAGACTCTGTCTCAAAATAAAACAAAACAAAATAAAATAGATAAAATAAGTTAAAAGAGTGGAGAAATATATGTTATGCTAATTAAAAGAACCACTGTACTAACACTAATTAAAACAAAGTTAGAGTAGGTATATTAATACCACACAAAGCAGATTTCAGAACAAAGACTATTTTCAGAAATAAAGAAGACAATTCACAATAACAAAAGAAATAATTCATCAAGAAGACATAGTAATACTAAATTTTAATTCACTTTGTAATATAGCTTCAAAATGCATGAAGCAAAGAGTGATAAGATTGCTTAGAGAAATAGGCAAATCCACAATTATAGTCAAATATTTCAATATCCTTCTTACAATAATTAAGAGAAGAAGAACACAGAATCCAGTAAGGATACTGAAGTTTTGGACAATACTCTTAACCAACTTGACGGTTGGCAATTAGAGAGTACTCTACCCAACAATAGCAGAACATGCATTCTTTTAAAGTGCACACAAAACTAATGTAAACCATATTTTGTGACATAAAACAAGGGTCAATAAATTTAAAACCATTCAATTCACACCAAATAGTTCAATAAGCATGATGGAATTAAATTAGAAATCAAAACAGAAAGGTATCTGGAAAACCCCCAAATACATGAAAACAAAATAAGTTGATATACTACATATATAGTTAAGATTATGGGAAATAGTAAAAAGAAATACAAATATCAGAGCATTGTTTAACACTGCTCAAACATAAGAAGAGTAAAAAATAGAATATAGAAAAGCAATAAAGAGAAAAAAATTTCTAATTTTTAAAGAATGCCGAGAAAAAGGGAAATGAGCAGAAATAATGACAGATAATGTAGCATGTGAATGACTGAGAGCTAAGTTTCAACTTAAAAAGAAAAAGTATTTCTGGAAAAACTAAACTAGCACAAATCTAGTAATATGTTTTAATACTAAAAGGAAACAATTTCCTGAGTAGAAAAATACATCAGTATTTTAAAGAAAATATTTGTCCAGAAATTTGCCAGCCTACTAATTATGCTGTAAAATGCCATGATATCTATATATTAAAACCACTTCAAATGAAGTAACAGAGGTGTGAAATGAAGACATCACATCAAATTACTTTCATGATAGAAGATAGTATATACAGGTCCAGATCACCTCCTCCATATATAGTAGAAACATTGTTTTTGGGAAACTTGTGTTACTACCTCTCAAATACAGAGCATGTCCAGATGGAAAATAATTTATCCCTTAAGCTGTGAGTTAAAACCTATGTAACGAAATCTGGATGTTGTAATGTTATAAAAAGTTGTTTTGAGCAGAGGGTAAGAGGGTAATAGGAAAACCACTTTCGACTAGTCTGTAGTTCTCCGGGAGTATTTCAAAATTAACCTCACTTTTAAATGAAAAGAATTAAACTTTAGTCTGACCTAGAGAGGATGAAGTCACCTACAAGATTTTAGAAATTGTACAAAGGAAATGGCAGAATGGTGAATGGATTGCAAGTCGCTAGATCAGTGGTTTTTAATTGGGGTGCTTTGTCCCCCGAGGGGACATTTGGCAATGTCTAGAGACATTTTTGGCTATGACGGACAGGGATGTTGTTGATATCCAGAGGTCAAAACCATGGTTGCTGCAAAACATACTATAACACAAAAGACTCTCTCCTCACAACAAGGAATTATACGACCTCAAATGTCAATATTGTTACAGTTGAGAAACTCCGTGCTAGGTATTTCATTTGAAATAGAACACAGTTAAAAGATAATTTCTTCTGGAAGTTGATAAAAAATAGATTTTATCAATTGTTTGTATAGTTTCAAATAAGTATGTTTTATAATCCAACATATATATCTATCATATATCAGAGAGCTAAGAGCAGAGAATAAAAGTAAACAGCAGAAATACAAGTGTGAAAAGCATGAAAGTAAAGGAAAAGGTAAGAATAAACATTTTAAGAACAAAATATCATTATGAAACAGATAAATGTATTGAATAACAAGAAGGTAGATTGAAAAAGACTTGTAAAATATATGAAATACCAGCAGGCTCATATTAGTTTTTAAGTGAAAACAGAAAATCAGAAAGAACTAAAACACAAACAACATTAGGAATAAAAGAAGAGTGTAGAATCACAGATATGGAAAAAAATTAAAATTTCTAAGTGAATGTTACATAAAAATCAATAACAATGATATTAGATAAAAATTTTATAACACAATAATATATATTTTTATGGATGCATGAGTCAAATATAAAACAATGTTACCTACAACTTCAAAATAGTCATTTCTAGGGTTATTTCTGGGGAGCAAGAGAGGGGAAAGATGAAGTTGGGACTTTCATTCCATGTGAAATACTTTATTTTTAAAAATAGGCTCCAGTGCAAATTTAATAAATGTTAACAGCTGTTAAATCTGGGTGGTCAGTATTTGGGTGTCTGTTATCTCCTGGTCTGACCTTTTCAGAAACATGTGAAATATTTTATAATTTAAAATAGAGGGAAAAAAGTAAAATACTTCTTGTCATAAAATTTTGGCAAAGTTCTTTTAAATAGATTAATAAATTAAGTTTGCTGATTTTTTCCCAGGCTTATTTTCCTAGTCAAATAATTCAAATGGATTAGTCAATGATGATTTCTATTTTTAAAAGTATATTTCCTCAGATTTTACTTTGTTGTAGGAGTAGGCTAAGCATTTTCTGGGAACACTCATGTACAATAAATATCACATATCTAAATTCTGATTCCAACACAAGATAGTTGAGGCATCCCATTGAAAACCAAAGGCACGAGCCAAGCTCTTAATTCTTAACAGTTACCATTGGTGCTGTGCCTCCTTGAATTAGCTGATGTTTCCACCATTTCTGCCCCCTAGCATCTTTCAGGCATGGCACCATGTGTGGAGTTGGGAGTTTTCTGTCTCCTGTTCTCCAACCCCAGGCTTAATAAATGAAATGTTCACTACTGTTCCCAACACCTTGTGATTCAACAGCTAACTTACTTCTGTATCCTGCAGCCAGATTCCCTCTTCTCTTTCCATTCATGAGTCCTGTCTACCATTTGTAGAAACCACCCATTTTTCTTCCTTCTCTTAGTGTTGGGGAATTTTTGCCAGTCTCAGGTATACCACTATTTTTCCCCCTCTTCTTCCTTCAACTTTCATCTCCTTTCTCATAGGAATCACTGAGTTCAACCCATACCAAATGAGCCTACATTCTCCTCAAACTTAAGTTTGGGTCAGAGCATAGTTTGAGTTCAACTTTGAATTTTAGTTCTGACTTGCAAAAGCTGTTAATAACTCATTGGGACAAAATGCCGAGAACTCAAATGACCAAAACTTGGCTACCTTCTTGTTACACCTAAGAGAAAGATACAGCACTGCTTATACCAGCCCTCTATAGTAGCTTGAACAAAATCCTCAATCGATAATTCTACCACATTTGCACAAATATTGCATGATTCCATGCTTTCATAACGTTTCTGCCAGTTGTCCAGATATAAAATCAAATGCTCTTCCAGGAGAGAGTCCTGCAATACAGTTGCACATTTAGTTGGGAAGAGCTCTTCTTACCCTGCAATTTCTTCACAATACCTGGATTGGTGCCAGGATACCAATGAACAAACAAAACAATCTACCTTTAGTTTGCCAGCACACCTTATGCTTTTAGCATTATTTTCTCTCTCATCTCTGACCTGTCTCTATTAAAAGACAATTTTGGAGTGAGAAACTCCCTAAGGTCTTCCTATGGAATGAGTGAAACCACGAATTAATTGAATTTCTCTGCTATTTCCTTTCCTATTTTCTTGATAGCCCTTTTGCCCTGTATCCATCTTACTGTTTTTCTTTGGCTGGGTTCCTTCTTCTAATCTATTTAAAGAACTGCATATTATGGGCTTTGCTGTTGCTTGCAATTATTCTTAAAATTCTTTTGGATCTGTTTACCTTTGAGTTTACATCTGACCATCCATGTTGCCTGGGTTTCCCTATTGCTTCACTGGATAAACATTTTGGTTTTTTGTTTTTTTTTTAATACTTTAAGTTCTGGGATACATGTGCAGAACATGCAGGTTTATTACATAGGTATACACGTACCATGGTGGTTTGCTGCACCCATCAACCTGTCATCTACATTAGATAGATATTTCTCCTAATGCTATCCCTCCCCTAGCCGCCCACCCCCCGACAGGCCCTGGTGTGTAATGTTCCCTTCCCTGTGTCCATGTGTTCACATTGTTCAACTCCCACTTTTGAGTGAAAACACGCAGTGTGTGGTTCTGTTCCTGTGTTAGTTTGCTGAAAATGATGGTTTCCAGCTTCATCCATATCCCTGCAAAGGACATGAACTCATCCTTTTTTATGGCTGCATAGTATTCAATGGTGTATTATGTGTCACGTTTTCTTTATCTAGTCGATTATTGATAGGCATTTGGGATGGTTCCAAGTTTTGCTATTGTGAATAGTGCCACAATAAACATACATGTGCATGTGTCTTTATAGTAGAATGATTTATAATCCTTTGGGTATATACACAGGAAATGATATTTCAAATGGTATTTCTATTTCTAGATCCTTGAGGAATCACTACACTGTCTTTCACAATGGTTGAACTAATCTATGCTTCCACCAACAGTGTCAAAGCATTCCTATTCTTCCACATCCTCTCCAGCATCTGTTGTTTCCTGAATGATTGGCATTCTAACTGGCGTTAGATGGTATTTCATTGTGGTTTTGATTTACATTTATCTAATGACCAGTGATAATGAGCTTTTTTTCATATCTTTGTTGGTCACATAAATGTCTTCTTTTAAGAAGTGCCTGTTCATATCCTTCACCCACTTTTTGATGGGGTTGTTTGTTTATTTCTTGTAGATTTGTTTAAGTTCCTTGTAGATTCTGGATATTAGCCCTTTGTCAGATGGATAGATTGCAAAAATTTCTCACATTCTTTAGGTTGCCTGTTTACTCTGATAATAGTTTCTTTTGCTGTACAGAAGTGCTTTAGTTTCATTAGATCCCATTTGTCAATTTTGGCTTTTGTTGCCATTACTTTTGGTGTTTTAGTCATGAAGTCTTTGGTCATGCCTGTGTCCTGAATGATATTACCCAGGTTTTCTTCTAGTGTTTTTATGGTTTTAGGTTTACATTTAAGTCTTTAGTCCATCTTGAGTTAATTGTCGTATAAGGTGTAAGGAAGGAGTCCAACTGACAACCTAATATCACAATTAAAAAACTAGAGAAGCAAGAGCAAACAAATTCAAAAGCTAGCAGAAGACAAGAAATAACTAAGGTTAGAGTAGAACTGAAGGAGAGAGACATGAAAAACCCCTTAAAAAAATAA
The DNA here is from genome assembly GCA_036589455.1 of Ateles fusciceps. Classification (NCBI taxonomy): domain Eukaryota; kingdom Metazoa; phylum Chordata; class Mammalia; order Primates; family Atelidae; genus Ateles; species Ateles fusciceps. Next base: position 7,481,123 of record JAZHEH010002789.1, on the reverse strand, counting down.
ATGAATCTAGAAGCCAGTTTTTCGAAAAGATTAACAAAATAGATAGACTGCTAGCCAGACTAATAAAGAAGAAAAGAGAGAAGAATAAAATAGACACAATAAAAAATGATAAAGGGGAGATCACCACTGATCCAACAGTAATACAACTACCATCAGAGAATATTATACACACCTCTACACAAATAAACTAGAAATTCTAGAAGAAATGGATAAATTCCTGGACACATACACCCTCCCAGGACTAAACCAGGAAGAAGTCAAATCCCTGAATAGATCAATAAACAAGTTCTGAAATTGAGGTAGTAATTAATAGCCTGTCAACCAAAAAAACCCAGGATGAGACAGATTCTCATTTTATGAGGCTAGCATCATCCTGATACCAAAACCTGGCAGAGACAGAACAAAAAAAGAAAATTTCAGGCCAATATCCCTGATAAACATCGATGCGAAAATCTTCACTAAAATACTGGCAAACCAAATGCAGCAGCACATCAAAAAGCTTCTCCACCACAATCAAGTCAGCTCTAGCCCTGAGATGCAAGGCTGGTTCAACATATGCAAATCAATAAACGTAATCCATCACATAAACAGAACCAATGACAAAAACCACGTGATTATCTCAATAGATGCAGAAAAGGCCTTTGACAAAATTCAACAGCCTTTCATGCTAAAAACTCTCAATAAATTAGGTATCAATTGAACATAGCTCAAAATAATAAGAGCTATTTATGACTTCTTACAGGTATTTTTAGAGTTCTCTAGGCTTTCTGTAGGTATTCTGTAGCAACACACACAAATACACACATCCCTTAATTTTTTTTCCCCCAAATTTTTTTGGTTCTTTTTTTCTAAAATTCAATAATCTAGCAATTTTATTTTACTTTTACTTTCTCTCTGAAATATTAAATTTAATCTTTTTGTGACCATTATTAAAACATATCTCAATACTTCCTGAACAAATTCCTAATCTAGTTGATATGCCAATTCCTATTGTTGTACTACAAGCCAAACTCAAACTCAGTGGCTTAAAAAAAACAAGTTTTTATTGCTGTTCATGAGACTACGTGTCAACTGAGCAGTTATTCTGGTCTTGTTGAGCTTAGCCACATCTCTGTGGTCAGTTGTAGACTGAGTAGGCAGCTATAGGTCAGCTGGCTATAAGCTGGTCAAGGATAGTTTCTGGGACAACTGGATTTTCTTACATGGTCTCTTATCTTCCAGCAGGCTAGTCCTAGCTTAGCAAAATGGGGTGACAGAGTTTTAAGACAGTATGAAAGCAAAATAGTCTTCTTGAAATTTAGACTCAGAGCTGACACATCATCACTTCAGCCACATTCTATTCGTCAACACAAATCATAAGGCTAGCTCAGATACCATAAATAGAGAAAGAGATTCCAGTCCTTAAAGGAGGAGGTGCAAAGTCATTGATGAGTCTCACTCTGTTGTCCAGGCTGGAGTGCAGTGGTGTGATCTCAGCTCACTGCAACCTCTGCTTCCCAGGTTCAAGTGATTCTTCTGCCTCAGTCTCTCAAGTAGCTGGGATTACAGGCATGCACCCCCACACCTGACTAGTAAATTCATGTTATAAGTGATGTAGGTACAGGGAGAGGACTAACTGGGGCCATCTTTACACTCAACTTATCTGCTGCAGAAATTTTTAAAAATTATAAAATTCAATGGAAGTACAAAGGACCTGAACAGCCAAAATGATCTTCAAGAAAAAGAAGAAAGCTGAAAGTTTCATACTTCCTCATTTCAAAACATATTACAAAGCTACAGTACTCAAACCACCATGGTACTAACATGTAGTCAGACATATAAACAAACAGAACAAAATAGCCCATAAATCCATGCATATATGGTCAACTAATATTTGAAAGGGGATCAAGAATACACAATGGGTAAGTAATAGTCTCTTCAACCAGTGGTGTTGGGGAAACTGTATATCCGCATGCAAATGAAAAAACTGGAACCTAGTCTTTCACCATCTACAAAAATTAATTCAAAATGGATTCAAGACTTAAGTATGAGGTCTGGAAATATAAAACTCCTAGGACAGCATAGCTTCATAACATTGGTCTTGGCAATTATTTCTTGGATATGACGCCAAAAGCACAGACAGCAAAAGTAAAAATAGGTGAGAAAACAAAAAACTAAAACTGTGTACTTCTGTACAACAAAGAACACAACCAACAGAGTGAAAAAACAAGCTATGGAATGAGAGAAAATATTTGTGGACTTAAATGTCCATCGAAGGATGAATGGATAAAGAAAATGTGGTATGTACATACAAAGGAACATTATTTGGTCTTAAAAAAGAAGGGAACCCACCATATGAAACAACATGGATGAACCTGGAGGACATTATGCTAAGTGAAATAAGCCCATCACAGAGGGACGCATGCTATATGATTCCACTTATATTAGATATCTAAAGTAGTCAAAGTTATCGAAGCAGAAAGGGACAGTAGCGGAGGAGAAATGGAAAGCTGCTGTTCAATAGGTATCAAGTTTCTGTTATGTAAGATGAAAAAGTTCTGGAGACCTTCTGTACAACATGGTGCCTATAGTAAACGATTCTGTATGGTACACTTAAAATGTTGTTAAAAGGTTAAATTTTATTTTTATGTTTTTTTTTTTTTACCACAATAAAAAAAGAACATGTAAGAAAGTTTGTGTCTATGATATGATAGTGCCCATGCTATCAGGAAAAGAATTGTACTGATTGTATTGAGAAAAGCATAACATAACCCAGTAGCAAAGATTTTTTTCATAGTGATCTTAGACACAAATGTTTTTGGAACTTAGAGCCTTGTGTTTTATCACCTTGAAATTGTATCGCCAAGTTTAATTTTTTTAGTTTCTTTATGTCTCAGTTTCCTCATGTAAAATAGAGTTAATTATGCATATTTTATTGAGATTTTAGGCAAATTTAATGGAACTAATTCACATAAATGTATTACACAAGTATATCACTCAATAAATGATAGTTATATTTATACTTCCCAAAAGATATAGTATGATTAAATTTGATTTCTTTGACCTGATATGGAATAATACATGCTGAGCCAGCATCAAAGCATGAGTTGTCTCTTATACTCTGTTCATAGATAACTTGACTTTGGCTCACGTTCTCATCAGTACATGGCCTGATCTATTGTGACTCAGTAGCAAAGTTGGCACTATCACTTAGGAGGCTTTCCTTGGCAAAGCTGTCTTTTTAAAGAAATCAAGCAATTTATTATGTCACATAAAAAGAAATAAGATGTAGAGTAGTTTCTCAGATTTATTTAGCAATTCAGTGAAGTCACCAAGGACATACCTCTTTCTATCTTTGTGTTTGGCTATGTTTTGTCCATCATCATTTTTTTGTTTTTTTTTATTTTGTTTGTTTTTTGTTTTTTGAGATAGAGTCTCACTCTTGTTGCCCAGGCTGGAGTGCAGTGGCAAGGTCTTGGCTCACTGCAGCCTCCACTTCCCATGTTCAAGTGATTCTCCTGCCTCAGCCTCTCAAGTAGTTAGGATTACAGGCATGTGCCACCACACCTGGCCAATTTTTGTATTTTTAGTAGAGATGGGGTTTCACTATGTTGGCCAGGCTGGTCTCGAACTCATGACCTCAAGTGATCCACCCACCTCAGTCTCCCAAAGTATTGGGATTAAAGGTGTGAGCCACAACACATTGCCTGCATCACCCTTTTATCTGTGTCCTCATGTTGGTTCTCTTAAAGATCACAAGACATCTGCAAGAAGCAGATGGAGAAATACATGCTAATTTGTGATCTGTAGAATCACAAGTTAGAACTAGAGAGAGAAGAGAAAGAGAAACTTGTGTCCCAGAAGTTTGTATAAATGTGCCTTTCTCTTCAGTGTGATTGGGCCATTTTAAATGAATCTCTTCTTGGATAACAGGGAAATAGAGATCTATTAAATTACTCCAATCAGAATTTCCTCTGAAACTGGAAAAGGAATAAATATCTGAACAAAATTCTCAGAGTTAGAAACAGGAAGTGGAGGTGAATGTTGGGTAGCCTGCCAACCATGTTGACTAAACTCAATTTCCTGAAATGTACACAGTATACGCTAAAGCAATCTGTGTCTGAAAGATTCACTTCAGGTTAAATTCTGAGAAGCATCAATTTTTCAGGTATGTGAGTTTCATTGACTTCAGGAACTGCAGTGCATATCTTACAAGGATTTTAAAAAACGTTTTACCCCAGAATATAACTTATATGCTAAGTTATATAGGTATTAAAATATAACCGTAAATGTGGGGTCAAAATAATTTTATTTATTAGATTTATTCTATTTCTTTTGCTTTTTAAATGATAATATCTAGAATCTAGAATTTAGATTATGGCAGGAAGTACTATAAATTGGGTTTCCTGATACTATGTTTTAAAAATTTTTTATTGGCAGATTTGAAACTACATTAACACTAATTTAAATTTTACAAATAATTTTCTGCATTTTACAAAATTTTTCAAGTATATTTAGAACTAGCTACATAGCCACTTGGAAGAAAGTATAAAGGAACAATGGAGAGTGGAGGTGGTTAGTGAATGTCTCTTAGTGCTTGACTGGATTCTTAGTATATTTTAATATGCCACGAGTGTCCCAGTTAAAAGACTAATTGTTAACTGAGAGAAGAAATGGAGACAAGCTTAAAAACAAAATGATGAGAATAATTGATTAGTTCTTTGTTTTTACAGCAGAAAGTGTGACTTAGGTATTTAAATTGTGAAGTTATTTGCAGAGAACACACATAAATAGTTCTCAGTAGATATTCTTTTACCTGTATTTAGTAAAAGACCTATATTAAAGGCAGTCACTATTCTTGGCATAATTATTCCATTCTTCATATAGTTTCATTGCTCCTGGCTAGAACAGTGACAAACTCATTATTTCTGGCCAGATTTTCAAGGATTACTGACTCAGTTGATGATATTTTCCCACAGACTGCCTCTCAGCACCCATTATTCAGAATATAGACTCTTGAAGGATTGAGTCTTTGCTACAAGCAAAGTTTAGATTAAAAGAACATCCCTAAGCCTCACTAGCTTGTGGGTAAAACTTGGAGTGAAATTAACCTCTAGGCCTAAATCTCACAGGTTTATTTAGACTTACCTTTCTAATTCCAGGACATTGTCTCTCTGAAGTACTTTGTGTTAGTTTCCTAGGGTTGCTGTAACAAAGAGCCACAAAAATGGGTGGCTTAGAACAAGCGACAGTTAGTGTCTCACAGATCTGGATGCTGGAAGTTCACAATCAAGGTGGGCAGAGCCATGTTCCTTCTGAAGGCAGAACTGTGGCTTGTGCATAGCTCTCTTCTCCCCAGGTCTCTTCACATCCTCTTCCCTCCATGTATGCCTCTGTGTCCAGCTTCCCACTTCTCATAAGGATACAGTCATATTCGATTAAATCCCATCCTCACCACCTCATTTTAATTTAGTTACCTTTGTAAAAACCCTATTTCCACACAAGGTCACATTCTGAGGTACTGGGGGTTAAGATTTCAACATATCTTTTGGGAGGGAGTACACAATTCAGCCCATAATGTGTGCCTCCTTACCTTAGTACCGGTGAAGATCTCCAGGTCATATCTGGCATGGACTGCCTTGGGTCACCACCCAGATGCTATTCCTCACATATTCTGGGCCCTCGGGTTCAACACACTGCTTAGGCTGCAGCTCTGTTCAAACAATCGTTAGTTGAATGTCTACTGTGTGCTAGCTCTGGGGGATACATTAGAAATGGTTGTTGTCTGCAAATAAATAAATAACAGTATAATTGGAAATGATGTTCTGTGTTTTGAAGGATATGGGTATGGTGGAGGGAAAAATAATAATAAGGGGAGGATACCTACCTACCTAGGGTGGTTACAGAAAACTATTCTCTGAGTAGGTGACCTTTTGAGCTAGGCCAGGATGAGAAAAGGTCAGCAGAAGATGAAAGCAGACAATTTCTTTTCCAAGCAGAGAAAATAGCATGTGCAAAGGCTCTGAGGCAAGAAAGAGGTTAGCCTATTTTAAGATCTGAAAGGCAGATAAGATGTCTAGACTTTGCTATTACCCATTTTATAGAGCAATAGAGTGATACTTTCTAATTTATGTAATAAAGGGAGAATTGGGATTGGATCTACTCTACTTTATCCTCACCAGTGTGTATTCTTCCCCTACACAGGTTAATTACTGACTCCTGCTGGTTACATCTGCCTTTCTCTCTATCCCTACTCCTTCTTATATAGGAGTAGACACTTGCCACCTTCTGTGGGATTCCTACATCAGCCTTCTCTAAAGACAGCAGCCCTGTCCTCCTAAAATTCGTTCTTCACACTCTGATCAGAGAGGACAGACAGCTGAGTCTCTGCTTGGCTTCACGCCCTCTGCTGAACCCACACCGTCTACAGCATGGCCCTAGGATGCTCACTGTGATCTCTGAGGACTCCCATGCTGTGGTCTCTGTTCCCAGTTCTGGCCAACTGTCTGGCATCGGGCCGTTAACCCCAAGAACCACCAACTCTTTTTGCAGTCCTTCTCTTCATTATGCTATTTTGCACCCCTAGCCTGTGCTGATGCTGTGCCCTCATAGGTAACTTTTGGTGAAGTCTCACAAATCCTTTAACATCTAGCTGATGGCCTTCCTCCTCCAGGATGCTTTCCCAGAGCTCTTGCCTGAGCTACATAGCCGTCTTCGGTGCTTCCACGTGCACATCCCCATCGTTGCCTTCAGAATATTGCTCTTTAATGGTCTGTTTGTGGGTTTTCTCATTGAGAACAACTTCAGGCAGACGCTGTGCTTTCATCTTTGTACGTACCCAGTACAGTGCCTGGAACACAGTGGAAATTTGCACAATTTTCTCCTGAGTATGTGGATGAATGACACTCTCTAAGATACAGTTTAGAAACTTTGTAAGTTTGACGCTGTCCTGGATATTTCAGTGAATCCAGCAACCTCTTTCTTCTAATTCATTCCTTCCCTTCTTGCTCAAAAACTCCCTTTATGCTGGTTTCTGGGCCTCAGAAGCTTCACCATACTTATATACCCTGCTGGAAGCCACAACTCTATTAGAATTGTTAGTTACAGCACCTTATTCTTACCACTTCACACTCAATGTGAAACCAAGTACAACATCCTACAAGGAAATCAGAATCCCTCTCGGCTTCTGGATTATGGTGCTATACACAATAGTACCTCCAAGATTTGCCCTAAGATGTCTGAGTGCATCTCCATGAACTGCCACAATAGTCTCTAGGTGCCCTTCATTGTTATGTTCCAGAATTATGGTTCCTATTTCTATCTCCAATATTAAAAATGTCTCATCTTATCCATTGCACATCTCTACATCTTTCTATTTAGTTAGGACAAGCATGACATGAGGAATGTATAATTAGAGTCAGTCAAACTTAAAGGCTCAGAGCACGATGAATGCTTATGAAGTTTGTTGGAGAATATTTCTTTTCAGCACAGCATATGCACAGGTTATGTGCTTGGAGGGGGGAGCAGCTCCATAGGCAAAAGTGGAAGGCCTGGCAGCTTTGTGCTTTCTGAGACAGCACCCACCCAGCAAGGTGTGCCATTGTTGTGCTACATTCTGTGAATAGTTTGGGGACAAGTGTCAGGACATGTTCATGAGCACAGGTGCATTCTATTTGTGTCAGCCTCTGTAGAGGAAGGGAAGGTGTTGACAGAAAAAGAACAGACTCTTCTCCCAACTCCAGTAAGGCTGCCATTCAAAAAGGCTTTTCTTGGCATTTTCCTGAACACAAGTCAGTAATGCTTCTAGGTGGGGTATACTGAGAACAAGGGATTCCAAATCCAGAACAATCCTACTCAAGCCGCTACTTAACTTGGAATGAGGTTGTGCAAGAAGTTGATCTTCAGTGTACTTGTTGAACGCAGCTGGAACCTGGCCTACCAAGGCCACTGTTACTTGGGTTCAGGGTTAGGGGGAAGGTCATGATAGCCTTTAAAGGATGTGAGAAAAATCAACTATGGTACTGACAAGTCTTTGGCTCTGAATTTTACCCCACAGAATCACAGGAGTGTTCCCTTTGCTAGGTAGAGCCCTGGGTGGTTGAGATCTTCCCAGTGGGTGGCAGTTCTGCTGCTGCGGCAGTTCTCCCACTCCCCGTGTCCTGCATGGCCTCTGTCTGTATCGCTGCTGCAGTGCCTGCATCATCACTGCTTCTCTCACGGCCGCCAGCACTGACCTGGTGAGATACAGGGGCTGCCTACACTGATCTTGTTGCTCTAATTGAGCTGCCAGTCGTGCTTTGAGTAACAAATAGAGAAAGCCGTTGTCCCCACAGAAGTTATAAATGTTAATTCTACTTGGACTTGAGAAAGAGTAGCCTTGATTATCATTATCCCATTTTATGGAGTCCTTTCGCCTAGGAATCTGAGACAAATTTTCCAATGGCTACATTAGAGAACATTTTAATGGTACTACAAAATGTCCTATGTAGAAACACCCCTCCCAGTCCACGGTCAAATCATGTCCAAGAGTTGAGACTAGACATCTTTTTCTTTTGTTTCTCAGGAAGCTGCCTACCTAGTTGTGACACTGTGTGAGAAATGAGTCTCTCTTTTTAAAGTCATGCGTCTGGAAAATATCATTTTGACAATTTTCTTATAATGTCTCCCACAAGGTTTATAAAGTCCCATTTACGCTGGTGTTACCCTCCATTCTGAAATCCTAAGTGTTCATAATATCTTTATATGTAGCATAAATACTAACAAACATGATAAAGCAACTGCTGATGTTATTTTTTTAACTTTTAAAAATCTGGAAACACTTTTAAAGTTACATTTGTTCATTTTTTTCTATCCAAAATTGTGTTAGAATTGATTTACCTATCATAAGAATACTCAATAAGAATAATACAAAGAACACCCATATACTCTTCAACTTATATTCACCTATTATTAATATCTTACTCCATTACTTTATTTGATTGCTAAAGAGATAGATAGGTAGATAATGAGAGAGAGATGGATAGATAGATAAATATATAATATTTTTCCTGAATCACTTGTAGATAAGTTAGATACACCACTAACCTTTACTTCTAAATACTTTAGTGTGAATTTCATTAAGAATAATCATAATAGTTATCAAGCTCAGTTAAAGTAGTATTGATATCTCTAATAAATCTAAAATATATTTATTTCAGATATAATCTGTCATCTGTATTTCAGTTTTTCAGTTGACCTAATAATAACCTTCACAGTAATTTTACCCCTCTCCAATAGTGGATCTGGTCTAGATTTACATATCACATTTAGTTGTCATGTCTGTTTCATCTCCCTTGATCTGAAATATCCAAAGATTCTTTGTCTTTCATGACCTTTTCATTTTTGAAGAATACAATCACATTCTTATCTTTAAAAAATAAAAGGTTGTTTCTTATTTGGGGCTTGATGTTTTCTTATGATTACATTTTATTTTCAGCAAGATGACAGCATGGGTGATCAGTCTGGACATACACAGTGCCTTCTGCCTTTTGTTGATGATATTAATTTTGATCACCTTAAGTGTTACCTGATTTCTCCACTGTATAATTATTTTTTTTCTCTTGAAACTCATAAGCAGTTTGTGGGGAAATGCTTCAAGATGATTCAAGTATCTGGCTTCTCATCATCATTTAGCAGTCATCAATGTTTGCAAATGCTAATCTTTCAACACTAGCACATCCTACACATTTGCCTGCTGATTCTCAGCAGCCTATCATAAGCAGGGACTCTGCTTTCTTTTTCACTTATTATTTATCTATTATTGGTATAGACTAAGAAATTTCTATTTTATATAGTTTTTCATTCATTTCAGTACTAAATAGTTGACGATCAAATTGTCCGAATTGGGCAAGAAGGAGCCTATTCATATGGCTCTGTCCTTTTGGTGTTCACCTCTTAGTTTTTGAGCTCTATCCTACTTTTTAAAAGAACAGAATGTTCTAGGATGATCCATACCTACCTTGCCTGAGCCCTGGAGTCAGCCAAGGAGTTGGAGTCCTTTTAGTGGTGAATAGTAATAGAGACCATGGTTTGGGACTAGGTGTCTCCAACTGGAATGTCTTTGCTTCTTGATGCTTTCAGAAGACAGAGCTAGGAAATATGCGCATGTATATACACAAAATCATTCACAGACCTACAAATATACATACATATATGCACACACATGCATAGGCATATGCAAAAATTCATGCATATATATTATAAATATATATCCGCACTTTAGAAATTATGAGTTCACATCAGCATTTCCAATTCCAGTTCACCACCACAGGATACTTCATTGCCTTTGCTCCTCCACATTTTTATTTCTCTTCCCAGTGACAAGCCTGAATCCCAACAACATCAACACAAGTATTAAAATTTGCTCATTCATTTGTTCATATTTTTCTATCCAAAATTGTTTCCAAGTTGATTTACTTATCATAAAATTGCTTTAATTAGAACAAATGAGATACTTCTTCTCAAGAATAGCTTCACTCCTCTCTGGCACGATAGTCTTTTATTTCCATAGTTATAGGAGGCACAAGGCTTAGATTCAATCAAGTTCCAAAACGTATCCTCTTCTTCTTAACCATATTGTTGTATAGTCTTGGCTCTGGAATATTTATTTTATTACCAGAGAGAGAATTAGGAATGAAGATCACTCTCTCCTATGCCAAGTATGAACATTAATTTTGAAGGTGAGTTTGGAGTTGGCTTGAGAATAATGAGTTGTAGAGAAGGCATCCTGTACCCTTCAAGAGCCCCAGAAGTTAGGTCTTCAAAGCAGTATAATTTTATAAGCACTTAAAAGTTTTAATTTACTCTTAGATTTTCTCTCTATCTAAATACTTTTTGCTTAAGATTTAGATTGCCGGAAAAGCTAGAGATTTGCTCACAGGTAAATGAGAATGGGATACTTAAAATACAAATCACCAGGCTTTTGTACCTATAAGGGGCAGTAGTAATTTAATAGTATCACAAAGGGAGTTACCATGGAGTAACATTTTCTAATGTATGATGCCTAGGATACTATAATTATCTGGCAGCCTTATGAGTATTTGAAAATAATATTCATAGATAAGTTTGGAAAATTTGTGGTAAAATACACTAAACATTTCAAAATTTTCTCCAATAATTCTTAGGGTTTTAGTTTTGATAATGTATATTGTGTATTACCAATAGCAAATAAAATTCACCAGGTCTTTGTACCATATTTTAAAACTGATTACAGGCATACTTCAAAGATATTACAGATTCATTTTACATTAGTATGTGATGCTCACTGATAGTATTTTACCTACAAAACGTTTTTTTTTTTTTTTGAGATGGAGTCTTGCTCTGTCTTTCAGGCTGGAGTGCAGTGGTGCGATCTCTGCTCACTGCAATCTCTGCCCCCTGGGTTCAAGCGATTCTCCTGTCTCAGCCTCTCACATAGCTGGGATCCCGGGTGCCCGCTACCACACTTGGCTAATTTTCTTTATGTTTAGTAAACATGGAGTTTTGCCATGTTGGCTAGGCTGGTATCAAACTCCTGACCTCAGGTGATCAGCCTGCCTTGGCCTCACAACAGAATTTCTTTCAAAATTGGAGTCAGTCCTCTCAAATGCTGCAACTGCATTATCAACTAAGTTTTTGTGATATATCTTATTGTCATTTAAACAATGTTTATGGCATCTTCACCAGTGATAGATTCTATCTCAAGAAGCTCACTTTCTTTGCTCATTTGTAAGAAGCAACTCCTCATCTGTTCAAGTTTTATCATTAGAGTATAGCAACTGAGCCACGTCTTTGGACTCCACTTCTAATTCTAGTTCTCATTGCTATTTCCACCACATTGGCAGTTAATTTCACCACTGAAATCTTGAACCCCCTCAAAGTTCTCCGTGAGGTTAGGAATTAACTTCTTCCAAATTCCTGCTAATAATAATTTGGCTTCTTTTCATGAATCATTAATTTTCTTAGTGGTATCTAGAATGGCGAACACCTTCCAGAAGATTTTCAATTTTCTTTGCCCAGATCCATTAGAGGAATTACTATTCATGGCAGCTATAGCTTTATAAAATGTATTTCTTGAATACTAGGACTCGAAAGTTGAAATAATTCCTTGATCCTTGGGCTACAGAATAAATGCTATATTAGTGGGCATGAAAACAACATTAATTTCCTTGTACATCTCCATCAGAGTTCTTGGTTGATCAGGTACACTGTCAACAAGGAATAATGTTTTGAAAGGAATCTTTTTCTCCAAACAGTAGGTCTCAATAGTGGTCTCAAAATATGTAGCAAATGATATTATAAACATATACACTCTCATCCAGGTTTTGTTGTTCCATGTATAGAGCCCAGGCAAAGTAGATTTAGCATACTTCCTCAGGACTCTAGAATTTTCAGAATGGTAAATAAGTACCGGCTTCAACTTAAAGTCCCGAGCTACATTAGTGCCTAACAAGAGAGTCAGCCTGTCCTTTGAAGCTTTGAAGTCAGGCATTGATTTCTCCTCTCTGGCTATGAAAGTCTGAGATGGCATTTTCTTCCAATAGAAGCTGTTTCATCTACATTAAAGCCCTGCTTAGAGTAACCACCTTCATCAATGATGTTAGCCAAGATCTTCTGGATAACTTGCTGCTTCACCTTGTACTTTTATGTTACAAAGCTGGCTTCTTTCCTTAAACCTCATGAACAAATCTGCTAGCTTCCATCTTTTCTTCTGCAGCTTCCTTACTTCTCTTAGCCTTCATAGAATTGAAGAAAGTTAGGGTCTTGCTCTGGATTGGTTTGTCTTAAGAGAATGTTATGGCTAGTTTGATCTTCTACCCTGATCACTGCAGCTTTCTCCATATCAGCAGTGAGGCTGCTTTGCTTTCTTATCACCTGTGTGTTCATTGGAGTAGCACTTACAATTTCCTTCAATAACTTTTTCTTTGCATTCAAAAGTTATCTAACTGTTGGGTACATGCAATCTAGCTTTCAGCCTAGCTTGACTGTTGACATGCTTTCTTCACTAACAGTAATCATTTCTAAGTTTTAATTTAAAGTGAGAGAAGTGCCAGTCTTCCTTTCACTTGGACACTTAAGAGGGCATTGTAAAGTTAATAATTTGCTTAATATCAATATTTTTGTAATCTAGGGAATGCGGAGGCCCAAGGAGGAGGAGAGAGATGAGGGAATGGCTGGTTAGCGGAGCACTCAGAACACACACAACATTTATTAATGAAGTTAATCATCTTAATTAGGGGTGTTCATGGAGTTCCAAAACAGTTACAATAGTAACATCAAAGATCAATGATCACAGATCACCATAACATATATGATAAGTTTGAAGTATTGTGAGAATTACCAAAGTGTTATACAGAAACATGAAGTGAACACATACTGTTGGAAAAATGGTGCCCAAAGACACAGGTTTGTCACAAAGCTTCATTTTGTAAAAAACACAGTATCTGCAAAGCAAAATAAAGCAAATCTCAGTAAAACAAGGTATGACTATAAATACAGGTATGATACATGTCTATGGATTGTATCTTGATGCAGTGCTAGTAGTCAAAATAATATACATTGGGAAATGCCAGAAAGTAACATAGGAAAAGGTTTTGTTTTATTTTTTCCTGATGGAGAAATAGGTTATAGTGCTAGTCAAACCGTTCCATTTTTGAGATTTCCTGGGATCAGGATAACATGGGCTGGTTATCTAGAGTAGCTAAAACATAGACAGGAGGGGAAATCTTGCCCAAGTAATAGGGCCAAAGCTGAAAGCCAGAGAAGCCCAATATGTTTTTGGTCCCAGAGGCAGGGACAGGAAACTGAAGGATAAAGAATTAGTGAAAATAGGAGCAGAGTGAGAAGTAAGTGGAAATTAATTGTTGAAGTCTAGATCATAGACTTCAACCATGGTAAGAGGTTAAAAGGAAAGAGGTAAAAAGCTCTTTATATCATGTCACAGCCACTTGGTACATGAATGGTTTGGCCTGAATTTAAAAGATTAAGAAAGTATTTCTTAATGTTCTATCAGACCAGAAGCTTTATTTTACTAACACCAGTAGTTGTTTTCTACACACTTAAATCCAGGGTAATAAATAAAATCTCACCCTCCACAGCCTTCCTGAGAGAGAAACCACTCTAGGGCATTAGCAGGCACCTGTGGTCTACATTGGCAGAAAAACCACACTTCCTTAAGTTCTAGAGCACATGGATCTGAGCTCAAGCAATGGGAATAGGAACAGACGTAGCCAAAGTTACATAAACGCAAAGATTGTACTTTAAAATATGAACTCTAAGCACTGCAGTGAAAGAATACAAACTCCCTGCTCTTGGTTATGTGGGACCACAGATTACAACACAAGGGAACCAGGACCTGGACAGGGGCATGTCCCCTTGTCATTTGTGGTGAAGCCTTATACTAGTTCCTAAGTAATGATGGCCTGGGGTTAATAACAGAATCATTCTCTAGTCATATGACTTTATGTTTAATTACTTAATAAAGAGTATAGAGATGGTTCCAAAGAGTGAGACCAGTCATTTTTAAGTAACCCTACCATTTTATAAGATCCAAGAAAAAAAAAATTACCATGCCAGGTGAAGGCAAGTAAAAATTATCCAGTTTCCACTGCCATTGCGAATCTAATGACCAGAGAATAGAGAAGACACACTAGCCATTTTCCTTATATAGAAAGGCCTGAACAAGGTTTCCTTCTCTGCACATCACAAATGCTCCATAGGCTTTTCTGAGACAGCCCCTCGCCTTACCTGCTACAAAGGCAGACTCCCTACTAGATCCATTCTTACAATAGTGGCACACACTGAGGCATCAAAAACTAAGTCATCTAGGAAGTGGGCAAACAAGACTTAAGACTTCTAGAAGTAACTTGTTAGTTGACTGTGTCCAACCTGTGGCTACACCTTCATAAAGCTAGAGCAATTTGCAAAAACGTGGATTAGCCTTTTAAAGTTTAAAATTGTGAAATAGCAGGAAAAAAAAAGTAATCATTTAAACTGGTTTCTATATATGAGTGTCTATCTAGCATGGCAGGAGAAATGAGGCCATGGAACTAGGCAGGCTGCCTTCCATTCTTGTCTTGCTGTTTCCTAGCTGGGTAAATATGGAGATTTTGTTGCCTTTTCTGAGCCTCTGTTCCCTGTCCAGCACCACTCTACTCCTTCTCACTTAATGTTTTCTTACCACACAGGCATTCTTTTAGTGACGTAAACTGTGCTCTTTCCCACTCTGTGGCCTTTGCACGTGTTTATTTCTACAGGAACACATGTTTGTAGCTGGTCACATGGCTGGCCACTTCTCATCTTTTAGCTCTTATTTCTTCAAGAGGCCTTCTCTGATCACTGATCCTAGATCATCTCCTGCTATTGCCCTCTGTCACAGTACACTTTCATATTTTCTTTGTAGGTATTGTAACAGTGTATAGCAGTATATTTATTTTGTTGATTTACTTGCTTATAGGTTATCATCCCTACTATGCTTTTGGCATCCAGTAAGGCAGGGACTTTATTGTTCACTGCCACACACCTGTTATTTTTGTTTTAGCTTGTTCAGCCTTCTATAACAAAATACCATACTAGCCATTTCCACAGCTGGGTGGTTTATAAACAGCAGAAATTTATTGCTCATGACTCTAGAGCCTGGGAAGTCCAAGATCAAGACATTGGGAAATTCAGTGTCTGGTGAGGCTGCTTCCTGGTTGATAGATGGCCTTCTGTTTTCTGTGTCTTCACTTTGCAGAGGGGGATGGGGAAGCTTTCTGGGGCCTCTTTTATAAGAACGTGAATCCCTTTGATGAGTGCTCCACCCTCATGACTTAATTACTTCCCAAAGGTCCCACCTCCAAACACCATCACATTAGGAGTTAGGTTTCAACATATGAATTTGGGGAGTGGGGGACATACATTCAGTCCACAGCACGTTGCATTGTTCTTGAGACACACGGATGTTCAATATATATTTGTTGAATAAGTGAGAATAATGATATGTATCTCCTAGACATGTTTTGGTAATAAAATGAATGAAACATATAGGAAAGGTCTAACTCAATTCTTGGCCCATATCAGGCATCAATAGGTGTCAAGGTCCTTCTTCATTCTGCCTTCCCCAAGTTTCCCCAAGTGCAGCACTCACAGAATTAAAACTTACAAGACATTGAATTCCTAGGAATAGCATTTGAATGAAGTAGTAAAAAGATTAACTTGATGCTTAGAAGCTTCCTAAAAGAAGGAGAATATTATTTGTAAATATATTTTTGAACCCTCAAAATACTCCAGTATCCAAATTTGTACTATTACTTTTTCCCATCTACGTTATTTTTATTTTTTTAAAGCAGATTAGTAAAAGAAAGCTAGGAATCCAGGATATATTGAGCTGAAAAAAATGTTAACCATGCTATCTATGAATTGGAGCCAGACTTCTCAACCTCCAGCCTGAGCTAATTATTGCTTTTGTCCAATGAAAATATACAATTCACTCTGCAAAGACTGAGTTATATTTCATCAAGGCTGAAACATATAAATTCTACTTTCTTTGCCTCCTTTCAAGAAGCGTGCTCTGAAAGGGTCTCCTCTGCTTTAACTCTCAATCAATAGAATTTCTGCCTTTAGAGAAAATCAACCCTAAACTCATCAAATGAGAAACAAACCTATTGTTATTCTGTCAGCTACAGAAGTTCCAGGATTACCTATTAAACAGCACTTCCTTCCTTTGTCACTTTCCACAGATAAAGGAGAGTCATTTTATCTTAAGGAAAAAGAAATTGGTGAAAATAAACCACAATATTTATTAATCAAGTGGTCCTGAATCCTCATGGAGAAAAAGTGCAGTAGTCCCCCTTATCTGTGGTGTCACTTTCAGTGGTGTCACTTACCCACATTCAACTTCAGTCCAAAAATGTTAAACGGAAAATGCAGAAATAAACAGTTCATAAGTTTTAAATTGCATGCTGCTCTGAATGGCATGATAAAGTCTCACGCTGTCCTGCTCTGTCCCATCAGGGACGTGCATCATACCTTTGTCCAGAAGTATCACTATTCGGTATGCTTCCCACTTCATATAGTGTGACTGTATAGGAAAAAACATAGTTCGATACTGTCCATGGTTTCAGGCATCTGCTGGCAGTCTTGGAATTATCCCCTGTGGGTATGGGGGGACAATATTCTAAAAAACATAGAATCAGATATTTTTCTGTTCCAAAGTGAAAATAGATCAAAGGGACCATTGTACAATCTAATTTATGAGTGAGGAGACTGAGGCCTCAAGAAATTTGATGAATTCCCAGGCAGAAGTGAGCAATAGACTAAGCCCAACACTAGTCATTCAAGTTGCCACGTCCACTAGTCTTCTACTTCCATGATTTCTTTTCTTCCCCTTGGCCTAGTTTTTCATTCCAATGACTTTCCCCAACCTCCTTGTCACTCAGTTTTTGCTCTGGGATGACAGCTTTTTTTTTTCCCCATATGGCTCAGAGAGTGAAGACTACAATAAATTAAAATCATTCTTGTAAAATTTGTTTATTTCCATTATTGCTAATAATATGTGTTTGTTTTGCTTTTGTTTTGGTTTTTCTCACTCACATGGTGTGGAAACACTCACTGCAAAATAAATTCTCAACACTATTCTCTCAGTGTCCAGGAATAAGCAGTCTTTAGGCATGAAGAGGGATAGAGTCTTCTCATCCTCCTCTACGGATTTTGTTTTGTCAAGGCATTAAAGTTAGGAAAGAATGAGCTGGCGGCACCTTGGGCTGCCTACTGAGCACTAGTTACCTGGTACATATGCTTTCCCCATATTTATTCTTCAATACAAGGTTAAAGCATCCCTGGATCAGGTGAGGGCATGCCATTGTGGCAGAGATTACTAACCCCAGTTGGCAGGTACTCATTGGGGTCCCCTGTTCTTTCTGTTTATTTAGAAGGCAGAATAGGGAGCAGCAGAGACATACCCTTCAAGGAAATTATGCTCAGTAATCTCATGGCAAGTTTTTCCAGCCCAATTTTCCAGAATTAGAAAAACTACTCATACACTATCCAACTGAGACAGTTACAGATATGAAAAGGCTTCTTCAGTTAAGAAGATATATATTTAGGTCCATATAGAACATGTATACAAAGTACCATGCCCTGTGCCGGAGACTAGAACACCGGGGACAAACAGGACAGACAGATTTTGATCTCTCCCTGAGGGCTGCACAGAGTGCTCTGAGTCAGCGTTGGGACTCAGCCATCTCCTTCTGTATTAGTCCATTTACACACTGATGATAAAGACATACCCATGACTGGGCAATTTACAAAAGAAAGAGGTTTAATTGAACTTACAGTTCCACATGGCTGGGGAAGCCTCACAATCATGGCAGAAGGCAAGGAGGAGCAAGTCACATCTTACATGGATGGCAGCAGGCAGACAGCTTGTGCAGGAAAATTCCTCCTTAAAATAACCATCAGATCTTGTGAGACTTACTCACTATCACAAGAACAGCACAGAAAAGACCTGTCCCCATGATTCAATTACCTCCCACCAGGTTTCTCCCACAACACGTGTGAATTTAAGATGAGATTTGAGTGGAAACACAGCCAAACCATATCACTTTTCTTAGGAACAAGTCCTTTCCTTCAGTCAATAACTATCTCCTGATTACCTACTATGCTCCAGAAACCATATTAGGCTGTGTGCAGGGTACAAATAGCTACAGTCTTATCCTCAAACAATATTCAGAATAGATGGGGAGCCAAGATACACAGAGTCACATGAAAAGATAAGTTAGTAATGAAAGGAACTGGTACCTTCTGGCACTCTGGAATGTTCTACATCTTGATCTACATGGAGCTTACACAGGTATCTACATATGTAAAAATTCATCAGTCTACATATGTAAGATTTGTGTATATTTTAAGATAAAAAATAAGGCAAGGAATTATTTGTTTTGCATGTATATATATCCTCATACAATTTCAAAAATGATTACAAAGATATGCATAATTACCAGATTACAAAACAAATAAGGTAGAAAACTGGTGGAAAGAAAAACAAAGACAGGACATAAAAATAAGAAGCCAAAGTTAATGCTATTATCCCCCAAATACATAACATTAAGTGGTACTTGTTACTTGTGGTGGGCTGCAATTCTGGTTGTGAGCCTGTGAAAAGAGGGAGACATGAGTCATGATGACCACAAGATAAAAACAAAACAAAATAGCAGCTTAGGAGAAGCCCAATTATTCTTGGTTTTGAGG
This sequence comes from Ateles fusciceps, assembly GCA_036589455.1. Classification (NCBI taxonomy): domain Eukaryota; kingdom Metazoa; phylum Chordata; class Mammalia; order Primates; family Atelidae; genus Ateles; species Ateles fusciceps. The sequence continues at coordinate 7,461,899 of JAZHEH010002789.1, read as the reverse complement.
ACTGAGAGACATTTTCCCCCATGGGCCTGCATGAAAAAGACACTGTGAAGTATATCAAATCATGTCCCCAACATGTCGCCAACAACATCCATGCAATATATTTCACAGTGCTTTTTGCTGGGTTGTTTCTTACAAAGTTTTTTTTTTAATGTGGGACAGTGGTATAATAACAGATCACAGTTCAGCAAAAGCAATTATACAGGGGCTAAAAGGACACAGGCCAGATACGAAGTGTTATTTCAGTAGAATAGATATTCTCTTAGTTTCAAAGCAGAGGAGTAGTGGTGCAATCTGGAGAAATTCAGAAAGGCTTCATTAAAAAGGAGATATTCAGCTGGACCTTGAACAAACATCAGCAGATATCAGATAAACTGACAGGAATGAAGAAGTCACTCAAAGAGGGACAGGCGCAGACCAAGAGGTGGAAGAAAGAATATGAAAGAAGTAAGTCATCCAGGCTGGTTTATAATGAAAATGGGCAAGAAGACTGGGAAGGTACGTTGAGACCAGCCATTGGCGGTACCATAGGTCACGCTAAGAAGTTAATTCTTCATCTTAGAGATAAAGGGTAGAAAAGTGCTAAAGTATTTCAGGCTTCTGGACAGGACAATATTATGATAAAAGCTGTTAATATTTAGGAAGATTCCTGACTGTGTTTGGCCAAACAAATTAGAAAAGCAAGTTTTGTGGGGGGTGCAAAATGAAAAATTAGAAAAACAAGAAAGACTCAAGTTAAAAAACTCTTCCCTAAGTCTCTAGACAATGCCTCTGTGATGGAACTTAGAGGTATCCTCCTCTATTTACCTGTGCACAGGTTAAGACTGGCTGAAGGTAATGGTTTCTAAGGCCGCAATGAAGCTACACCCATAACCACTAGTTAACTGCTGCTCCTGAGCCATGACTTAAATTTAGGCTGTGGTTTGAAATAACAACAAAAAGCAGCGAAGGAAACTAAGGGGAAGTTTTGGATCTTTCTCAAAGCAACATGGAAAAGAAGGGAGAGCTGGAAAACAAAATATTTTGGAAGGGAGTGGAAAAGATGACCTACTCATGGCACTAAAGGCATACAGGGCAAAGGAATGTGTATGCCTAGAACCAAAGAGCAGGGCTGCTTCTCTGGCTTCTCCAGTGGAAAGGAAAGATGTTGTGCAAATCTGTATGAAAGGGACGTCACTTCTTCACGTGGCACAGGTAAGCTGTTTACCAAACAGTCTCCAACTGTCTTTTCTTTAAAGAGAAAGGCTGTCTCCTGCTGTTTCTGGACCCAAGGCCCACTGAAAGCTGTTTAGAGGTGCATACCACTCCACGTGCAGCTCCTCCATTCCTTTGCTGTGTTTGCAAAGCCGGCATGCCTCACCAAGCATATTCACTGTCCTATGCCTTGCACAAAACCCTCACATTTCCTTTCTGAAATGCCTTTGTGTTTCTGTGTGTACTTGAACCTCCAGGCCAATGAACGTGAGCTTCCTCCCTCTCAGCACCTGAGGAAAGTTAAATCCAAGGCATAAAAAATTTTCTCTGTCCTGATCTGGTTGATTAATAATGTATATATTGTTTTCTGTTTTTTAAAAACAAAGAGAAAAAATAAAACTCTCCTTGTCTTTGGAAATAAGCATGACAAAAGGCTCCACCTGCTGGCCTAGGGGGCTTCCAGAAATTTCAGACTTATTATCTCAAATTGGAAATAACAGCCACTCCTCCTCTTCTCATTAATAGCTTTGAAAGACAATGCCATGTCATAGTGCCCATGGGCATGACTTGGTTTCTGTAGTTCTCCATCTATTAAAACAGTCTGTAGGGAAAACACTTCTAGTGCCATGAAAGGAACATTAGACTAAGAGTCAAAAACCCTGAATTCTTATTCCAGCTCCACCACTTACTATTATAGTGACATTGGAAAACTTACTTTTCTCGGATTTTTCAGACTTTTTTTTCAACTGTATAACAGGAATTACAAGCCTTCTCCTCTCCATCTTACAGGTTGGTGTTGAGAATGAAATTGAGATCATTAGGGACATGATCAACTTTGTAACCAAAACATCCTGTATGAACTAACAAGAGCCAGCACTTTTAGCCTAGTGGAGTTTTGCTGTGAAGAACTTTAGGAAATCTCTTCTTAAAAGACTTTCATGTTAGGATAATTTCTACAAGGTCTTGGATCTTTGTTGACAGAAGAAAATTCTTCAGGTTGTTTCCTTAATGTGATTTGCTCTCAGTTCATCCTCAGATTGTGACGTTCCTCTACCTTTCCCAGTGTGGGAGTTGGTGGGGATGAAGAAATCAGGAACTTTGCTAATAAATGAACCTGGAAGGCAGTTCTCCTTCTAAACTTCACATATTATGTAAGGTAAATGATAAAAAAAAAAAAAGCGCTTTCTCTTACTTTTGTAATTGGCCCTTTTCCATCCTGCCAGCCACATAGATAAGTGGACTGGAAGGGAGCCTAGAGATAACATAAGGCAACCCTCACACGTGAAGGGCAAGCTCTGAGCCTAAGGGACTCAGGCAAAGTTAGCCACCTGGCCAACTGGGCTTACACAGTTTTCAAGCTCACCAATGTCTAGGTCTAAGCTCAGAGGAACTCACGAGACTCTAAGTAGCTCTGAGATTGTTACTCATCTTCCTATGACTTTATTTACTCATTTAAAAATAGATATGGAAAATGATCCTGCCTCAAAGGACTCTAGGGTAGTGTGGGCAAGAAGAGAAAGTACCTTGCCAAGTTTTGACTCTTTATGAATGCATGTAATTATTATCTTTTAATTAGAATTCAGAAATCTGAATTAAAGCCTAAGTTTTAGGATAGTTTTACATAAATGCAATTAGCTTATTTATATGTATCATATAAAATATTATATATATTTATATTATAAATACCTTATATGTTATAGAACATATATACAACATAATATATAATCCATATATATCATAAATGTATTTTATGTAATATATAATGCATATAATTGTATGCACATGTACAATAATAAAATTTTATAATAGGCACTGAAAATATAATTACTATTAATATTTTGTGAAAAATTTGAAATAGGAAGCATCTAAATTATTTAAACATTTTAATTAATATTTTCTGTAGAGCAGTTTTAGGTTCACAGCAAAATTGAGCATAAAATACAGGGTTTGCATTTACCCTGTCTCCACACTCATACAACCTCCCCTGCTATTACCTTCCTCACAGCACCATCATAATACATTTGTTATGATTGATAAACCTACGGATTGACCCATCTTCACCCAAAGTCCATGGTTTATATTATGATTCACAGTATTGCACATTCTGTGGGTTTTGACAACTGTATAATGACATGTATCTACCATTTTAGTAGCATACAGGATAGTTTTGTTTCATTGTCCCAAAAATCTACTGTACTCTGCCTATTTATCTCTTCCTTTCTCCTAACCTGTGACAACTGCTGATCTTTTTACCATTTCCAAAGTTTGGCTTTTTCTAAAATATCATATAGTTGGAATCATACAGTATGTTGTCTTTCCAGATTAGTTTCTTTCACTTAGTAATATACATTTAAGTTTTCTCCATGTCTTTTCAAGGCTTGAAAACTCAATCTTTTTAGTGCATGATATGTCATTGTCTAGATGTACCATCATTTACTTATCTACTCACATACTAAAGGACATCTTGGTTGCTTCCAACTTTGGACAATTACAAATAAATGTTTTATAAACATCTTGTACAGGTTTTTGTATGGACATAAATTTTTAATTCATTTGGATAAATATCAAGGAGCAAAATCACTGTATCATATGGTAAAAGTATGTTTAGTTCTGTAAAATACTGCCAAACTGTCTTTATAGGTAGCTGTACTATTTTGCATACCCACCATCAATGAATGCACGTTCCTGTTACTCCACATCCTCACCAGCATTTGGTGTTGTCGGTGTTTTGGATTTTGGCCATTCTGTTGGGTGTGTAGCTCGTTGTTTTAATCTGCAGTTCACTAATAATAAATTATATTAAGCATCTTCTCATATGCTTACTCACCATCTATATATCTTCTTTGGTGAGGTGGATTTTCAGGTCTTTTGCCCGTTTTTATTTGGGTCGCTTATTTTCTTATTGTTGAGTTTTAGGAGTTCTTTGTATATTTTGGATAATAGTCCCTTACCAGAAATTTCTTTCGCAAATATTTTCTTCCAGTCTGTGGTTTGTCTTCTCATGCTCCTGACATTGTCTTCCACAAATCGGAAGGTTTATTGAAGTCCACATTATCATTTCTTTATTTTTTTAATTTAATTTTTATTTTAAGTTCAGGGGTACACGTTCAGGTTTGTGCAGGTACATGTGCAAGTTTGTTTGACTTAAGTCATGGGGCTTTGTTGTATAGATTATTTTGTCATGCAGGTATTAAGTCTAGTACCCATTAGTTATTTTTCCTGAACTTTTTCCGCCTCCCATCCTCCTGCCTCCAATAGACCCCAGTGTGTTTTGTTCCCCCTCTAAGTCTCCATGTGTTCTCATTATTTAGCCTCCACTTATAAGTGAGAACACATGGTATTTGGTTTTCTGTTCCTGCATCAGTTTCATAAGGATAATAGATTCCAGCTTCATCCATGTTTCTGCAAAGGACATGATGTTCTTTTTATGGCTGCATAGTATTCTATGGTGTATATGTACTATATGTTCCTTATCCAGTCTGCCATTGATGGGCATTTAGGTTGATTCCATGTCTTTGCTATTGTGAATAGTGCTGCAATGAACATACAGATGCATGTGTTTTATAATAGAATAATTTTTTTGGGGGGGGTTATATGGCTAGTAATAGGATTGCCAGATTAAATGGTATTTCTGAGGAATTGCCACACTACTTTCACAATGATTGAACGAATTTACACTCTCAACAGTGTATAAGTGTTTTTTTTTTTCTCCACAACTTTGCCAGCGTCTGTTATTTTTTGACTTTTTAATAATAGTCATTTTGACTGGTGTGAGATATCTCATGTGCTTTTAGTTTGCATTTCTCTAATGATCAGTGATGTTGAGCTTTTTTCCATACGATTGTTGGTCACATGTATACTTTTGAAAAGTGTCTGTTTATGTTCTCTGCCTACTTTTTAAAAAGTTGTTTGATTTTTTTTTGTAAATTTAAGTTCCTTATAATATTGAATATTACACCTTATCAGATGTTTAGTTTGCAAAAATTTTCTCCTGTTCTGTAGGTTTTCTGTTCATTCTGTTGATAGTTTTATTTGCTGTACAGAAGCTCTTTCATTAAATTAGATCCCGTTTGTCATTTTTTTTCTCTTGTTGCAGTTGCTTTTGGCATCTTTGTCATTAAATATTTGTCCATTCCTATGTCCAGACTGATATTGCCCAGGTTGTCTTCCAGGGTTTTTATAGTTTTGGGTTTTACATTTAAGCCTTTAATTCATCTTGAGTTGACTTTTATATAGGGTGTAAGGAAGGGGTCCAGTTTGGTTAGCCAGTTATCCTGGCACCATTTATTGAATAGGGAGTCCTTTCTCCATTACTTGTTTTTGTCAGCATTGTTTTAGACCAGATGGTTGTAGGTGTGTGGCCTTAATTCTGGGCTTTCTATTCTGTCTATTGCCATTGATCTCTGTGCCATTTTTGTACCAGTACAATGCTGTTTTGGTTATTGTAGCCCCATATTATAGTTTGAAGTTAGGTAACATGATACCTCCAGCTTTGTTCTGTTTGCTTAGCAGTGTCTTGGCTGTTTGAGCTCTTTTCTGGATCCATATGAATTTTAAAGTTGTTTTTTTTCTAGTTCTGTAACGAATGTCATTGGTAGTTTGATAAGAACAGCATTGAATCTGTAAATTGCTTTGGGCAGTATAATCATTTCAACAATATTGTTTCTTTTTATCCATAAACATGGAATGTTTTTCCATTTGTTTATGTCATCTCTGATTTCTTTGAGCAACGTTTTGTAGTTCTCATTGTAGCAATCTTTCACCTCCCTGGCTAGCTATATTTCTAGGTGTTTTATCTTTTGTGGGCTAGGGGAAACTTATGGATATGATTGCATTTCTAATTTGGCTCTCAGCTTGACTATTGATAGTTTTTAGGAATACCAGTGATTTTTGCATATTGATTTTGTATCCTAAGACTTTACTGAAGTTGTTTATCAGCTTAAGGAGGTTTTGGACTGAGACATGATCCTAGATGTAGGATCATGTCGTCTGCAAACAGGGATAATTTGACTTCCCCTCTTCTTAATTGGATGCCCTTTATTTCTTTCTCTTGCCTGATTGCATTGGCCAGGACTTCCAATACTATGTTGAATAGGACTTCTGAGAGAAGGCATCCTTGCCTTGTGGTGGTCTTCAAGGGGAATGCTTTCAACTTTTGCCCGTTCAGTATGATGTTGGCTGTGGATTTGCCTTAGATAGCTCTTATTGTTTTGAGGTATGTTCCCTCAATATCTAGTTTATTGAGAGTTTTTAACATGAAGGGATGTTGAATTTTATTGAAAGACTTTTCTGCATATATTGAGATAATCATATGGTTTTTGTCTTTAGTTCTGTTTATGTGATGAATCATGTTTATTGATGTGTGTTTGTTGAATCAACCTTGAATCCTAGGGATAAAGTCTACCTGATTTGGTGGATAAGCTTTTTGATGTGCTGCTGAATTCAGTTTGCTAGCATTTTGTGCAGGATTTTTGCATTGATGTTCATGAATGATATTGGCATTTGTTGTTGTTATGTCTCTGTTAGGTTTTGGCATTAAGATGATGCTGGCCTCATAAAATGGGTTAGGGAGGAGTTCTTCCTCCTTAATATTTTGGAATAGTTTTAGTAGAAATGGTCCCAGCTCTCATTTGTACATCTGGTAGAGTTCAGCTGTGAATGCATCTGGTACTGGGCTTTTTTTTTTGGTTTGTAGGCTATGTATTACTGAATCAATTTTTAGAGTTTGTTATTAGTCTGTTTTGGGGATTCAATTTCTTCCTGGTTCAGTCTTGGGCAGGTGTATTGCCCTGGAACTTACCCATTTCTTCTAGATTTTCTAGTTTCTGTGCATAGAGGTACTCATAATATTCTCTTAGATTATTTATGTTTCCAAGGGCTCAGTGCTAATGTCTCCCTTGTCATTTCTGATTGTGTTTATTTGGATCTTCTCTTTCCTTCCTTATTAGCTAGCAATCTATGTATTTCTTGTCTTTTTGGTTTTTTTTTTTTTTTTCAAAAAAAGCTAGGAATCTATATATTTTATTTAATTTTTTTCCAAAAAACAGCTCCTGGATTCTTTGATCTTTTGAATGGTTTTTCATGTCTTAGTTTCCTTAAGTTCAGCTCTCATTTTTGTTATTTCCTGTCTTCGGCTTCTTTTGAGATTCATTTGCTCTTTATTTCCCCAAAAGTCAATGAGGAGCAGATTATTTCACTTCCATGTAATCATATTGGTTTGAGTAAATCTCTTAGTCTCAGTTTCTAATTTAATTGTGCTCTGGTCTGAAAGATTTTCATTATGATTTCAGATCTTTTGTATTTGCTGAGGAGTGTTTTATTTCTGATTATGTGATCAATTTTAGAATACTTGCCACAAGGTGATGACAAGGATGTACATTCTGTTATTCATGGGTTGGGAGTTCTATAGATGTCTATCAGGTCCACTTGATCTACTGCTGAGTTCAGATCCTCAATATGTTGATTTTGTGTCTCAATGATCTGTCTAAAGTTGTCAATGAGATATTAAAGTCTCCCACTATTATTGTGTAGGAGTCTAAGCCTCTTTCAAAGTCTCTAAGAACTTGCCTTATGAATCTGGGTGCTCCTGTGCACTATTGAGTATTTAAATCTTCTTGTTGAATTGAACCTTTTACCTTTATGTAATGCCCCTCTTTTTCCTTGATCTCTGTTGGTTTAAGATCTGTTTTGATTGAACCTAGGATTGCGCCCCCTACTTTTACTGTTTTCCATTTTCTTATAATATTTTTCTCCATCTCTTGAGTTGAGCCTGCGTGTGTTGTTGCATTTGATATGGGTCTCTTGGAGACAGCATACCTATGGGCCCTGGTTCTTTATCCAGCTTGCCAATCTGTGCCTTTTAGCTGGGGGCAGTTAGCCCTTTTACATTCAAGGTTAGTATTGATATGTGTGGATTTGATCCTGTCATCATGATATTAGGTGATTTTTTGCAGACTTGTTTATGTGGTTGTAATGTATCACTGGTGTGTACTTCAGAGTATTTTTTTAGTGGCTGCTAACAATCTTTCCTTTGCATATTTAGTGCTTCCTGCAGAAGCTCTTATAAGGCAGGTCTGGTGGTAACAAATTCAGCATTTACTTGTCTAAAAAGGATCTTATTTCCTCCCCACTTATGAAGTTTAGTTTTTCCAGATCTGAAATTCTGAATTATAATTTTCTTTCTTGAAGAATGTTGAATATTGGCCCCCAATCTTTTCCTGGCTTGTAGGATTTCTGCTGAGAGGTCTACTGTTAGTCTGATAGGCTTCCCTTTTTAGGTGACTTGACCTTTCTCTCTAACTGCATTGTTAGTCTGATAGGCTTCCCTTTTTAGGTGACCTGATCTTTCTAGCTGCAGTTAACATTTTTTTCTTTCATTTCAATCTTGGAGAATGTAATCATTATGTGTCTTAGGGATGATCTTCTTGTGAGGTTTCTTACTGAGAGGGGTCTCTGAATTTTCTGAATTTGAAAGTCGGTCTCTGTAGCTAGGTTGGGGAAGTTCTCATGGATGATAGATACCCTGAAATATGTTTTCCAAGTTGATTCCATTTTCCTCGTCTCTTTAAGGGACACCAGTGAGTTGCAGATTTGGTCTCTTCATATAATCCCATATTTCTCAGAGGTTTTGTTAATTCCTTTTTATTCTTTTTCTCTATTCTTGTCTGACTATCTTATTTCAGAAACCAGTTTTCTAGCTCGAAGATTCTTTTCTCTGCTTGGTCTATTCTGCTATTAATAATTGTGATTGCACTATGAAATTCTAGTAGTGGGTTTTTCCAGCTCTATCAGGTCAGTTATGCTCTTTTTTATACCTGACAATTTTTTTCTGTCAGCTCCTGAAATGTTTTATCATGATTTTTAGCTACCTTGGATTGAGTTTCAATGTAGCTCAATGATCTTCATTTTTATCCACATTCTGAATTCTATTTCTGTCATTTCAGCCATCTCAACCTGTTTCAGAACCCTTATTAAAGAAATGATGTGGTAGTTTGTAGGAAATAAGGCATTCTGGATTTTTAAGTTGCCAGGGTTCTTGGTGCTGGTTCTTTCTCATCTTTGTGGTCTTATCTACCTTCAATCTTTGAGGTTGCTGACCTTCGGGTGACTTTTTCTTTTCTTTTTTCGTATTTGAAGATCTTCAGGGTTTGATTGTGGAATTAGGTGGATTCAGCTGACTGGCTTCATTTCTGAAAGATTTTAGTGTGGGCAACATTCAGCTCCCATTTCTGGACTGCATGTTCTAACTCTGGAGGACCTGTAGTGGGCCCTGACTTTATTTTCTGACTCCTCTAGGTTAGGAATTTACTCTGCTGATGGCGACTGAGGTGTTTCCAGACTGCTGGCCACTACACTCTGATGGGTGTTGTCAGCCAAAGCATTTTGTAGTGTGACGACAGCAGGATCAATCTTTGTTGGCATGTGCCTGCAGCAGTGGTATCAGCAGTTGTGGCAAGGTGCTAGTGGGTGCCAGACTGCCTGCCTTCTTGTGGGCATTCACCATAGTGGCAGAGGCAACACAGCTGGGGGGGAGGCTAGGGGGACTTGCTGGTGACTGTGTGTGCAGTGGTGCTGATGGCAGTGTTTGCCAAGGTGCAGAGCACTGGTGGGCAGAGGTTTGGTTGCCTTCTCTATGGCATGCAAGCAGGAGTGGTTGCTAAGGTTTGGGGAGGATCTGCTACTCTCTGTGCCTAGATTCACTCCCATGGCAGTGTGAGCACAAGGGCAGAGTGCTGGTGGGGGGTGGGGCTGCCTGGCTATGTGCCCATCAAGGTTCTGTTTGCAGTAGTGGTGTGAGGGGAGGGGAACAGATTAACTGCACTTCTGCACATGGGAAGCAGAAGGAAAGTAAAACCTGTCCATGGGGTCATGTGCCAGCAAAGCAATGTGGGGGAGTTGCCGTAGGCCTGGGGGAAGCTGCAGCAGAGGGAGAGATTGTGCAGGCTGCTGTGTAGCCCTAGAGGCCACACTGCTGGAGCTCTCTATGGGGCAGGCATGGTCTACCAGTTTAGATGCTATGATGTGAGCCCCCAGGGAACCCAGGGTTGTCCTACAAACACATGTGGCAAGGCTGGGACCCCAGGAGAAGCCAGCAGACCATGTAGTGCTCAGGTCAGACCAGCCCCATCTGATAGACAAGACTGCCCGGCAGAGGGTCCAACAGTTCACCTAGGGTTAAAGTCATCTATGGGAGCAAGTAAAGCCTAAGGGGATAGCTTTCCCCTGGCTGTGCTCCACTGCAGATGCTCCTACACCAAGCCCTCTGGGCACCACATCAGCTGGTTGACTGCTCAGACCACATGTCTGAGCTGCTCTCCCTGACAACTCAAGTGTCCATGGTGGTTGAGGGGTCTCTTCCTGCTGGGGATCTAGAGGCTTGTGACACAGGTGGGTTGCTCCTTGCCAGGTCAACTCAGTCATTCCCCTGGAGTGGTGGGGGCCAGGAAGAAGTTTGGTTGCACCATATCCCTATGTATGGTTCCTACTTTTTCCCTTTCAGCCCAGCTTCTGTGTCTTCCCTCTATCCACTCTCGTTGCCTTCCCTCTGAAGATCTGTTGGGAGTATGCTAGTCAACTTGGTCCCTCTGTGGGAGCTGTTTCACTTTACAGCATCTAGTCTGTCATTGTGCCTTCCACCCCCTCAATTATTTCTTTCATGTATTGTGCGTTTGGCATTGTATCTAAAAAGCCATTGCCATATTCAAGGTCACCTAGGTTTTCTTCCATGTATCTTTTAGGAGTCTTATAGTTTTGCATTATTAGGTCTGTGATCTATATTTAGTTAAATTTTGTGCAGGGTATGAGGCCTATTTCTAGATTAATTTTTTTTTTGTATGAGAATGTCCAATTGTTCCAGCATCATTTGTTTTAAAAAAACTGTCTTTGCTCCAGTATGTTCCATTTGTTTCTTTGACAAGGATCATTGATTATATTTATGCAGGTCTATTTCTGGGCTTTCTATGCCATTGATCTGTTTGTCTTCTTCTGCCAATACCATACTGTCTCAATTCCTGCAGCTGTGTAGTAAGTCTTGAAGTCAGATAGTGTCAGACCTCTTACTTTGTTCTTCTTCAATATTAAGTTAGCCACTCTGAGTCTTTTGCCTATCCATATAAACTTTAGACTCAGTATGTCAAAACTCACAGAATAACTGTCTCATTTTTATTGAGATTGCATTGAATCTATAGACCAAGTGTGGAAGAATTGACTTCTTGACAATATTGATTCTTCCTATCTATGATCATAGAATGTATTTTCATTCATTTAATTCTTCCTTGATATTGTTCATTAGAGTTTTGTACTTTTTCTCATATAAATCTTGTACATATTTTATTAAATTTATACTTACATATTTCATTTGTTTAGCGTTAATATAAATAGCTTTTTGTTTTTTATTCAAATTCCACTTGTTTATATCTGGTGAATAGGAAAGCAATGTACTTTTGAATATCAATCTTACATTCTGTGACCTTTCCGTAATTGCTTATTATTTTTTCAGATTTTCTACATAGACAATCATGTAATCTGCAAACACAGACAATTTTATTTCTACCTTCCCAATCCATATACTTTTTATTTTCTTTCTTTGTCTTATTGCATTAGCTAAGATTTCCAGTAGGAGGTTGAAAAGCAGTGGTGAGAGGGGAAATCCCTGCCTTGTTACTCATCTTAGCTGGAAAGCTTCAAGTTTTTCACCATTAAGTATGATGTAGGATTTTTGTACATGTTCTTTATCAAGCTGAGACAGTTTCCCTCTATTCTTAGTTTGCTGAGAGGTTTTTTTTCTTTAATCATGAAAGGATGTTGGAATTTATCAAATGCTTTATCTGTATCTATTGATATGATTATGTAATTTGCCTTCTTATGCTTGTTGATATGATGGATTACATTATTTGATTTTTGAATGGTGAACCAGTCTTGCATACCTGGAATAAATTCCAATAGGTTATGATGTGTATTTTTTTTAATATATATTTTTTATTGCATTTTAGGTTTTGGGGTACAAATGAAGAACATGCAAGATTGTTGCATAGGTACACACATGGCAGTGTGATTTGCTGCCTTCCTCCCCATCACCTATATCTGGCATTTCTCCCCATGCTATCTCTCCCCAACTCCCCCACCCCCCGCTGTCCCTCCCCTTTTTCCCCCGACAGACCCCAATGTGTGATGCTCCCCTCCATGTCCATGTGTTCTCATTGTTCAACACCCACCTTGATGTGTATTTTATATATATATATATATATATATATAGCTGAATTCAATTTGTTAATATTTTGTTGAAGAATTTTGCAGCTACATTCATAGAAATATTGGTCTATAGTTTCTCTTTTTTTCTTGAAATGTCTTTGGTTTTAGTATTAGGCTAAGCCTGGCCTCATAAAATGAGCTAAGAAGTATTTCCTCTGGTTCTATCATCTGGAAGAAATTATAGAGAGTTAATAGAATTTCTTTCTTAAATGTTGGTATAATTCACTAGTGAACCTATCTGGGCCTGATGCTTTCTCTTTGGAGAGGTTATTAGTTATTGAGTGTATTTCTTCATGGGGCCTATTGGGATTATTGGGCCTATTGGGATTATTTCTTCTCTGTGAATTTTGGCAGACTGTGAGTTTGAAGGAATTGGCTTATTTCATCTAGATTATCAAATGTGTGAGCATGGAGTTATTTATAGTATTTTTAAAATTACCTTCTTAATGTCCATGAGATCTGTAGTGATGTCCTCTCTTTCATTTCTAATATTAGTAATGTGTATCTTCTTTCTTGTCTTCTTAGTTAGCCTGGCTAGAGGCTTATCAATTTCATTGATCTTTTCAAATAATCAGCTTTTTAAATTTTGTTAATTTTCTCTACTGATACCCTGTTGTCACGTTCCTTAATTTTTGCTCTAAAATAATATATTTTTCAACTTCTACTTTCTTTTGATTTGACTTTCTTTTTCTAATTTCCTGCTTAGATGATTTATTTTAGATTCTTTCTGTTCTAATATATGCATTCAATCCTATAAATTTCCCTCTAAGTACTGCTCTTGGCTGCATCTGACAAATTTTTGTAAGTTGTAGTTTCATTTTGTTCAAAATATTTTTTAATTTCTCTTGAGCTTTCTTCTTTAGACCATGTGTTATTTAGAAGTATGTTATTTAATCTCCAAGCATTTGTGAATTTTCCAGCTCTCTTTTGTTATAATGTCTAGCTTAATTGCACTGTGATCTGAGAGCAGACATTTTATTTAATTTTATTTTTAAAAATTTGTTAAGATGGTTTTGTGGCCAAGAATGTGGTCTATTTTGGTGAATGCTCCCTGTGAGTTTGAGAAAAATGTGTAATCTAGTATTTTTGGATAAAGAATTCTATAGATGTCAATTACATCCAGTTGATTGATAGTGCTGCTTAATTCATTTATATCATTACTAATTTTATGCCTGCTGGATCTGCTCAATTCTGATAGAGGGCTGCTAAAATCTTCAACTATAATTGTGAACTCATCTATTTCTCCTTGCAGTTCTGTCAGTTTTTGCCTCCGACAGGTTGATTCTCTCTTGTTGGGCACATACACTTTAAGCATTGTTATGTCTTTTGGAGTATTGATCCCTTTATCATTACGTAATGCTCCTCTTTATTTGTGATGACTTTCCTTACTATTAAGTTTGCCCTACGTGAAATTAATATAGCCACTCCTCCTTGCTTTTGATTAGTGTTAATATAATATATTATTCTCTATCCTTTTAATTTATGTGTCTTTATACTTAATGTCAGTTTCTAAGAGACAACATATAGTTGGGTCATGGTTTTTGATCCACTCTGACAATCTCTGTCTTCTGATTGTCGTATTTAGGCCACTGACATTTAAAGTGATTATCAATATATTTAAATTAATGTCTACATTATCTGTTACTATTTTCTATTGGTTGCCATTATTCTTTATTACTGTTTTTGTCTTCCACAATTTTTTCCCTTTTGTGGCTTTCACTGGCATTTTGTATGATTCAAGTTTTTTTCCTTTTTTAACATACCAATTATGCTTCTTTTTAAATTGTTTAGTGGTTGCCCTAGAATTTACAATATATATTTATAGCTAATCCAAGTCCACTTTCAAATAGCTCTATATGGCTTCACAGAGAGTGCAATTATTGGATTTTTACCATATTTTGCAATGAATCTTTATCTCTTCTCCTTTGTGTTTCTATTGGTCATCTTATTTTTCAAATGATTTAAGTTTTTAGATAATTTATGTAAGTTTTAAGATAATGCTGTAAGATTATAGAAACTGTATAAAGATGATACTTTTTAAATGCCACATAAAACGTGTGGATTCTACCAGAGCTGATGCAAAGCCAACATGAACTCTTCTCTATTATTGTAGGTGAGTCTCTCATGTTGAAGGTCCTGCAATGAACAATCCTTACCCAGATGCTGTCATCTCTCTATGGGCCTCATATGGCTCCATGAATTTTCACAGAGAATGAAAATTACCTCTCTATGATCACTATCCTTCAGTCAATACTGAGACAGGACTAAGTTGTCTTTGGAGTTTTCTTATTCCCCAGGCCCCCTTTCTTCTCTTCTACTCTCTTATTCTAACCCCTAGCTAACAACGTCTCTTTTGAGGAGTTCAGCCTATAGAAAGGATTCTTATACTCATTAGATTGTTTACTGTCCCTTGCTAAAGTGGTAACTAAAACATCCAGTATGGTATTGATGAGAAAGTGTATATATTTGAACCGAACTTTGCCACTTATTGAAAACTTACTAAGCTCTGTTTCCTAATTTTCTCATTTATAAAGTGAAGTTTAAGATAAGACCTTGTAAATGTGTTATATAATAATTAAATATTAACATCAATTTAGTGCTCATAATTTAGCCAGCTTCAGTTTGGATCACAGCTCTACCTTGAGCTCGTAACTTAAGGTCTCTGAGTATCAGTTTTCTCTTCAGCAGAGTGGAGATAACAGTATCTATTTTTATAGTAGTGTTGTTTTGATGACGTAAGATAGCAATGTAAAATGCCTTGATCATAACTAACTCTGAAGGAATGTTAACTTCTATAGGTTTTTCAAAAATAATATAGTAGGCACTATGCTTTCTAGAAACTATATTGCCTTTTAGAGGGCAATTCCAATGAACAATAACTTTTAGACCCAAGGAATGGGTCTAAAACTGATGGTTGAATAGCAGGCAATGAAGACTAAATTTTGGAAAAGAAAGCTATGCTCCTATAATCTACAAGTAGATATTACTCTAATGCTAAAATATTGCCCTGCTTTCCATGTATTTCCAGAAGCACTGATCCTCTACATTTCTGAATCTAAAAAGATCCATGATTCATCGTGTCTAGAAATGGCTGGTCAAATATTCCTCACGCATCATGGACTACTGTAACTCTTTAAAAGGAATATTAACAATGATGGCTCCTCTCTCTTTCTCTTCCAACTGTGACCATTTGCACCTCATTCTGTGGCACATTCATACAATATTGTAATTAGTTTTGATCTATTTGTGCTACTCATCTACTTTGAGGTTTTTGCCAGTCTGTCTATTCACCCTTGTGTCTCTAGCACCAATCACACTTTCTAGCATAAAATATGTATTCTATTAATATTTATTAAATGAACAGTACATCTGATGAGCACTAAACTTGGTTAAGCACAATGCCTGATTTAATCTCAAACTATGGGTATTATTATCATTCTTAATATAGAGACCATAGCACTAAGTCTCAGAGCACTGCTGCCTTTGCAAGTTCATCTATCACAGGTGGCAAAGGTGGGATTTTAAGTAAGGTTTGTTTGGCTCAGTGATGTGCTAATAAAGCTTTAACAACCAGCTTTCCAGGAATCAAAAGCCCTTCTTCCTAGCATATGCCAATAACTATGGTGTAAATTTTAAGCTACCAAGGTAACATCAATGGGTTTGCAATATTTCTGAAATTTAACAATTGGCTATCACAAGCTGTTACAAACTGACTTCATAATGCCACTGGTTAGACTGCACATGTGGGCTATTTCCAGCTTAGCCAAGGCTGGTAGTCAGGTTCCTGTCTCAGTGACTAAGGATCCTAGCAATAGCTGCAGTGCAGTCACCCATTATAACCTTTGACTGTTGATAATCTCTGTATTCCAGACTATTTTGCAGCTGGTCACATTACTGACAAGCCCATCCATCAGGAATGTTCTTCCTTCCCCTGAGACCAGCCATCCACTTCTGCTTTTAGACATAAATTAAGCAGAACAGAGGTTTTTAAAGTAAAAACTTTAAAATATGCTAGTCTTGATTCCCCCCCCCCCCCGCCCCCCCGCCACCACCTTAAAAAATAATTAGGCAAAAGCAATACCCTGTTAGGTGGAGAATTTATTTGGGAGGACTTCTTTGAGCTGTACAGTTGTTTTGTGACTGAAATGGCAGTCGATAAGTTGTGTTCATATTGAAATAACAATGTTATTATGTGAAGCTGCTTATCTTTAGTGTCTTCAGGCAGAAAAAATGTTTAGGAAACCTCACTGAGTCCCCCAAAGTTTTCCAGGGATCGTCTGGGATGCCTTGGAATGCTAGCAGAATCCACACAGGCTGATTAGAGGGGGAAGCTTTCAGCGCTCTTAAAAACTCTCACGTTATTTTCTCCCTTGGGAAGCTGCTGAAGAACATGTTGTATTGGGAGTGCAAAGCCGCTAGGTCAATGGAATCATTTCTTTGTGACTTGGGGATTTCTCAGAGCCAGAAATGTTATACAAGCTTCATCCCTGTGACTGAGGAGAATTGCATCAGCTGCTCACAGGATACCAGATCTCAATACGACATCTATTTAAGCAATGCCCTGCATGGCAGATGTCAGAGTGCAGTTACTGGATGCACGTCTGACTGAGTACAGTGAAGCCTGGTTTATTCTCTTGGGCTTGCTAGCAAGGTTCAAAAATATTTGGAAAAAAAAAGGTCTTATTACCGTAATATGACTGTCAGGAAAAAAAAAGGATTATCTTTGTATCCTTACGTGTATACAAGTTAGGTGTATGTGGTTCTGTGTGCATATTTGTAAAAATGCATGTGACATAGATGCAGAGAAGACAGTTAGTAGTGGGCAGGAGTCTTCAGCTTAATGTCAAGCAACAGTTTTTGTCCCAGCTCTGCTTCTATCTAACTCTATGTCTTGGAATCACCATTTAGTGTTTCTTGTCGTTAATTCTTTTGAATAGAAATACAGGAGTTTGAAATCTATGGAGTCATTTCCTTCTCTTTAAAAAATTCCTAGATTCCAGGAAATGAAATTAAGTAACAGTTTTATTTCAAAAGCATCTTGAACAAGAAAATCTTTCAAGAGAAATAAAAGAATGATATTCAAATAATAGTATTTTTGAGACAAAGCATTAATTTAGGATTTAAGAAAAACTCTGGTGATTTTTTCCTTTTGGCCAAGGCTATATCCACATACATCTGGGTAAAAGTGAAAAAGAAAATATGCCAATCACCCAGATGGTTCTAAGTGTTTGATATCTGTCATCATGCAGGCCAAACACCTGGATGATTGCATTCATTTTCACTCTTTAGCCAGATGTTTTGAAACCACGGAGGTATGTCTTACATAAAAAAAAATTAAGCAGAATGGGGTGTAGTAAGAGGTAGAAAAAGAAGAAAATGAGCAATTTTTGAGCATTACTCTCTGTCAGACACTTTTTCTCTTATTTTAATCTTCATAAGAACTCCATGAGGCATTATCTCCAACTTATAGATAAGGAAACTGAAGCTTGGAAATCTAAATTATTTGCCAGTGTCACATACCTAAGACGTAGTAAAGCTAGGATTGGAATTCCATAGTACAGAGAAAATTATTAGAAATGAATGCAATTATAGATAATGAAATTAAGAGCTGAGAAAGATAGAGTGCCTGCATAAATAACACAAACATACATGTAGATATTGAAACAGACATAACTACTGCTACTGTTGTTCATCTTAAGAACTTTTTACTCCAAGTCTGTAACAAATGCCCATAGAAGGAGTAAGCAAAACCAGCCTAGGAAAACTGGCCCACTGTTGGACAACAGATCTCTTGGCTGTGCCATGTATTTCTTTGGCTTCAACCACATAGTAAAATTGAACACAATTGTCTCATTAATTGTTTTACCTCCCTTAAGTTAGGAATCTTGGATAATTTTGTAAAATTACCTAGTTTGTTATACAAATGTATGTAGAATAGCATGCAAATATATGTGTGATGATTTACTAGGAAGAAGAATCTGAATACTTGATTTTATAACTCACTGTAAATAACCTGGGGGTTAAAATTCCCTCTGTATACAGCAGAAGGCAAGTTGGCCCATCCCAGGGTTCTTAACAATGGCTTTATCTTTGGGGAAATAATGAATCAGACTATTTCTCCTTTATATGCCAAGAAACATAAATTCCTGAGCCTACAAGGAAAGGGAACTGAAAGCACCCTCTACAAGACTCTGTATTGGGCAGTATTGCTGACTCACAGCAAGTAGCTATTTGTTCTAATCAGAAGGACCCAAAGAGCAGAGCAGATTAACGTTTCTGAGCATCGTCAAGGGCAAAAATGCCCCACTCTTTCCCAGACAGCAAGCATAGGAGAAGAGAATAATTCTGGTTAGGTTACCTCACCTGGCTTCACCACTATTTTGAAACCACAGAGGTTTGTCTTACATTAAAAAAAATAATAAGCTGAATGGGGTGCAGCAAGACAAAAGATGATCCTGAAGATGAACGTGGGTCTTGAAGATGATTATGATGGGAGGTCTGGTCCTAAGTTTACTTACCCCAGTTGCTGACCTGCCAGTTAGAGCATTGGGAAGAACATTCTCTTTTTAAATAAATATAAGGATGAGAATTTATAGAGTAAGGAAATGGGGTTGAAGGAGGGCAGATGAGTGTATAAATGTTAGTTCCAGAATATGAGGGAACGGGTTGCAGATAATGCATTCTTTGGAAATAGCAAATGCTGTTGAAGCTTTTCAGACAAGGAAATAAATCATAAAAGAATTTGGAATGCTTTTTATGGGTTGAAGTAGAAGGAAATTGAACATCAATATGATTCTGGAAAGAAATTTTGTGTCACTGCATTATTTAAATGTTAGAGGAAAAATGATCAAAGCAGCCAACATTCAAAACGGAATAATCTCTTTGGAAAACTTAATACACACATATCTGGAAATATTTAAGGGACAAGGAAAGACTATGGAGGCAAATTTTGTGTCTATATAGTTAGACATTTTCTGATCTAGACCTACCCAGAGGACATGCTCAGCTCTTCCCCTGGACCCATTCAACCCAAATCTGAGCATTATTTTAGAGGTCCTGTTCTCTCTAGTAGGTGGAGTCTTGAATTTTTTTTCAATTCCTAATATTGATATCTGGTATGCCTTCCTGGGGTTGTCCTAAGATAATAAGAAAAATAAGTGAAATGTATTGAGCACTGTGTTTGTGCTAGTTAATTCTGCTGAGTACTTTACATACATTACCTTATTTAAATGTTACAGCACCCTTTAAGATAAGCATTGCTAGTTCTCTTACAAATGAATAAGGCAAGGTTCCAAATAACTCTTAATCTCAACTAGTAAGCAGCAGAGCTAGGCAACAAAAGTTCACACTTGGTTCCCTTAGGTGCAGGAGACAACAAAATCATCCCAGAATCTCCTATCTGCCCTCGGCTCTGTATTTGGATCTTTTCCACCTTACACCAAAGCCAAACCATATTGGAGTTTTTCTTCTCCCTCCTACAAGTCCTATTACTTTTGATAATTAATCCTCCGTTCCCCAATGAACAGTGTATGGCCATACAGGTCGCAGGCTGACAGTGAAGTTTGTGACATGCGTAAAATCACTGTTCATATAACAGCTAAAATCGCAAGGTGTTATTTTGTTCCTCATATCCATGACATGGCACACCAACATAAGCTTAAGAAAACATTGAGTCTTGTTTCTTTCTAGATGAAGACCTTCAAGCCTTCTATTCCCTGTCCCTATGAAGTGTTTAGGTTTTAGAGACAAACAATTAGAAGCAAAAAAGGCAAGATACTTTAAAAGATATAATGCAGATACAGAAACAGATCAACCAGTACTTCAAAAAATCTAAAGCCAAAAATAGAAAATTCAGTTGACATTAAAGGATACTGGCTAGTAGATTGGCCAAAAAGGTCCTAAGAGAGCTAAATTATAAGTACAATTCAAACTCTGACTCTTCGATTGTAACCACATGAGTCACATTAGCCTAAGTTATCTATGTATCTAGATATGAGATCTATATATCTATATCTAGGTATGAGATATAGATATCTGAAATATATATGTGCATAAATACATATATATTTCTGAAATATCTATAGCTCATATAGAAAGATACATATTTTTAGATATATCTAAATTATCTAAATATATGTCTGTTATTTTTAAATAGTTTTTGAAAAATATATATCTACATATCTATATCAATACATATATAGACATATCTAAATATCTAAATATGTATATTTTAGACATTTAGATATTTAGCTATATTTATCTAAAAATATACATATTTTAGACGTTTATATATTTATATATCTAAAAATATATATTTGACATTTATATATTTATACATCTAAAAATGTATATATTTGGATATATGTATCTAATATATATGTAAAACATATATGCTTTTAGACATTTATATATTTTTATATCTAAAACTATATATATTTAGATATACATACATCTGATGATATACATTATATATATTTTTAGATATATCCGTATATGTATAGATACAGATCTGTAGAGTTCTTTTCAAAAGATTTATTTAAAAATAACACTCAAACAGAAAACACAGTAAGTCACTCAACAAATTTTTACAATGTGAACACTCCTGTATAACTAGCATCTAGATTAAGAAACAGATCATAGCTTAGGTGTATAGTAGGTTGTTCCATCTAGGTTCGTGTAAGGATACTCTGTATCATTAGAAGAATGACAAAATCCCTTAATGGCATATTTCTCAAACCATATTCCTATTGTTGAGTGATGCATGACTGTATTTTGTGAGGTTTTTTTTTTTTTTTTGAGAAGGAGTCTCACTCTGTCACCCAGGCTGGAGTGCAGTGGTATGATCTCAGCTCACTACAACCTCCACCTCCCAAGTTCTAGCAATTCTCCTGCCTTAGCCTCCTGAGTAGCTAGGATTACAGGCATGTGCCTCCATGCCCAGCTGACTTTTGTATTTTTAGTAGAGACAGGGTTTCATCATGTTGGTCAGGCTGGTCTCGAACTCCTGACCTCATGATCCACCCTCCTCGGCCTCCCAAAGTGCTGGAATTACAGATGTGACCCTCTGTGGCCAGCCAAGTTGTTTTTTTAAACTCAGCATTATGTTTCTGAGAGTCATCCATGTTGTTACAGATTATTGTAGTTCCATGTAGTGTTTTCTGTATAATATTCCATATGCGTTTGTCATGGTTTATGTATGTGTTCTATTGTAGATGTACGTTTGGTTTGATTTTTCCTTACTAGGAATGTACTCAATGCCCAATTAATATATGCTGAGCATACACATTACATTGTTATTTTCCTCTGTAAAATACATTCACATTAGTATTTATCAAATCTTCCTATTTGGTTTGGATTATGCATCTAATGTGATAAGATGGTTTTGTTTTTTGTCTTAATTCTAAACTCTGTAGCGTTGGCAACATTTTTGGGTTTCCACTGTCTGCAAAATTTTAAATACATTTCTTCACTCTTCTGTCAAATCATTTTAGAAAATTCGATATTTTAAAGTCTAGTGCAAAATATTATATTAACTTGGCCAGGTGCAGTGGTTCATGCCTGTAATCCCAGCACTTTGGGAGGCCAACATGGTGAAACCCCATCTCTACTAAAAATATGAAAATTAGCTCAGCATGGTCATGGGTGCCTGTAATCCCAGGTATCCAGGAGGATGAGGCAGGAGAATTGCTTGAACCCGGGAGGTGGAGGTTGCAGTGACCCAGGATTGCACCATTGCTCTCCAGCCTGGGTGACAGAGCAAGACTATGTCTCAAAAAAAGGAAAAAAATTTATATTAACTTTTTAACCTCTTGCTCCACGAAGAATGTGGGAAGAGCTAAAATTTATTATTGTTGCCAACAGGCCAGAGTTGGTTTTTGTTTTTGTTTTTTTTTTAAACAGCCTTTGCCCAACATTTCGTTGTCTGCTCTACCCTTGCCATTTCTACCTCATATCCATATTATTCTTAAAGTAGTTCAGATTCTTTTAGAACAAAAGTAGTTATAAGATATCACAGTGAATTTATTTTATGAATTACCTCCTCCTGGGTAAATATGCACTTAAAAAATAACAAACAAACAAAACCTGCTGTGCAAAGGCTCTCCAAAGCAGCAGTTCAGCACTGGGTGGAATTTCAAGCATTGATACGGTTAGGCTTTGCATCCCCACCCAAATCTCATCTTGAATTGTAATCCCCATAATCCCCACATGTCACGGGAGAGACCAGGTGGAGGTAACTGAATCTTGTGGGTGGTTTCCCCCATGCTGTTCTCATGATACTGAGTGAGTTCTCACGAGATCTGATGGTTTTATAAGGGGCTCTTCCCATTTCGCTCAGCACTTCTCCTTCCTGCTGCCTTGTGAAGAAGGTGCCTTGCTTCCCCTTCCCCTTCCCCTTCCACCATGATTGTAAGTTTCCTGAGGTCTTCCCAGCCATGAGTCAATCAGTTACTTTCCTTTATAAAGTACTCAGCCTTGGGTATTTCGTTATAGCAAGGTGAGAATGGACTAATACAGGCATTATAATCTGAGATACGTAGATGCTCAGGTGCAGGGGAAACTTTCTGGACACCTCAACTCCATGTTGTCAGCATAGATGTTCCATTTATAATTGAATTGGAACTGGGCCATTGAGTACTGGTTTTAATGTAACTCTATGCTTGAGAATGATTTCATTTTTATGATAAATGACTTTAATAGTTGACGACTTTCCCTGAGTATTTTTAGCAGGGGGTGGGATGGGACCAATGACCAAAAGAACCATGGACAAAAACAGACTTCAGAAATGAACTTGTGTCATTCTTACAATCTGAAATTGACTCCTTTCTCAGAATACTGAGCCCTCTTAACATATTCCCATTCTGCACCTTCATTTGAGTGAAAAAAATCTAACACAGAACAAACAGATCTAACAAAAAACAGACTTTCCACCTGCAAGTGAAGTCTTCCTGTCTTCTTCAACTACTGCCTTCCTATATTTAACCGTAATTGGTTCAGCTTTTCCTCATAGACAAATATGTTGCTAAGCTATACAAAAGAAAATGGAAAATGACTATTGGAGTTTATTTTCCATGAGTTAAGAAGATAAACCAATCAAGTTAGAGTAAAAAGTCTTCAAAAATTGATTTAGCCTGTGATTTATTTGCTAAGATCATAGTATTTGATGATATGAGTGTCATCCAGAGATGGCTTTACACATTTTCTTTCTTCATGCCCATGCCTTCTCTGACATAAAATTCTTTTTCTTTGAGCCCGACAGTTCCTTAGAGTTCTTCATACAGCTCTATGGGTGGCTCCTAACACTTACCTGAAGTAGGTACATGAAATAAAAATGTTTTGCCGTTCTTCATCTAGAAACGTTAAACCCAGGTAATAAAATAGTCCTGGCATCCTAAATGACTCAGTATAGATATGTTAACATGTGCATTCTCTTTAATTGATGTTTTTAGAGCTACTTAAGAATAGGAGACAATAAAAAACAATGTTGGGGAGGTATAGGAAGGAGACGAACTAGGAATTTTCTAGAGAAATGTCTTAAAATAGCAGCATTCCAAATAATTTATGTATATACTTTGCTCTCAAGGAAGTGGAGCATAACTTCCCACTCCTTAAGAGTGGGATGAGTTTGGTTACTTCTTTCCAAAGAGTCCAGTGTAAGAAGAAGAGGAGGGGATAACTTTACAGGAGAGAAAGCTGACACACACTACCTCAGGCGGGTGATCAAGGTCATCATCAACAGTAGTAAGCCAAATTGACAGTGTGAACCCTTCATAGGAAGTGATAAGATTGGCACTTGACCTGGGTCTTCCTTCCCAGTACTCATAACTGAATTCTAATCACAAGAAACACATCAAACACATTCATATTGAGGGGACGTCCTGCAAAATACCTGACTGGTACTCCTCACTGCTCAACTCCAGGTCATCCAGTACAAGGAAAGTATGAGAAACTGTTTGAAGAAGACATGAAACTGGTACAAGGAAACAGAACTAAGTGCAATGGTTAGGATCCTGGGTCATAAGAAGGTCATTAGGTAAAAACTAAGCAAATCTGAATAAAGCATAGATTTTAATGAAAAATAAATGTATCCATATTGTTTTATTGATTGTGGAAAAGTAACATATGCAAATTTTCTGTACTATCTTTACAATTTTTACATAAATCTAAAACTATTTTAAAGTAAACATTTTCCTGAAAAAGAAAGAAATAAACAAGAAGCCTTTTTGTTGGCAGTAAAAACCTCACCATGTTTGGGAATGACAACCTTGGAGGTATAAATCACTGGAACACCTTAACACAGACTGGTGTAGACTTTTTCTTTGGAAGGCTTCAAAGATAAGCTATTTCTCTGTAGGAATTCTTTAGGTTTACTACTGTCTTAAGATGGGTACCTTGGAATCCAAAAGCTCTGATGCCCTCTGGCTCCATTGTTTTATGAGTCTGTAATTTATTTAATGATATTAGATATCAGTTACCTATGGGTAAACATAATTTCCATTCTTATTAACATTCTCACAGAGGCCTAATTTCCTTCAGACCTGTGTTCAATCATGCATTCATGTGATAATAGTATAAAAAGCTTTATTCTCATCTAGGTATACTAAATGTTTTACCGTCTCCAACAGTACGAAGGAGTCAGGCTTGTTTAGCATGCGTTGCTTTCTGGATAATTTTATAATGACTGCTCCTTAGCACCTAGTTATCTTCCAGGTGCTAGCAAATTAATATTAATGTTTACACTAAGTTCTCCTGACTCCCTCCTCTCTCCTCCCCCACCAAAAACATGCTGGTAAGAGAAAATGTACAGGTGTGATGGAAGAGTCTACACATTGACACTTATGTAAATCTTTTTTTCCCCATAATTATAGGAGGTGCAGTGGTTATACACACTCGTCTCTGGAGTAACATTTTTTTGTTGTTGTTTAAGAATCTAAACAAGATTAGAAAAGGGAAAGGGAAATCACATATCTCTTCTGAAGCCACAAACGAAAGACTGGAACTAAGCCATAAAAAACACTAAGGCAAGTTTTTTGTTTTGTTTTGCTTTGTTTTGTTTTTATCTGGGACTTAATTCATTTGCTCCTCTATCACAACCTCTATACTTATTCTGTCCCACACTCTCTCATCCCTCAACAAGTATGCATATGTGTTTTTTAAAAGAACAAAAAAAAAAATCATAGTTAGCTTTCATCTTCTATGCCTTGTTCAAGCAAAAGCCTGCAAAGTTCCTTTAAGGCAAGCTGCTCCTGGGGAAAGTCATGCTTCATACCTTCATTAGAGTGCTGAACACGCCTTGAATGCTTAATAACCTTCAGACAATAAGATCACTGTAATTCATATAAGGAGCAAGTAGATGAACCATGGAAGGATTTGGCTAACTGTAATAAACTGGGGGTCCCCAAAGTCCCCAAATTTCTCTCTCTTGTTTTCTCTAACCACTGTTAAATTTCCTTGAGTGGACTGGCCAGGCTGTATTGCAAGGTTGTAAATGAATCCCTTCCTTCCCCCTTGAACTTGTTAAGCTCTCCTGGCTTCTCCTACTTTGTCTGCCAGGCTGTTCCACATCTTAATGACTTTTTGCAAGAAAGAGAACCTCCTAATATCTAACATGCTGCCCTGTCATCCGCTGTTAGGCAAGCTTGCTTCTGAAGCTAATGACTTGAGGTTTCTCTTACTCTTTCTCTTTTGATTAAGTTTCCAGCCCGTAGTGGAAAAGGAGACGATATGAGGAGGGGGAGCGAGAAAAGTGAAGAGAGGACAGGGTGGGGGGTGGGGAGGAGAGACAGACAGAGAGAAGAGAAATGCTATAAATATGGGCCAGTACCTAATTATAATTCAAGACACTGGCAATTTAATAAAAACAACTCCTCCAGAATGCAGCCATAAGGAAAGAGTTTCCACAATCTGTTCATCTGCATAATTAGTGATTGAGGACCTGGGAACAGTTGGAACATTGCTGAGGAAGGCCCAGGTCACATTATTGATAACATAAATAACAAAGATACAGATTTCCCCAAACTACAAACATCAGAATGTAACTAACAACAACCTAATAGGAGCACAGAAAACAAACAGAAAGCAGATAAACTCTGGAGCCGGGCAGACACAAGACCGGAGTCAAGCACATCATGCATCATTCTAAACACCCTCAGGTTTCTTAGAGTCACCGAGAAACAAGAAAATGGGAAATCCTCATTGGTGGTGCTTTCTGCAAGGATGTGTGCCTACAGCTGTGAATATGAGGGTTCCATGAGGCAGACGCAGTCTTTATGCTTTACACATGGGAACATAATTCATTTTGAAAAAAATTTGCATTGCCGAAGTTAGTTATTTAATGGCACGGGGGAGGCCTGGCGAGTGAGTTCTAGAGACCTGGTTTTCAGTTTAGAACTCAGCTGAATTCCATATAAGAGACTGATAAGTATATTTAATTCCTTTAAAAATGTGTTAATTATGTACCCCTTTTATAAAATGATGTGAACGCTTTTTGGCAATTTGAGATAGGCTATGAGAACCACAAGAGCAGGAATCCTCTGTCTTTTACTCTGTATTTCCAGCTCTCGTCATGCAGCTGAGAAGGTAGTACGTGCTGTTCACATTTGTTGACAGGCTGCCAGGAGACAAATACAGCACATTAAAAATAAGAGGAGGTTAAGAATCGCTCAAACTTCTACTACCCAAACACGATCATGGGTGTGCAAGTCTTAGGCATGAACTTTATGCCAATGGAGATATAACTTCCAAATAATTACTTCAAGTATCAGCTACACAGAAGTTACAGATACACAGACTGTGCAGGATTTAAGAGTTGCAGCTTAATCAGGCTAAGGTGTATGTGCACTTAAACTATAAGCCTTGGCAAATTTGAACGCTTTGTGTCTTCAGTCAGTGTGAGACCTTCCTCACTGTGTGAACAAAGAACTGTCTTTGAGCCCAAACAGATGGGTGACAGCAGAAGAGACAAGGAAAGAATTTTCTATGCACATACTTCTGTCATGCACAACTGTCCCTAGGGTAAATATGTGAATAGTTTCAACTTTTAACAATAGAAAGGAAAATAGTAATACTTTTTAAAAAGTATAGGTGGCTTTGTGCTTTCAGGCTTTAGAAACCACACACATACCTGTGGTTTTGAAATATCCTTAAGACACCAAAGGGGACGATCCTGTCTGACTGGGTGAATGAGATGAAAGGAAAGGCTGTCCTTTCAGTGGGAAATGAACCTGTTCAAGCAGGGCTGTAATAATTGCACATTTGGTTGTTGAAGAATCGAAGGCCTTTAAAGTCTAAACTTACCATTATCTAAAAATGGAAAACAATCAGAGAAATTTGCACTTTTTAAATTAAGTATCCTAACATTAACCAATGAATACATATATGTATTCCATTATGTATTATTTGGCAAATATTTATTGAGTTCTCATGATGTGCCATATATTCCTCTAAGCTCTGAAATTACCGGTCAACAAAGAAGACAAAGACTTCTCAGTTCTTGTTTTACCCAAGTCTATGTGAATATCACAGGCAGGTGGCCCACTAGATCTTGCATTCCTAAAGAAAGCTTTTGGATCTGCAATATGACTCCCTTGATTTGAAAATCATGTTGTCCCTGGGCAGCTACCTTTAACTGCCAACCGGTTTGGTACAATTGGCAGAAACCACTGAAGGAACTCTTGCAGGGGGTGCAAAGTGAAGCATGGAAAGCCTCAAAGGAAAAAGGCGTCCAGAAGTTGAGCCTTTTTAACTATAGACAGTGGGGTAAGGTTAGATGGCACAGATACCTACAACTTATATCTGTTATTACAGAAGAATTTGAATCTTACAAGCCAAGGTCAGTATACCTTAGAAAACTCTAGCCTCTCTGCACTATTTTGTTGGGTTAAAGAAGATGACCTAAAGCAGTAATTCCTAGAGTTATATATTTCATAGATGGATACAATTAAAATACAATGACAAAACAACTGAAGAGACTTCCCAGGAGTGCCAACTTTTAATTTCAAATAAGGACATTAAAAGACATTTAAGCATTTTCAAAAGTAGAAAAAAACACCAGAATACATTATAATTGCTTCGAAGAAGAGTTGGCATTTATAACCAACACACGCTAGCTGTGTATAGCAATAGCCTAAATTATGCTGTTGTAAAAATTACCACCATTCCTGCCCCAATCTCTTCAGCTTAAAACAGTATGCCGCATGTTTTTCCTGGGTAGACAGGAGTGGTCACCCCTTGGACATTGTGACTGTCAAAGCAGCCATCTCTGATGTGGCTGACTGCTGTGCCAGGGAAAAGAGAGCTCTGGATGCTCTTGAATCAGCAGTTAATGCTCCAGTGAAGAAGCAACATACATGACTTCTTGCATTTAATTCATTGGCCAGAACTAGTCACATGGTCCAATCTAATTATAGGAAGGCCAGAAAGTGCAAACTTAACCATGTGCCAAGTGAGCCAGGAATATCTGACAAGCAGCATATATTTGACAGGCAACACTGATGAGTGCCACAGCTCTAGATGATATTGTTCTTGTTTTCTTATTTTCAGTATGGACTAACGAAAATGTGGTCACATCCTTTTACAGATTTAAGTTAGAATTTGAGAACAACCCACGTTGGAAGGAAGAATGTTTGCAGGCCAAATAAAATTATCTCTGGAAATTGAGAACATTCTTGAAAGCATGTGCAAATTATCACTAGATGACCAATAATAGGGACATTGCTGGGGGGGTCTGACCCATGTGATCAAAAGTAAACAACTCTGAGAACTCAGATGCCGAGAGCAAGAGCAGCAGGAAGGGCACGGAAGCTCCAAGCCAAGCCTGCCCCGGTAGCACAGTATCTCGCACTCTAACTGAAAGACAATTTTCTTTAGCTGCCAACAACATTATGCTTTATAACCCGTTCCTAATCCACCCCCCTCAAGGATGATGATTTCAGTGTTAACTCTCTGCACCCAAGCATCTGAACAGGTCTGAGTCAGCCCAGCACAACCCAGCAACATCACTGTTGACCCCAAAGGTTGCATAAGAAATTTTTTTAAGGCATACTTTCCTGTGCTGTGTGCTCATGTGGTCACGGTTCTTTTGCTCTGTGTTGTTGCTTTTATCGTTGTTAATACATGTGGCAAAGCCAACCCTAAATATTAAGTTAAATCTCTTTGCTCAGCTATTCTATTGAGCTGTGAGGCAGGGAAGTCTTCTGCTGTTTTATGGAAATTCTGATTTTCAAAGTAATAAACAAATCTCAAAGGAACCAGAAAAGAATTATTGGACTCATGCCACACACTCTGTGTGGGCTCAAGATACTGTACTTGATGATGGCAAATTTCCTTTTCAAAAACACCCCCAAACAAGGCTTAAGTTCCAGAAATGTTTTCTGTGCCAGACTTGTAGTAAATTTTCCTTGGAGGGCCTAATGCAAGTTGAAGGACAAATGGAACTAAGATAGACTTGGTACCCAAGTGTGGGAATAAGAGAGTTCAAACAAATGTGCAACTAGGTTCAGGCCTTTGATTCTGTAATGCGAGTAAATAATCAATTTAGTGGGGAAGAGGAAAAGGTTAGTATCACCATATAATATAACACATATGGAATAAGATAAATAAGTTTAAAAAATTTATGATAAAATTCTGTCAGAATAATGTAAAATAAAATGTAAATCTCTCTCTTTCCTTACTTATCCCCAGGAGTCCCCACATTCTTCTTCTAAATGTAAAGTTAATGATTTCTAATGTATCCTTTAGAAACATTGTAATACCTATACTAACATGTATATTTATACACATTTTTTTTTGTCTACCCAGCTGGGATCTACTATATACTGTGTAGTCTTTTGTATTTTAGTTGTTCGGGAGTCATCTTAGCATCATACAGATGTAGCCTGGGTCGATTCTCTATTGGAAGTTTTAAAATAATAGTTTGCTTTCCCTTTGATTTCATTGAGAAACTGCTCATGTAGCAACTCAGGCATCTTGTATACTACCTTGCACTGGAAAAAATAATCTGTTGCATTGAAATATCTCAGGATTAAATATTAGCTATGAATGAATGGGGTTATCATCTTCTCCTCAAATAAACACCTAAAGACCTAAATAAACACTTTTAAAAAATAAACCTGGCCCAAAGGGCTGTCAGATAACCTGCTCTTAAAGAGAAAAACTCCTCGAACTGTGTTTATGTCATTAAAAGCTTCCTTGGATACCCGAGGAAAAAAGTAAATTGAATGGAAATCATGGAAACCAGAAGTTACCTCTTCATCAGATTTTTTTCTGAATGTTAATCAAAATTAGAAAGAGTAACACAGTGAGAAGAGCACCTAGGGAGTGGTTACTCCAGCAAACCCAACTGTCACAGCTCAGTGCACAGGGACATTGCCTTGCAGAGAGATTAGTACATTTAACTCAGCTGTTTTACAGATTAATATGTTTATTGCTGAGGTGGATTATAAGAATACACATACCCAGAGAGGAATGAATACAATGGAAATGACTAAAAGGAAAGGAAATTAGGTATTTATTGGACACCTACCTTGTGTTAGATACTACTCAGCTCCTTACTTAAACTTTCTCATTAATAGAGTTTCCAAGGAAGTAGTCTTCCCTCCAAAATAGGTAGGTAGGTAGGTAAACAGGTAGATCATTGCTTCACAGAAAAAAAAAAAAAAGAAGTTCCTTATCCAAATCAAACAGTCAACAATGCTTTGGACTGGGATTCAAATATAAGGCTCTGACTACAAAGATAGTTTTCTTCTCACTATACCACAAACCCTCTTCAAAAATTATCTAGTTACTAAAATATGTGCCAGGCCCAGATGGTTTTACAGCTGAAATCTATCTAACTTTCAGTGAACAGATAATCCTTATGTTATTCAAAAAATTTCTGACCACAGCAAAAGATGGAAAGCTTCCTAATTCAATTTACAAAGCTAGCATAACCTTGCTTCCCAGATCTGACAAAGATAGAATAAAAAGAACACTCTAAAGAATTTCACTGATGGATATGGATGCAATACAGTACCTAAATTGTATGCAAAATTAGCAAATTAAATCCAGGTATCTATTTAAAACCGTTGCATACTGTGACCAACCAGAGCATATTACAGGAATTCAGGGATAGTTCAACATTAGAAAATATCAGAACATAACCTATCAAATTGATACGTTAAATGAAAAAAACATAAATATATTATTTACCTCCTAAAAACAGTTGCCATGTCTAATTTAGAAACAAAAATTTCAGGTTTAAAAAAAAAAGAGAATGTAATAGAAGTTCAAAGACTTTTAAATGAATACCAATAGCAAATATCATATTAAAATACTATGCAAACTATGCATCTGACTAGAGATTCATATCCAGAATATATAAGGAACTTAACTAAACAGCAAATAAACTAATAACCCAAGTAAAAAATGGGCGAATGTCTTTTTTTTTTTGGAGACATTTCCCTAAAGAAGACATACAAATGCTGAACAGGTATATGAAAAAATGATCAACATCCTTAACCACCAGGGAAATGAAAATAAAAACCACAATGAGATACCATCCACTTCAGTTAAAATAGCTATTATCAAGAGGACAAAGGAAAACAAATGTTAGTAAGGATGTGAAGAAAAAGCACACTTATTGTTGGTGAGACTATCCACTAACACAGCCATTATGAAAATAGTGTGGAGGTTCCTTAAAAAATTCAAACTAGAACTACCATATGATCCGGCAGTCCCACTACTGGGTATATATCCAAAAAAATGAAATCATTTTGTTGAAGAGATACCTGCACTTCCACATTTATTGCAACACTATGATAAACACATGAGGTAATAGATACACTAGCCACCCTAATTAGATAATTATATGACATATATAAGTGTGAAAACATCAAATTGTACACCATAAATATGTATAATCACAAATTGTACTCCATAAATATGTATAATCACAATGTATCCATTAAAAAATAAAGAAAAAAATAAATACTAAAACCATTAACATTAGAAAGCAGAAGCCAAGAAAACAGCAATAATTTAAACAACATTATTAGGGGAAGTGTAAGGTAATAAAATAGTAAAATTAAGTAAATTGTATTAACAGAGAAAAGAAAGACAACAATGTTATATGTATATAATATAATTACATATCTGGTAACTCAAAAGACTTGAAAAGGCTGATAGCATTAATAAGATATTTGATAATACAATTGGATACAAAATATGTAGATTGAAGGACATCCTGTGTCCTGGGATCCAAAGATATACTCTAAATAAAATCATTTTTTCTCACATTAATACAGAAATTGAATGAGTCCAATAAGGTTATTTTTTATTAGGATTAGACAAAGTGATTTAAAGGTTCATTTAGAAAATAAGTGTATGGTGATTGCCAAGAAATTTATGACATATGAGAATAATGGAAGAGGAGTCCTTTCCATACCAGACACTAAGATTCTTCAGAATGTAAGATTCCAGAGGGAAGGGTTTTGTCTGTGATATTTCCCAGGACCTACATAATGCCAGAAGAATAGCGTGCACTCAATAATTGTTATTTCAGTATACAAATGAATTAAGCAAATGTGATCAAAAGAGCACAATTTTGGTCCATGAAAAAGCAGGTAGAACAGTGAGAGGGAAGAGAGAGACAAGAAGCTGATTTAAGTGTATACGGTATTACACTATAAAAGTAGCATTTCATTTTGGTGGAAGAAAGACTTAGTACTTAATCAATGGCTTTAAGAATATTGACTCTCTTCTGGAATAAAATAAAGTTGGATCCCTACCTGACCCCCAAAAAAATCAAATGCCCAATAAGCTAATAGTTTAAAATGTAAATATAAATGTATTAGACATGCATTACCTACCATTTCGCTTATATTAGACATCCCTGACTCATGTCTGACTGGACCTCCCAGTCCCCAGCTGTCACAGGCCTGGTGGGACTTGCTCGTTCAAATTAAACTTGACTCTCTTTACCCTCGCTCTTTCACCTAACACCTGCTCTTGCTTTCTGGTGTATGTGTGACTATTCTTTAGATCCGCACTCCAGTTGGATGAAATGTTCTTAGAAGGAATTTGCTTTCCTGATAAGTCTCTGTGGCTATATTATTTGTGTCCTATTTCAGCAAGTAGAATTTGACAGAATAATAAATGTGAACAAATTAGTGGGATTGTACTACTAACCTTCTATTGTATAATTGTGTTCTGAAATCATCTGTTCTGGGCAAATGATTATTAAAGGAGGCAAAAAAAAAACTTTTCATTTATAAGATTTTGCAAACAATGCAGTAAGGTAATCTTAAAATAGGGAGTTAGTTGATTAATCATAAAGAAGGAAGAGAAAATAGGGATAAATAGAACTGCCACCCAATACTGCAAACAAAAATGGAAAAATCAATATCAAAAGTCCCTGTGGTCTTGCAGGAACTTTCTGGTGAATTTGGATACAACTTCTAGGACTAGGAAGTGTGAAGAAAACCTAGAGTCTAGAAGACTACTTTTGTTGTTCATTTATTTTTGTTCATTTATTCCTTCCTGCAACAAAGGGTCTCCCAAATCTATGAGAAATATCTTAACCACAAGACCCAGTATATACTTGACCACTTTTCATCTCCCCCCACAATGAAGTAGATTATACTTTAATAGTTTGTTATTGAGAGTGTGATTAGCTTCATGTAAACAAAATGAGGAAATCAAAAATCCAAGTAACTTAAATCACAGGCTACATCCACCTTTCCCAAAAGGTAACCTAGTTGGGTAAAAGGAGCTTGAATTTGGATGCCATACAATCCTGAGTTCAAATATTTGCTTCAAATATTTATTTTTTAAAAACGATTTTTTTAACTTCTCAGAATCTCAGTTTTCTTATCTCTAACACAGAGATACTAAATAACTATTTTACATGTGAGGAAAGTGCCTCGGACAATATTGTTCACTCCTGCTCTCTTCATATCTCTTCCCAACAAAATTTTTGAGGTGAAAAAAAAAAGAGAACATTTTCAAGAATTCTATCTCTAATGGCAAGAAAATGCATATCCAATTTGCTATTAGATAAGGCTCATTCAAAATAACTGTCCAAGGCATTTTTAAGCACCAGTTTCATAAAAGACATGTATTCCAACAATAGCATATTGATTTTATTCTACATAGGCTCTCTGCGGATTCAAACATTTGTTGCAGTGTGGGACAGGATTTTTGGCATCACTCTAGTAAAATGTTGGGTTCTTAGTTTGCATAACTGTTGTGCGTGTAATAAGCAGATACAAAGCCTTGGCTCATTTCACTGCCCTCCACTCCAGAGCAGTGGCCACTTTTCTCGCTCCCATCTGCAGCTCAAGGATACTAACTAAGACCCCTCCAAAGCACAGAGATCTATACTGCAAACTGCGAAAGAGTCCACAATACAGAATTCACAAAAAATCCTCCATCTTTCAGAATCATGATGAAATAGTGTTTGAATGTCATCATCATTCAAAAGTATTCATGACTTCAGTTATTGCAGCTCTCCCTACATGGGAACAACATAGAAACTGTGGTCAGCCTCATGGACGCTACCGGAAGTGGCTTTTGTATGAGCTCTTAACGGTGGTTATACACCTACTGTTCTCTTTTAAAACCAGCTACCATATTGTTTGATATAGAGAAACATTACATAAAAGTGCTCATTTATTGAAGCTCTGGTATGGGAAGATATCCCTCATCCTTTTATTTAAATAGCAAATGGTTAAATGACTTTTTCTTTGTGTTATTAGAAAGAGGTAGTGGGAATAGTCATATGTCACAGCCATTATTGCATGTTACAAAGATACCCAAGGAGTATAACAACATTCCTAATAACATTGTCACATATATGGTCTCGTCAACTCTAATTCATTCTTTCAGAAAATATTTGTTTTGTAAACCATTTCAAACACTGCAGTAGATGCTGGAGATAAAACATAAAATACAGGCTCGGCGCTCAAGACAATGGCAGATGATTAAATAGTCCATTTTAGCACAATGTGACAAATACTTCAGTGGCAGTCAGAGCAAGGTGCTATGGGAACAGCAAGAATGGATACTTAACCTCGCCTTGGAAGAGAAGGAGGTTAATCCTTTCCTATTCATTCCTCAATGATGAAATCAATTTTAATAAGTCATTGCTTTATTGAAGTTGACTTTTAAACTGAAACTGGTAGAATGAGTGGGAAGCAGCTTTGTAGGCTGGAGATACATTTTTTAAAAATTCTTAAAACTAGAGTAACCCTCAAGACTAATAAGACCAGTTAATAGTGGATAAACTTTGAGTATTTGCCATGGGCTAGCTATTAAGCACTGTGTATGGATCATATCATGTATCTTTCCACAGCACACATACTAGGTAATTCCTATTGTCCCTATTTACATATGAGGAAGACACGATTTAAATTTTTTAACTTCTCCGACATTATAAAGCTTGAAACAATGAGTTTGGGAGTCAAATCTGGCCTGTGCCTTGACCCATTTAGCTGTTTCCAAATATTGCTTCCAAATATCCATTTAGTCTGAGTAGGCTTTGTTTTTGGAGATTCCATCCAAAGCTCTTTCATATCATGCTATCTTATTTTATTACTTTTGTTGAATTTTATCTTAATTATAAAAAAACAGAGGCTAAATATAACTAAAAAAGATAAGTTATATAGTACTTTATGATAGCTATACATATAAAATTTGACCAAAAATTAATACTTTTTCATTGTTGTCAAGGACAGGAGAAACTGTCTTGTCATAATCCAGAGCTAGAGGTAGAAAGTTGGGTTTCCTGAAGACTATGCTCAGCTGTCATTCATTCTTTCTCTTCTCCTCCCAGCACCAAGAGCTAGGAAAAAGGTACTGAAGGGTGTGCTGTTGTCTTAACTCTCCTGAAAGAGCCTATTTCAGGGGACATGTAGGCTCTTTTGAATAGGATGTCCATTAGAGACCCAGAGATGGGAACAGACACTTAGGTCCAAATGGGACAAATGGAGGATAAAATGGGCATGGTTTGATGGAATATCCTTATACCCCACACATGTGTCTACACAGTCTTCTCTTTGCAGCCCTGGTCATTCATTATGTGATAAGGTGCTGTGTTTTCCAGCAAATTTGGTATATGCAGCCTAGTAGGTAAGAGTCTAGGCTTTGAAGTGGGCCAAGCTGGGGATTGAATCTTTGTTCTTCTATTTATTACTCACTGTGTGTCTGTGGAAAATTTATAAAACCTCTCTGAATTTTGTTTTTCTGCCTATAGAGTGAAGCTAAGAATACTTACCCATAAAGTTGTCAAGGACATTAGATAAAAGCATTTGTATAAAGTGCTGAATATGGTACCTGGCACTTAGCAAGGACTGGGCAAATAGGAGTTACCATAATTATTAGGTTTACAATTCTAAACCTTTGGTGAAAAGTAACAATCCAAGGCATTTTCAACAGCTAGTTTTAAAAATAAATAGCTTCATGCCTTCCCTGTAATATTCTTGTTCACATTGGTTATTTTCAAATGGAAACGTTTTTGAGGTCTTTTCTTAGCTTCATTTTTTGAATTGAACCCACTTTCCTACTCTAGTCACAAAGGACTCTCAATGTTCAATGCTAATATCAGAATCTAAAATCAGAGTCTTACAAAATTTAGGGCTAAATGAGCTAA
The DNA here is from genome assembly GCA_036589455.1 of Ateles fusciceps. Lineage (NCBI taxonomy): Eukaryota > Metazoa > Chordata > Mammalia > Primates > Atelidae > Ateles > Ateles fusciceps. The sequence goes on along the minus strand of JAZHEH010002789.1, from coordinate 7,424,836 downwards.
GGACACAGAAAAGCTCGAAGTGGCTTGTGCAGCCGAAGAACAGCTACTCCTTCTCATTTGCCTCATTCAGGGCATGAATTGCTCCTTCTCTTCCTCTTCATCCCCCCACATCCTAAACAGATTTCCTGAAAGACCTTCTGGTTAAGTTCTCATCCCCTTGGCAAGGCAACTTGTCTGCTGAGCCAGTCAGCTGTCTCATTGAGATTCACTGCCAGGTGGACAGCTTTGATGGCAAGGAGGTGGCGTTCCGCCCAGTTAAGCAGCTTTCAAGCCTCAAGCCATAAAGATGAGCTCCTGGCCCTCCTTCCTCCAGGAGGATACTGCAGACATATTGCCTGCCCTTGGAAGGATGGCTTTCCTGTGGTGCAAATTATTGAGCTGTGCAGAGCACCTTAGTTACTGCTCTCTCCTCAGAGCACTTGAGACACAGACCTTGTCCAGTTTCTTGTGTCAGCTTTTTTTCTGTGAAAGGTGCTGTTCAAGTAATTAGCTTGAGTTGGAAGCAAGCAGTAAGTTAGGGGAATACGTGTTTTCTTTTTTTTCAGTTGAGGCTGATCTTTCTATACACCAGGGGGGAAAAAGTCCTGTGCTGTAAGACACGTGTGAAATAAAAAGCCCATGTTTCTGAATGAACCTTTCTTTTCAATAGTCCTTGCACACCTTTTCAGCTAAATAAACCAATAGCTATTGCACCCTCAGCGATGATGCTGTTTTCTAGCCCGTTTCATAGATGTGAATACTAAGAACAAAAGATGGTCAAAGATTTGAACGTGACGTTTTAGAAATGAATCAGAATATTTTACATATTTTTATCAGAAATGTAATATGTGTCCTTTAAAAATACAGATGGAGGAAACAAAAATCTCCCATGAAGTCAGCAATCAGAGAGAACTGTCATGGAGGAAACCTGTTTGGGAAACTGACCAGTAAAGAATGGGCAGTTGGAGATTTTGTGAGGAGGATTTACTGGGAGTGGGCTATGCTGTTATTTTCACCGATTCACTGCCTCTCAAAAAGGGAGGCAGAGAGGAGCTGACTCCGACCCTTATGCCTGTGAGAGAGGTTGTCAAGGAAACTTTGGGTCTTGCTATGCGTATGCAGGAGTTTAGTGAGCACAGTGTGCCAGTGTCCAACATCCACCTGGAAAATCTAAAGGCAGAGATGAGTCATCCAGCTTTTTAGCTAGTGAAGCAAAAAGAGAACTTAGCTAGTGAAGCAAAAAGAGAACTGTTGCCACTGAAGTCAGCTGCATGCCTAGAGTGTGTCAAGCTGAAATGTGCATGAATATTTACTGTGGGACATCAGGGTGGAGATGGAGGATTAAGTCAAATGTGAAACATTTCAAATCCTGCCCAACAGGATACCCTAGAAAGGGCGGGGCGGGGACTCAGATAGAGACAGTCCACATGGGAGACCACAGGAAAAGAAAGGGGGAGTACGGCTGGAGTAAAACGAATTGTCTGCATCACGGGATGTTCTATCACGTTTTGGCTCTGTAAGGAAACGGAACACACATGTACCCAACAATCGGTGAATCTGCCAAGGCCAGAAGTCACGATGCCATCTTACAAAAGCACCAGATGAGTAAGAATGCCTCTGTCCTTCTTTGCCATCTTGCCTGTCCTCAGTGCTTTTATCCACCCTCCTCAGGGTTAGCAAAATAGAGAAGAAAGGGTGGAAGTCAACAGTTGGGAAAGAGAAAAGAAAGGCTACATGCCACAACTCCCAATGTTGGCTGCAGGCAGCTCGATTATAGTTGCTCCTAGTGGGCCAGCTGAATGAGGAATGAATTCTTTTGTTTAAGTGTATTCTTATATTTAAGACTGAAGTGTTGGCTAATAGTCGGGGTCTTTTTGAATAAACGCTGTGTATTTATTCAAAATATCAACATCACTGTAAGATTTTGTTATAACAACCACCAAAGTTGTCATAATATTCCAGGGGCAAGGAAAAAATTGAATAAATATTAAAACAGTAGTAAGAGACATAAAACAGACTCATATAGTCTCTGTCACGGCTGCACAACTGCTGTAGTAGCTCCAAAAACAGCCATGACAATATGTAAATGATGGGTATGTCTATGCTCCCATAAAATGTGCAGGCTGTGGTGGCCCGTGAGCTGTAGATTGCCAGCTCCTGTTCTGCATCATCATTTGTAATGGTTGCGTAGAGTTCCATTCTGCAGTTTTAACCAGATCCTATTTAATCATTACAGCACTGTTGGACATTTAAGCTGTTTCCAAAGTCTGCTACTAAAGGTGACGTTTGGATGCACATCTTGGCACATAAAACTTTATGCCCATCTTAATTATTTATTGTCTGTTCCTAAAGTACAATTTCTGGGTCAGTTCCCATTTTAGGGGCTTTTGAACAATATTGCCAAATTGCCCTCAAGAAAAGTTGTAACAGTTTTCATACTTACCAGCAGGGCGAGAGTGTCCATTTCCTCACAAGAGAGACTACAAAGGGGAACTCTTTGCATACACATTTCACAAATTTTAAAATAAGGAAAAGGAAGCTGGGCAGATTGTGTGCCTGAAGTGGTATATTAGTTATAGCCTTGGTCCAGGAGACGGTGAGGCCCAACTGTCTCTATTACATGATGCTGCTTCTAAGAGACAGAGTGAGAACAGATGATGATCCACTTCTGAAATCTCTGGCTACTGTCTGGCATCACATTTTCTTGATTTTGTTTCCGTGGGCTGCCATGATTACCAGCAGAGTGAACCAGTGAACCAAACCGAGAGTGGGCACACACAGTAAATGATAACCCTATTCTAACCTTGTCGCACAGTGTGACCCTGGGCAAGACCCTGAACCTCAGCTGTGTGGCGGCTTCTCCGCAGAAAAATGTGACAGCATCCTCCGGGGAGAAAGCAGAAACTAACTGACTATACTCCTCCCTACAAATATCAGGTGTTTGTGAAAAGAGTTTCCTGACCCCATCGCAAGGGAGGAAGGACATGAACTCTTTAACGATAGATGGCTACTGCTTTATCTGAAAGAATCAAAGCAATGGGATTTTATTGCCTATACATCATTTGGAGAGTTAACACTGTTACTCAGTCTGGCCATTAACTGAAAAAAACCTCTGCATCTTGCTAACCAGTTTGTATCATGGTCCCATCCTAGCTCTGTTTAAGCCCCAGGAAGACACACACTGGGGACATGTTTCAGAGCTGCCACAAGCATTGACACCCTGTCCCCAGGATTCTCCAAACCATCTCCCCCTCATGTTTGTTGCTGCTTCTTGCCTTCGTTTGTTGTCCAACAGTCACTTAGTTCCCCATCCAGCTTCCAGATCACTCTGACCCCTCTTACTCTAATATCCGTTTCAAGGCAGCTTTATGACTTGACTTCTCTTCTAAATTTTGATAGTCTGTCTTAGGTCCCAACACTGGAAGCTTGGACCCAATTCTAAGTACACTCCCCCGGGGAATATGCAATGATTTCATGTGTGATCAGATAATTATCTTCAAAGATGAAGTCATAACTCAGTAGCTATTGCCTTTAAAAAAAAAACACTTTTAACATTTTTATAACATCTGGAATAAACCTAGGCAATTTCACTACACAATAGCTTACCACTACGCCATAGGCTCTCCTTATAATTATATCCATTCTTCACACTTTCACTGGTCTATTTATCTTAAATATAAATCAGAAAATCTCATTTTGCTGCCTAAAATTTTCCAGTGACTGTCTACTGTCCTCAGGATTAAGTATTCTTGGCAGGGCTCAGTGAGATATGTTGCTATTTGACCTTGAACTTGCCAGTCTTTTCACTTATCTGATTTCTTCCCCCTCTTTCCATTCTCAGCACCCTCTACTTCAAAAACCCACTGTTCTCACCATCTAGATTTTAGCCAAGAATGTTGAACCCAGTCTGTGCATCTGAATTGCCTGTAAAGCATTTTAAATATATATGATGTTCAAAGGAGAGGGAGCATATAGGAACTCTCTGTGCTATCTGCTCATTTGTTTTTCTGTAAACCTAAAACTATCCTAAAAATAAAGTGTACTAAATGTAACCAGATCCTACTGTGAATGTTTGAAGTGGGCTGGCTGATGAGTCTGCTGCACATACACAGGTAAGACCATTGTCTGGTCCATGCTGATCACACTGTGTCTCCCTCTGAGACCCAGAGCACTTCCGTGTTCCATGATGCAGCTCAGACTGTTATTTCTGGGGGAGCAGCTATACAGCCATCATACATCACTCCATTGTGAAATCCTCCCAACTTTCCAGATAGAACAGATCACCCTTCCACACTGTTCTGTATGTCTTCGGACATATCTCTACCATGCAATTGATCACAGAGTGAAATAGTTTTCCTTTATGCACCTGTCTCCTCTGTTAGACTATATACCCTGTCAAGGAAGAAGCTCTGGTCTCCTCATATTTGCATCCTCTACTGTCCAAGTTCAATGCCAGACATATTATGAATCTTGTACATGATTTTTGAGTAAATAAGTGATTTGATGGCTAATAGCTAATATTTATTGAGCATTGACTATGTGTTGGCCCAACTTTAAGAGCTTCACAAATACTCTCTAAGTCAACACATCTCACAGGTTGAAATAGATACTTTTTATTTTCCCTTTTATGCAACAGTTAGTAACTTACTTGCTACACAGTAGGTTTCAAATCAGAGCAGCCCAGGTACAGCCACCACTATATTTTGTGGCCTTCCGCATACTAAGGACCACCAAAACTTCAGGATCTCTGATAATAAGAGACATTTTAATCCATTCCTAGGTATTTCTTCTCTTTTGAATTTACAATACTGAACACTTTCACCCACTGTCATGTCTGTATGAGAGATTGGTTTCACCAAAGAATGCAATAAACATCAAACTTAAGTATACACGTAAGCACAGCTCTGGAAACCAGACTGCTTAAGTTCAAATCCAAGCTCTATTAATAACTGTGTAACCTTGAGCAAATTATATAACCTCTCTTTGACTCAGTGCCTCTCCTTAAAGTAGGGATATCCATAGTTTCTATTTTATTGTTACAAAGAGTAAATAAAGCAGTTAGAACAGACCTAGCATGTGGAAAGAGCTATGTAAAAGCCATGTGTGTTTGTTTTGTATAACCAAATCTAATTGAAACTGGTTTCAGCCATAAATCATCCAAATCATTTAGAAAGATGTCTTATAACCTTTACCTTTATGCATTCTTTAGGTTGTACAATTTGTATGAATTACAAAATATGTATTGTATAATCTGTGATGATTCTTGATCATTTCTTTCATTTAATCGAAAGTTCACAGCACAAATATTGTGACTTCCTGGTCTATCTCCTGGGAGTCACCTTTGTAGGTGTTATTTGGTCACAAACTTAAGATTCATGGTATGTTTATATAATTGCTGTAATTTATGCTTCTTTTGAAGTCAGCATTGGAGACAGACCCTATCGCAAAAGCAGCTGCAACCACATTCTGTCCTGGAGATAGACCAGGTTGCTGCTACAGACTCTTCTGAATGGCTCCCTGTGTTTCTGCTACTTGGCCAGGTTTATGCAGAACTTGAGCAGCAAACTCTTTTTTTTTTTTTTTTTTTTTTTTTTTGAGACAGAATCTTGCTCTGTCACCAGGCTGGAGTGCAGTGGCCTGATCTTAGCTCACTGCAACCTCCGTGTCCCAGGTTCAAATGATTCTCCTGCCTCAGCCATCTGAGTAGCTGGAACTACAAGCGTGCCACCACACCCAGCTAATTTTTTGTTTATTTAGTAGAGATGGGGTTTCACCATATTGGCCAAGATGGTCTTGATCTTTTGACCTTGGCCTCCCAAAGTGCTGGGATTATAGGAGTGAGCCACCATGCCAGGCGAATCAGCAAACTCTTAATTTGTCACCTGAGCTCATGCCAAACCTGTGGGACCATGCTTCCACGGCAAAGACTGGGAGACCAAAGGGGCCCCAAGAGACCAGTCAGGAAGCATGGGACTCTCTTTTAAGTGCCAAGATAAATGATTTAGTGCAAGAAACATGAACAGAAAGTTGCCAGAGATCTCAGAAGGCCCATAAAATACTAGATGACTGATGTTTATTGAACACTTACATTGAACCCCAAGTTTAAACTCCACTACCTGCCAATGCGATTTAAATAGCTACACATTTTCAATAGGCACCTCATAGTCACATTCCCTAGTACCATTCTGTTTGGCCTCTAGAGTGTTTCTTTAAAAAAAAATAGTTTCCAAAATTTTAAAAAGGGGAGATGTCAAATAAAATCTACATTTTTTGGCTTTTCTTAAAAAAATCAGATCTGAACATGTTGGGCTACAATTCTTCATGGTAACAATTGGTATCTGCTGGGTAGGAGGTGTTGAAGTCCACTCTGGGTCCCCCAACCAGTCTTCCATTCTGTAGATATTTGAGGTTGCATCCGCTTGGATTTCATGCAAAATCATTTACTGAATGCTACATAGTCAGTGATTGTTCAATTTATGTCTGAGGTCTTAAAAAAGAGGTTTACTATTTTGTTGGGTTAAATGGTGAATCAGTACCTGATAAGAGAGTTTCAGATCGTTAACAAGTACAATAGCAGTTTTATGAAACCATAATATATATGCACATTCTTTTGTCCTTATTCTATGAACAAGGACACAGCTCAATAGAGTAGAGAAAGAAAATGCTTTGGGGTCAGCCATAGTGGATGCTGGTGCTTCCTCTTTGAGCAGTATAACTAACTCTCTCTGAAGACTCTCTCAAAGTTTCTGTTTTCTCTCTTCTACAATGAGGATAATTAAATCAGCCTCACAGGGACATTGCAAGGTTTAAAGCAACACTTTTGTGCTTTGCTCATGTTGTAGCTTCAGTTTGAAAATTTCTGAGCAGTCCACCCTCTGTCAAGCTGATAAACTTCTCTTATGGATCAAGACTAAGAGACAAATGCCATTTATTCTCCGATCTTCCAGCCCTTGCTGCTCATGCCATATCTTCCAACACCCTGTCCCAGAGATAAATGAATGCCTATGCTTCTGATTTCTATACTTATCATCTCTGTAGCAGCATGTTCTATTGGATATAAACTTGTGTGTAAATCTTTCCCTCCACAACAGGAAGCATTCTTTGTGTTCCTAGAATATAAGGCAGTACGTGTTTTATATGTGTTTAGGTAATAGTGACCCAGTAATAAATGGATATATGCCCTTATATATATGGATATATGCCCTTATCTTTTCTTACTATTTAAATAATGATCTTAAGACTACTACTAATGTTGATGTTTTATTAGCTCACTTGCTTAGAATAGATGCATATACACTTGTACTTTTCCAAGCTGTTAAAAAATATATGAAATGAGCTTATGTAGAAGGAATTTTCTACTCAAGCAGTTTTATTAGAATGGAAAATTAGTTTCAGTAATAAATGCTATGGGTGTGTTTAACCTCCGTATGCCCAGAAGAAGTTGATGTGAATAATTCAGGGGAAGTATGATAAACCCTCTTTTTCTCCCAGGATTCATATGCGATTTTAACCCAAAGTATTTTCAGACTTCAGACTTTTATCAAAATATAGGTGATAAACTTCCTGAGGATGAGGCTGTTTTGTTTATTAATTTATATAATCCTTGGAAGATCTGCCACTTTAGAGAAATTCAACATTAATTACTGAATCAACATATAAATATGTCAAGGATACACTGGAACATGAAGCACTTGGTAGGAAGTAACATCACACTACATGCCTATCAATGTGAGAGTCACTTTCCTCTTTTTTTTTTAGAAGAGACAGGTTCTCATCCTGTCACCCATGCTGGAGACGAATGGTGCCATCATAGCTCATTGTAACTTCAAACTCCTGGGCTCAACCATTCTCCTACCTCAGCCTCCTGAGTAGCTAGAACTACAGATGTGTGCCACCATGTCTGGCTTTTTTTTTTTTTTTTTTTTTAAAGACAGGGTCTTGCTCTGTCACCCAGGCTGGAATGCAGTGGCATGATCTTGGCTCACCGAAACTTCTGTCCCTCAGATTCAAGCAACTCTTGTGTCTCAGCCTCCCAAGTAGTGTAGCTGGGGCTACAGGCATTCATCACCATGCCCAGCTAATTTTTTGTATTTTTAGTTGAGAAAGGGTTTCACCATGTTGGCCCGGCTGCTCTTGAACTCCTGACCTCCAGTGAGCCACCTGCCTCAGCCTCCAAAGTGCTATGATTACAGGAGTGAGCCACCATGCCCGGCTATGTCTGGCTAATTTTTTAAAATTTCTGTAGAGATGAAGTCTCCCTGTCTTCCCCAGGCTAGTCTCGAACTCCTGGCCTCAAGTGAACTTCCTACCTCAGCCTCGTAAAGCAGTGGGATTACAGGCACACTTGGCTACTTTCTGTACATAATCTTGTTTACTTTTAAAACTCTTCTCTGAGGTTGGTACCATTAATATTATACCATTTTACAGTTATGTCATCTTGACTCCAAAGTCTTTGCTCTCTCCCACCACCCATGCCTATTCTTGAGGTCTGCATCTCATAAAGAAGGGCAGACACACAGAGCATGTGCTCCTACAGCATTGAAGGCAAAGGAAGGTCATGGATAGTTTTTTTCTCCCCTGTGGGTCTTCCCTCCAATCATGAAGTTGCCAGCGGGCACAGTGACATTCCCAAGTGGAGGAGCTGCTGTTGAACTTCTGGATTTTTTTTTTCTTCTAGTCCTGATCTGTGTTTCTGGCAAGCAGAACACAATTATGTCTTAACATGTAAAGCCTTTAAGTCACAGCATGCCTTGCATGCTTGTGTATATGGTTTTACCTATGAACTTAATTTTTATTTATTTAACTGCCCCTCATGAGATTCAGTCAGCTTTGAAAGGGGATGGTTAATAGGGCTTCCTTTCACTCTGTCTATGGGAATCTCAATAAGAGAATTGATGACCAATCTGATGGAATAATACTTCCCTGCAGGCCATTATTTGCAACTGCTAGAGCAACAACAACAACAAAAAACTTCCCAACAATTTTACATAAAAAAAGAATCTGGTGGCACAGGAGATCATGTGTAGGTCTAGAGGAAAACTTATCCACAGGGCTTGAAATTGAAAATCTATCATGGTACTCCTTATTGCTGTCTTTGGAATGGATACTTTGGACCAGGCAAAAATTGATCATTTAATCATCTTTCCTGGCTTTAGCTAATTCAGAGCAACCTTTTGTTTGCTCAGATTATAGATGCAATAAATCTCAAACTTATGTTATTTTCTTGAATTATAGGTTTAAGTTGCAAATCTGGGCTTGCTTGCTTTCTCTCTCTTCTCTTTCTCTTCCTTTCTTTTTTCTTTTTCTTTTTCTTTTTTTTTTTTTGTGAGACAGACTCTTACTCTGTTGCCCAGGGTGGAGTGCAGTGGCGTGATCTCAGCTCACTGCAACCTTCACCTCCCAGATTCAAGCGATTCTCCTGCCTCAACCTCTGGAGTAGCTGGGATTACAGGTATGCACCACCATGCCCAGCTAATTTTTGTATTTTTAGTAGAGACGGGGTTTTGCCATATTGTCGAGACTGGTCTCAAACTCCTGACCTGAAGTGATCCACCCACCTCGGCCTCCCAAAGTGCTGGGATTCCAGCTGTGAACCACTGTGCCCAGCCTAGTCTGGGCTTTTCTCGGTAATAATCTACATAAGAACCAAGTGACTTCAGGAAAACTTTTTACTGTTGATGACAGTTGTGCTTTTTGCTTTCTTCTAGAGAAACTTTTAGAAATAATAACATTCATTTCAGGTTTTATTGACTTTTTCTGCCCTTTGATTTCACAAATTGGAATCAACTTGAACTAGATTGCAGAGATTTGGATTCAATTCTTGGCTATTTATTCTTCTGCATAGCATCTGTACTAGAATTCTAGCATCAAAGTATGCTTTCATGGTAATAGTCTGTTGCTGGATCATATAAATTCCACTGGGACCAAACAAAGGCATTTTCTGCCTTTATATCTTTTAACGTTGTACCTAAATAATTTGAAGCTATTTTGAGTCAGTTGAATATGCAATCTATCAATGTAAAGAATGCCAAAAAATCATTGTTGCTGTTATTTAAGACTGCATAACAAATCACCCCAAATATTAATGGCATTAAAAAGTAACCATTTTAGTAATAAATTCTGCAAGTCAGTAATTCAGGGCACTGCAGGATGGTTTGTCTCTACGTCATAATATCTGGGGACTCAACTGGGGGTGATTTAAATGCCTTCGGGACTGCCACAGCTGGGGCTGGAGGATTCACTTAAAGATGACTTCTTCAGGTTCTTATTAGTTTGGTGCAAAAGTAATTGTGGTTTTGGACCGTGAATTTAAATCATTATAACTAGGCTCAAACACATCTTTATTAATCGAAATAGAAACCCTTACAATCAATATATTTTTGCCGACGAGAAATAAGTCAGTTTATTCCTGTAGTGTACATATCTGTGCTTCAGGATTTGACAAACTATTGGAAAGCATTTTCTGCATGCTGCTGGTTGTGGAAGCATTTTCCCTGAAAAAAGTTGTTGAGATGCTTGAAGAAGTGGTAGTCGGTTGGTGAGAGGTCAGGTGAATGTGGCGGGTGAGGCAAAACTTCGTAGCTCAATTTGTTCAACTTTTGAAGCTTTGGTTGTGGAGTGTGCAGTCAGGTTTGTGGAGAAGAACTGGGCCCTTTCTTTGACCAATGCCAACTCCAGGCATTTCAGTTTTGGCGCATCTCATCGGTCTGCTGATTATATTTCTCAGATGTAGTGTTTTCACTGGATTCAGAAAGCTGCAGTGGATGAGACCAGCAGCAGACCACCAAATAGTGACCATGACCTTTTTTTGGTGCAAGTTTGATTTTGGGATGTGCTTTGGAGCTTATTCTCAGTTCAACCACTGACCTGGTCATTGTATAAAATCCACTGTTCATTGCATGTCACAGTCTGATGGAGAAATGGTTCATTGTTGTGTAGAATAAGAGAAGATGACACTTCAAAATGATGATCCTTTTTTTTTATTTTTGCTCAGTTCATGAGGCACTCACTTATCGAAATTTTTTCATCTTTCCAATTTGTTTCAAATGCCTAATGACTGTAGAGTGGTCAACACTGAGTTCTTCGTCAACTTCTCGTGTAGTTCTAAGTCGATTACCTTTGATGATTGCTCTCAATTGGTCATTATTAACTCCGATGGCTGGCCACTATGCTCCTCATCTTCAAGGCTCTCATCTCCTTTGTGAAACTTCTTGAACCACCACTGCACTCTACATTCACCAGCAGTTCCTGGGTTAACGCATTGTTGATGTTACGAGGTGTCTCTGCTGCTTTATGACCCATTTTGAACTCGAATGAGAAAAACTGCTTGAATTTGCTTTTTGTCTAACACCATTTCCATAGTCTAAAATAAATACAAAATAAAGAGCAAGTAATAATTCATTGGCCAAAAAAAAAAACCATAAAGCAAGAAATGTGCATTAACATGATATATAACATAATCACATTTGTTTAAGAATGTATTCCAATATCGGCCGGGCATGGTGGCTCATACCTGTAATCCCAGCACTTTGAGAGGCCAAGACAGGCGTATCACCTGAGGTCAGGAGTTTGAGACTAGCATGGCCAACATGGTGAAACCCTGTCTCTACTAAAAATATAAAAATTAGCTGGGTGTAGTGGCAGGTGCCTGTAATCCCAGCTACTTGGGAGGCTGAGGCAGGAGGATCACTTGAACCCGGGAGGTGGAGGTTGCAGTGAGCTGAGATTGCGCCACTGCACTCCAGCCTAGGTGACAAGAGTGAGGCTTCATCTCAAAGAAAAAAAAAAAAAAGCAAAATAAGAATGTAGTATTCCAATATCAAATGGCGAATTTCAACAACACAAAAACCACAATTTATGTTTGCACCAACCTAATATTTGACACCTCAGGGGACGTAGCTGCCAGGCTGAGCTTAGCTGGGACTGTAGGTTCAAGTGTCTACAAGTAACCTCTCCAACGTGGCAGTTCAAGGAACACTTCCCCCATGACAACCAAGTATTCCAGCAAAGCAAGGTGGAAGCTGCAAACCAAGTGGCCTTTGCATAGTGTCACCTCAGAAGTTGCAGTGTCACTTCCACCATCCTTTATTGGTAGAATCGATCATGGGTCTACCAGGAATAAGGAAAGGAACAATAGACTGCACTTCTCAATGGGAAGAGAGTTAAAAGGATTTGCGTCTGTTTTAAAACCATCATACTCATGTACACTCTATTATACATTTTTGGACATTTTATTTTTATGCACTAGACTACTGTGAGAAAAAAAATTATGTCTCAACTTTTCTGAAGTAAAACAAGCATTTTGGTAGACATTTTCATAGCTACTTTGTAGCTAATTATCTTAAGTAGCTATAATATGTAAAGGAGTAATTTTTAATTAGGTTGTCTTAGCACACTAGGTAAGTCACATGGGTTAAAATTAGACATTTAATAGGTAGTTTATTGAGACTTTTTTAGTGACCACAATGGATGTTTTAATTTTTTTTAAATCTAAAATCTGCCAATAAATAAGGAAATTAAAATATTTCTGTGATAGTATTTGCAAATATCTTTACTGAATGTCATTTAATTTGTGTCTTTTTGTGTTTTTTTCATAGAGAAGTATTTTAATATCATATAGTCAGGCATATTCTTTATGACTTACGAGTTTTTCTTCTCCTCCTCCTTTTTCTTCTTCATCATTCAATAGGGGAATGTCAATTAAAAAAAAGTTTTTCATGGGGGAAGACAGAGAAAATAGATAGATTAGCATATTTGTTTCCTAGAGCTGCTATAACAAACTACTATAACTGGATGGCTTTGAACAACTGAACTTGATTGTATTGCACTTGAAGGCCAGAAGTCCAAAATCAAGGTGTTGGCAAAATCGTGCTCCCTGAAGATACTAGGGAAGGATCTGTTCCAGGTCTCTCCCCTCTCTCTTCTCTCTTCCTCTCCTCTGTGCCTCTCATAGCTTCAGGTGTTCCCTGACTTGTAGATGTTTGTCTTCTTCCTTCTTTTGTGTGTCTTCACATCATCTTTCTCCTCTGTCTAACCCCTGTTCAGATTTTCCTTATATAAGGACATCAGTCATATTGAATTAGAGCCCACCCAAATGACATAATTTTAACTTGATTACCTCTGTAAAAGCCCTATTTGCAAATAAGGTCACACTCTGAGATACTGGGGGGTTAGAAATTCAAAATATATTTTTTGAGGGGGACACATTTAAACCCACAACAAGCAGAGACAATGAAAAAATTAAAGCAAACTGGATTTTAGAAGATAGAGATGAGATCTTCTAGGCACTTCAAAGAGAACCTCAGTGAGACAACTTGCTGAAGACAGTGTTTAGGTTGTTTTTCTGTGTCATGCAAAGAAATCCTTCTTTGTATTTATATTCTGCCACTCCTTTTCTCTTTGACTTCTCCTTTCCTTTCTTTTTCTTCTCTCTTCTATTTTTTAAGAGGCAATATACCCTCTTGGTATAAAATTCAAAAGGTCTAGAAAGTAACACAATGAAAAAGAAGTTTCTCTCTCACCAGCGTCTTGCCTACATTTCCAGAGAGTGCTGTTACTAGTTTCTTGCATATCCTTCCATAGATACTCTGTGCACATACAGGTGTATTGTGTATCTTCTGGTGTTGTAACACAATGGTTACCCACTAAGCCCGCTATTCTACCTTGCTTTTTACACTGAAAGATATGTGTTTGGGGTCATTTGATATCTGTTCATTTGAAACTGCCTTATCCCTTTTAATAATTGTATTTGTGGCGGGGCACGGTGGCTCACACCTATAATCCCAGCACTTTGGGAGGCCGAGTCGGGCAGATCATGAGGTCAGGAGTTCAAGACCAGCCTGGCCAACATAGTGAAAACCTGTCTCTACTAAAAATACAAAAAATTAGCTGGGTATGGTGGTGGGCACCTGTAATCCCAGCTACTTGGGAGGCTGAGGCAGGAGAATCACTTGAACCTGAGAAGCGGAGGTTGCAGTGAGTCAGGATCGTACTACTGCGCTCCAGTTTGGGAGACAGTATGAGACTTCGTCTCAAAAAAAAAAAATTGCATTTGTTTGAATATTTCTTAGTATCTTTGACCTAACATTTATTGATTAACATGTAAGCAATTTACAATCATTTTCTATTATAAACTATGCCACTATGTCTACATTTTATGAAATTACTAATCACTCACAAGATTCCATATATATGTGTGTGTGTGTGTATATATATATATATATATATATATATATATGTATATATAGTATAACTCCCATATCTGAACTGTGCAGATTTTAAATTTGGATAAATAATGCAAATGCTTTCCATAAAGTTTGCATCCCCTCAGCAACATATAATAGTCCCTGATTCTACCTCCTTCAACATCATACGCTAACAAACATTTTGATTTCCCCTAATCTGAAAGATGAAAAATATTTTCTTTTAGTTTTAATTTCAAAATTAGGAATAAATTTGTGCATTTCTTTCACTTTCTCTTTTCTTTCTTTTTAAAATAGATTAGTGTATTTTTTTGTGTTTATGAACTATTTCCATTTTCTTTTTTGTGTGTTGTCTGTTTATTCTTTGTTTTCTATGAGAAAGATAGGGAAGACTTGGTGAGTTTAGGGCATAAAACACTTGACAAATTAGGAGAAGCCTTGTTGTTTTCCCAACTGAGACAAAAGTCTTCCTCATACAAAAGATACATTAGGATATTATCAACAATATCTTCATCAATATTTATTCAGGAACAAATTGATAGATAAGTGAGAGTGTCTTTATCTCTCAATATAGGCTTACCACGTCTTGCAAAAGTATAACTAGTCTGGAGACATTCAGAGGAGTAAGAAGTGTGTGAATGTTGTATGTCTGAGTTGTCACAAACAAGGAGGGTGAGGGAGGAAGGGGGAGAAACAATCAATACATTTAGATCCCAAACATGGCTCTAATGGTCTAAGGTAGTCCAGATCCATTTCTTTCCCAGACTCATTTTCTTCTTAAAAAAAAAAAAATGTAGCTCCATGCCCATGAAATGTAAATCTAACCTTTCAAGGCTCCAGGTAATTCCATAGTTTTTCTCAGTTAGCACAATGAAAGCCCAGTCTGGTGTTGTTTTGTTTAGACAAGATCTGGCTCTGTTGTCCAGGCTGGAGTGCAGTGGCGTGATCTTGGCTCACTGCAAGCTCACTGCCTGCCGTGTTCAAGCAGTTCTTGTGCCTCAGCCTCCTGAGTAGCTGGAACTACATGTGCCCACCACAATGCCTGGCTAATTTTTGTATTTTTAGTAGAGACCAGGTTTTGCCACGTTGGCCAGGCTGGTCTCAAACTCCTGACCTCAAGTGATCCGCCCACCTTGGCCTCCCACAGTGCTGGGATTACAAGCATGAGCACCCAGCCAGAATACTTTCACTAATTTATTTTTGTCCTGGTAACATATAGCTCATCATTCTTTTAATGGGTAGAGCATTTCACTGTATAGCTGTATCATAATTTATGTAATTATTAGCTATGTTGTTGGGTACCTATGCTGTTTCCCACTCTCCAGTATTGGATAAGTTCCTTAGAAGTGGACTTTGTGACTCAGAAGGCAAATAAGCTTTATGTTATTTGGTACATGTTATCAAACAGCCATCTCGAAAACTTGAAAAATTTGGAAGTTGTTTTTAAGTTTAGAAATCAGAAAAAGTATTAACAATATTGTAGTCATGACCTGTTGCTTATGGTATAGAACAAAGGTCAGCAAACTCTTTCAGCAAAGGGCCACATTGTAAATATTTTCAGCTTTGCAGGCCGTAAAGTCTCTGTTGCGTCTCTGCCACTGTAGTACAAGAACAGCCATGGACAATATGTAAATGAACTGGCCTCACTGGGTTCCAATAAAACTTCATTTATGAATCCTGAAATTGAATTTCAAGTAATAGTCACATTATAAAATATTCTTCTTCTTTTGATTTTTTTTTTTTCCAGCCATTAAAAACAAGGCCCAGACTATGGTTCACAGGCCACATAAAAACTAGTGCAGGCTTGATTTGACCCACAGGCTGTGGTTTGCCAATTCCTGGTGTAGAACTGAGTACTGTGATAAACAGTTTTGCAGCGTACTAAAACATCCCTCCTTGAGGAGAAACTTGAACTTGCCTGCAGGTTCTTCTTGGCTCTTTAATATTCACATGATATTACGACTTCCTTGGACACCACCAACTGTTAGAGCAGTCAACGGGCAAATGAATGTCCCTGCACATTAATTGCTGTCAGTATTGATTCAAATCACAGTTGAGCATATTTCCTAAGGATGTAAAGAATACCCATTCCTATGGTTGCTCAAAGCTGTCCCTGGATTAAGCCAGACCATTAGAGCTGTGTTAGAATCAAACTGTATTGATTACTCCTCACCTTCCTCTCTCACTGTCTTCCTTTGTGACAACTCAGACATACACATCCATACACTCCTTATTCCTCTGAATTCCTCCAGAGTAGTTATGCTTTTGCAAGATGTGGTAAGCCTATGTTGAGAGAGAAAGAGACTCTCACTTATCTATCAATTTGTGCCTGAATGAATACTGAAGAGGACACTGTTGATGATATCCCATGTATCCTTTGTATGGGGAAGACCTCTGTCTCTGTTGGGGAAACAATTAGGCTTCTCTTAATTTTAGCATCTTTGTTATGCCCTAAATTCCCCAAGTCTCTTTCTTATCTTTTTACAATATTTTCTCGTAATTAGCTTTCTTTATATATATTTTCATTTATTTGGTTATGTTGTATTTTATGTAGCTTTATAAGCTGTATCTTCTCCTTTATCTTCATCTCTTAGTAGAGAAATTTTAATTTTTTAAAAATAAGAATGGGGGGTGACATGCAGGGATGTGGAAGGTCAGGATTTGCCAGCGGTGGGGTGAGGATGGTCCTAATGCACCACGTAGTCTTGCAGCTTTCTCATTGGATTTCCTTCTAGTCTCTTTTCATAGTGCAATATAGCAGCACCATTCAAAACAGAGCCCCACATTTATTTAGCTCATCTCCTTTTTGACTAATGGCTCCATTTGTGAACCACTCTGTCCTGGGAGCCCAGACATGGATTCCCCTGAAGGTTTGGGGACTTTCAGGCACAAGATCAGAGCCCAGGGAAGGAGCTCAGGCCAGAGAGTTTGCCCTGGGGGTTTATCTGCAAGGTTGTCGGGAATGACAGCAAAGAGCCAGGCTGCTTGATGAATCCAACGAACAGAAAAATCTGTCAAAACATGCAGAACATTCATTGCAGGGATCGTGGAAACATTGCCTATTTGTTTGGAGCGCGTTTAATTATTTTTAAACATATGCAGTCTGTAGTTCAGTGAACATGTCAGGAATAATAGAGGAAGAAAGCAAACGAGGGGGAGGGCGGCGCTGTTCCCGGAGCGACTCCTCTTCGCAGCTGGTTGATGGGGAGAAGCAGTCGATGCCCTCAGAAGTGTGGCTCCCTGTCTGTCACCTAATGAAAAGCAGTAGGGGGGATTAATGTCATTAGCTTCAGGCCGGCATGCTGTGTAGTAAACAGATATACATCCTGGCTCATTTGAGGGAGTATTTCTCAGCTCCTGCCCACTGGCCTGCAAAGGTCACTCCCAACCTTCTATTAGTTAAATGGGAAAAAAATGGGGTGGTTGAGAGAATCTTGTGGTCTGTTCCAGTGAGAGCAGTCGCTGGGGATTCTGGCACCTAACTCTGCCCCTCCCTCCCTTCCCTCACCCTAATTCGGCTTAGATTTCTTCTTTGGGGAAAATCTGAGGTAACCAGAGAAGATAAAAGCTCTACAAGTAAATGCTTTGCAGAAGAAAAAAAAAAGTTGTATTTTGATAACTAAATTGACTAAGGAGTGTGGAAAAAATTGGGGGTTTGCTCTTTGGATATCATGACCATCTCTCTTCACTCTTGAACCAAGAGCTTTTTCCACATATTAGCACACACAAAGCTGAAGGCTGGGCCAGGCGTGTGTTCGCTTTTCTCTAATCCACAAAAATGTGAACAGCAAACAGCTACACGTGAATAAAACTTAGATATTTTATGTTCTTAGAAAACACAGAAATTCTGACTTTAAGAGTGGAAACTATTTGGAGGATGGGAAATAAAAATATAAGAATGTCAAGAGGAAAAACAAATACTTCCTGAGGATGGTGACCAACCTGCAGCCACAACAGGAAACTTTAAATGGAGGAATACCCAGAATCCTCCAGAGAGAACCAGGGAGAGTCTGGGAAGCCATTTTGATAAAATGAAGAAATAACAAGTAAGGACAAGAAAAAGCATGTTTGAAGGAAATGTGGCAAGGAAAATTTAGAGTTAAAGCAACATTCCACAAATAGTAGATAAAGGCAAAAGTGAATGCTGCCTTGTAAGAATTTGCCTTAATTCTTTTCTTATCAAAGCAGAACATTCTATTTTATACTAAAAGCTTTCAACTGTGCCCTGATGTTTGCAGGCTGTGTAGAATTTTGTAGCAATAGGTGTTACTATCAAACGATACAAACGAAAAGTAAAGAAAAAATTCAGAATCATTTGTATGTGTTATGTCACAAACTCAATGCTGAGCTCCGCCTCCATAGCCCTATGGCTTCCTGAGAGTCACTGGGAGTCATATTTCCTGAAAAGCAGCATGGCACAGTTAATTTTCTCTGCCACTAGTAGCAGGGCAGCAGTGGAGAAAGGAGATATGGAGAGGAAGAACACACCATCGAAAACCAAAGCAGAACAAAACAACAACAACAACAAACAGAAAAAACAAGGGCAAATTTAAATAGTTTTAGCTTTTAAAGATGAACCTAAATCTTTAGGCCTCACCAGCCTCCAGGCAGAAATAGGATCTGAGGGCTTGATTACTAGTGATAGATTGTTCTCATTGGTCAACTGTTGACACAAAGCCTCAGACCCTTCTCCTAGGTCCTAGCTCACATATACTCAAGAAGGAAGAGGATACTCTGATACCTCTGGCTGCTCTGGAGAGCCACGCACCTGGGCATAATCCTCCACTCCCTTGCTGGCCCCACCATGTCCCAAGGAAAATGGGGACTTTAATGCAGAAAGATTGCTAGCCTGCCCAATCAGCTGCTTCCTGATCCTTCCAAAGGACTGATCCCCATTTTCTTCATCAGGCCAGGGTCAGTTCTCTCCTGCACACAAAGAGAGAGGATCTATGGTTCTTGATGGTTAGATTTAGGCCCCAGAGCCAGCCTGGCGGAGACCCATCGTGGCTGATCTCTCCTTGACTTGTCTCTTCTGAGTCCAGGCTTCAGTGCAGGACACCCCTTCCTCCTGGGTTCCTTTCTTTTTTATCAAAGCACTCATGCCATGGATGCTGAGTGGAGGTGGGTTAAGGTGGGGCAGAGGAAGATAAGGCAGGTTTCCCCTTTCTGAAGATGAGCTAGGATCTACCTCTTAAAAGTTTGATTACCAAAACTTACAAGAAAATGTTGACATCTTATGTGACTTAATACGTTAAAGTAAAAGTTGCCCTTATGAACAAAAAGGGGAGACTAACGAAACTAGGTATCATCCAAGCTTTTTCAGAAATGCAGTTGTATCAAATAGAGAAGGAATATGCTCTGTGTGCAATTATAAGAAAAGTGTGGACTCCCTGCTTCATTTTAACTGATTGACTACTATTGACTACTGAGTGGGGTTTTTTTTCTTTTTGGTAAAAATAAAAATCTTAAGAGATTCCCTCTTGCTTAGCCAAATCTAGCAGTTTTCATGTATGACAAAACAAACTCTTCCAGCTGCAGAATGCTGGGGCTATATTTTCATCTCTGGGGTGTGGTGACTACATAAACTATAAGAACAAAGCTAGAGTGATTTATTTACTAAGTGTCATTGGAAACTTAAGTTTTTTAAGGGTTTGTAAACACGTACAGTATGGGACATATTAGATATACTGTTTGGATAACACAGAACATTCATAGCAACCTTGCACGTTAGAAATTTGATCCAGAAAGCCAGTGGGGGTGTTTTCATTCCCTTCCTTGCCCAACCAGTGTCATTGTCTTGCCTGACCTCAGTGTCACAGGGCTTTCTGGACGAGGAAAGAGGTCTGAGAGCCCTGGCCTTGTTGGCCCAACCAATCAAGGGCAGTGGGATCCTGTGTTCTTTTCAATGGACTTTACACCTTTTTGTTTTTCTTTTCTCTTTATTTTTGAGACAGGGTCTCACTCTCTTGCCCAGGCTGGAGTGCAGTGGCACAATCAAGGCTCACTGCAGCCCCTGCCTCCCGTCTTAGCCCCCCGAATAGTTGAAACTGGAATCACACAGCACCATGCCCCGCTAATTTTTTTGTATGCTTTGTAGAGACGGGGTTTTACCATGTTGCCCAGGCTAATCTTGAACTCCTGGGCTCAAGCTGTCTGCCAATCTTGGCTTCCCAAAGTGCTGGGATTACAGGTGTGAGCCACATACCCGGCCAACTTGAAAACTTAATGTGGATCAGAAGCATCTGGAAAATTTGTTAACAAACATGTAATTGCACAGATTCTACCTCTGGAGACTCTGATTCAGTAGTCTGTGTTGAGGTCTAAGAATCTGCGTTTTAACAAGTACCTCCCCCTCAATCTAGTGATTATGCAATATAAGGATCACATTTTTGAAACACTGATTAGATCTTCCAATTACAGTAATGCTTTAAATACCATGGCACTGGGGGAGCGCTTTTTAGGAAGGTGTGAAACAGCATTTAGTATGTGTCGGGGGCCTGGCCTCGTTTGCTTAATGCGTGATGTCACTTTAGGACAACTGTTGTCATCTTGATGACATTGTTTAGTGTACATTGCAGATGGATTATCTTCTCTGTTCCCTCTAGCGGTCTGTTTAGAGCTGGAACCTAGTGACCGTAAAATATTGCAGGGAATTTGAAAGTTATTCCATTTAACTCTTCATATTGGAGCTCAGGGCCAGAGCAAAATGTGGGGGGCTCATATGGCCTGTGTGAATGATTATCTTTATGTGTGCAACTCAGAAACATGGGCCTTGAGCAAGAAAGCAACTTAGTGGGTGGTGCTTTGTAAGCAGCATAACACAAAACACATAAGAAAACTGTACGTGTGTATGTGCACCTGTGTGTGTGGTGAGTTACACTGTTTGGCACTTAAGGGTTTGGACCTATACCAAAGGCAAACCACTGGAAAAAATACTTGCCATTTCAAGGACTGCATAAGGTGACAGAATTTCCTCTATGAGACATAAATTTCATTCTCGCTGCCCAGCTGGCCGATTGTTCCAATTCGGTAAATCACAGATTCAACAAACACGTATTTAGAGAAGGAGAGAAGAGGAGAAGATGGGTAATATCAAGCTGTGCAGATAAGAAGGCCAGGGCTAAGTCTTTGAATTTGTGCACAATAGAATGAATACCTTTATCCATTCGCCCCACTAAACAAGCAGCACCAGAAAAATCATTTTCCAATTAGTCAGCAGGTTTCAGCATCATTACCTTTGAGATCAGATTTGCTACCATTCAAAAATGCATCAGAGGCAGTGTAGGAAGAGTTCAGCATCATTCCTGGCATGCGAGGTCTGGGAGGAGGTGAAATTAGATTAGCTGCAGGAAAATGGGAGGGTTTACATTACCAGAGGGGGCTCTACCTGGCTCCAGGCTTAACAGTGAACAATGCTTTCAGCATATGGCATTACAATGGATTAGTGATCAAGTACGATTAATCCTAATAGATCGTCTTTTGAACCTCAGTGGCTTGTTAGGTGAGAAAAAATGGTCTGTCCCCAAAGTGTCAGGTGAAACTCTCATTTGAGGTAAGACTACCATGTGGAGATGGGTCTCCATCTGGTGGCTTCCTTTTGTGAAACTCCACCAGAAGGTGTTTTAATGAGGCTTTTATAGCAGGCACCACCTGCCACTAATCTTCCCCTCTAAAAAGGTGTAATTGAGGGTTGGTTTTACAGTATGGCTCATAGCCTAACCTTGGGAATTCATCAAGAAATGCAAATCTGGGTGGGATGGTGTAATCATGAAATGCCATTTTGGCTTTTGGTTTAGACTGAAGTGGTTATAGAAATTTGTGGTGGGCTAATTACAACCAGCTATATAGTAGCTTCCCCTTTTCAGTTAGATTAATACGTGTGTCATCTCAGAATTAAATAACCAAGTTGATGGTGACCATATGTCTTCATTCAATTTTTTGCACATGTAAAGAGTTGCAAGGCTGCTAGTGGTTCACACAATTTAAAGGTTTCATTTACACTGTTAAGGTTTAACTGGTTTGAATTTACTGCACATTCGTCCTCTTAGATGTTTCAGTTCTACAATGTATTATTTCACTGAGACATGAGCAAATTACAGAATCACTGAGTCGTTTTCTATCTATGGGACTTGGGGAATAGAGGTATTTTTCTTTACGTCTTAATTTAAGATTCAGATTTCTGTGACACTGCTATGCTGGCAGGTTAGTTATTGATTATGCTGACATTTCTACTCAGGACTTTGAAATATAAGATGCTGTAGAAGATGGAGTATTATAGAACAGCTTTGATGTTTTAATTCAACAAACATGAATTAAGTTCTTACTATGTACTAATGTTGCTACAGATTAGGAAATAATACTATTAATAACAGTAACAATAATATTACACAGACCCTGCTGCCCAATAGTGTGGTATTGTTTTGTTTTCATTCTTGTGCTACTCAGAATATTTTTGAAAATCATTTTGTTTTGCTAGTACCACTTTAGAATATTATGTTAAGAAACATCTAGCTATATATAATCAAATTAATAGCATATATACTTAGTAAATTTCAATATTTGATGTTCATTTATATGCCATTTTGAAAGACAAAGAAATGGATGGCTCCTGTTCACTTGCCTTTCAATTACTAGTTTAATGGTAAGAGTATTGCAAGAAAGGTAGATGACCCAAAATATCCCCAAATTCATACTTGGTTTGCAGTTTGAGTTTGGAATGACATTTATGAATATAAAATATTTTAAAACAGAAGACATAAACTGCCATCCCAAAGGCTAAATCTGACCTGCAGTTTTATATTTGGGCTTTTATTATTTTTGTTTGCTGGACTACACAGGGTTTGTGTTTTCTAACACAAATTTTAATCCATGTGGACAAAATACACTCTTTCCTGTTCACCAAAGGCCCTGTTTACTTCTAATCTTACACCAAAGCACACTGACAAAATTGAATCCTAGATCTAAATAACAAGGCTGATATTCACACAAGTTTGTGAGCATTGGTCCCTTACTTTAGAATCAATCCCTGAACATGTCTCCATGTGTGCAGTGAAGCCTTTAGGAACGTATGAGTGAGGGAGAAAGCAGAAACCCACCCAATTAGCAGGATCACAGAAGCCAAATCTACCATTTGTAGGGTTCAACATTTTATAACTGTTTTGCTCCCCCTATCCCTAATGTCCTTGTACATAACCAGAAGCCAGAAACTGGAGGGACAGGATAGGTGAAAGGAAAGTAAGACCACATTATTTAAACTATTTTCCACTTAGAAAAAGATTTTACGATCAGTTTGAAAACGTGTAACTCTAAGTATTCAACTTTCCCAATGCCTTTCTCCAGGAAATGTAGTTCGCACAGACGTGAATGATTACAACTAATCCTGCCAAAGAAAAAGAGTACATGAATATTGTTCTCTCATTGACGGAAGAATGAGGTTGATTCTATTTTTATTTAGCCTTTGAAAAATTAGAAAATCAGTCTATCGTTTCCCCCAAATAATCCGTCGGTGTTGGTTTAATTTAGAGGAAATAATAGCTGCCTGAAGGTTAAATGACTGCCTGACGCATGGTCTGTCTCTTAGTATTGGCTATGTCCATGCATCATATTAGAGAAGTATCCAACTTGTGCCTGCCTCAGTTTTTCCACCTATTTCACTCATTCCAATAATGCCATGATCAGACTTAGCCTTGGGAATTACTATGAAGCAAGAAAATGTTGTCTTTGAAGTTTCCTCACTCGACGCTGCCTTTTACTTTCCTGTGCTGTCTGGTAATGGTCTTCCTGAATGCAGCCCCTCCCTCAACTCTGCAACACAGTGCCAGGGCTTCCAGCCTCAGACAGTTCACATCCACATCTGTGCCTCTGTGTCTCTCCAGCCCAAAGTCCCTGGGCCATGGTTTTCTAGCTACTTTCACTGAGCACCTTGCTGTGTAATGGGTTTTGATGGGCTTATGATTTTGGACTTTCTAAAGCATTCAGTCTTAAGCCAAGGGAACTGTTCTTTCGATAAAAATGAATAAAAGCTCTGTAGCTGGATTAGGGAATCATAGATGAGAAGGAGCCTATGGATCACCAAATCATACCGCGCTTTGCCACCACTAAAGATAGTTTTAGAATAAAGCATTTGATTTCTTGAAGACGTATTTAGTCATGTCTAAATGAATTATGAAAAAGGAACTTAAGTTTAAAACAGAATATGATAAGGATTTTTTTTCTTTTGAGATGAAGTCTCGCTCTGTCGCCCAGGGTGGAGTGCGATGGCATGATCTCAGCTCACTGCAGTCTGTGCCCCCTCCTCCTCAAGGGTTCAAGCAATTCTCTTGCCTCAGCCTCCAGGGTAGCTGGGATTAGAGGTACCCACCACCACCACCCGGCTAATTTTTTGTATTTTTAATAGAGACGAGGCTTCACCTTGTTGTCCATGATGGTCTCAAACTCCTGAACTCAGGCAATCCATCCGCCTTGGCCTCCCAAAGGGCTGGGATTACAGGTGTGAGCCACCACACCCAGCTGATAAGGATTTTTATGAAAATGAGAAAGTTATCTGGGTATGTTTCCTGTGACTTTTAGGATAGTCAGAATGGAGGTATATTGGCTAAAACTTTGCGATCCCATGTTTTTGGTAATAAGTAGGTGAGTACTCACGTCTTTGGCTCAGCTAGAAGTCAAAGAAATTTCTTTAAACTCTTTTCTTCCTCACACAACATTTGCCAGTATAGTGACACTGGGCTGCATTTTGTGTCCCTAGGTGTCTTCAGTTCACTACCATTTGTCCTCTTTCATAAATTACGTCTTTATTTAGTTCTTCAGCATTCAGCTTTCCAACTCTCCTATGCTCTCCCTAAGAGCCTTGCAGCGTGCCATTCTTCCTCTGGAGAACCCACCTGTAAATGAATTTCCCCCCTCAGACTTTCTACATGAATCCCAAAAACGAGGTTGGCTCACCTTGACATTTTATTGTTGTCTGGCATTTTACCTTCTATATTCCTCAGTATGTCACATATGTTTGTAACTGAGGCCAGGAAAGTTTTAAGAGAAGGGAAAAAGAAGAGAGCAAAGGAGAGAGGGATGGGGAAGAAAGGACCAAAAGAATTTTTGTTTAAATCCTTGTTTCTGTTTTAGATAAATCATTTAGACAATGATCCATCTCCCTAGAATCAGATAAAAATGTAGATAAGCAAACTTAGATGAATTTCTCTATAAGCATGAGAATTACTCACCCAAAACAGTAGCATAGGTGTGGTGTTTGTCCCCTGAAAACAAGTTGGTGACATCTGGCAGAGATTCACAAAAGTGCTTGTGAGACTTAGATGTATGGAAGATTCCTGAACCAGCACAAGATTTTGATTCGTAGACCTGGGTTGAATTCCAGGAATCCCTATTTCAACAACCACCCACAGTGGTTCTGACACTGTTCTAAAGAAATGATATTTCAAAGTTGTTGGCTATTTCATCAAGATCTTCCTTATTCTCCTTGGCCCTTTGAGAACCCTGAGTGAGGAATTTCAAAGACAAATGTGTCTAGAGAAAGAGCTTGCTGCACAGAGAATCAGTAAATTTTATTGCAGATTATGTATTTTTTAATTTAAAGAAGAGCTATCTTGGACCAGTTATGCTCCATAAATAAAGAACATAAGCATTAAACTTAAAGAGTCTAGCCTCTGAAGCAGTTACTGTCTACTCATCAAAAGAACTGCAATGATTATAGGCAGCCCAGCCTAGGTATGTAATGTGGGTGTTAAGACTCTGTTTACAAAAACCGATGTGGGAAGGCATGGAATTTCCAGACTGAGTGCTATTTGCATGCACAGTTCCTCAATTTGTATTCTAGAGGAACCCAAAGTGTGTTTGCCGCAGGTGCAAATCTCACATTGCAGCAAAGCTGGACATTCCACGGCTCCCCAGGCTGACGTGTTGCCTGCCCTGTGCTTCCCTCATTGTCTACTCCAGCCAGTTCCTTAAAGAGCATCTGACTTAGATAAACTATAACCGTTCGAAGCATTATTGCTTAAAGCCCCCATGCCAACTCACAACACTATAAAGTTTGAAATCATCAATCAGTAATTATCTTCATATGTTCATGATGAAATAAAGTTGCAGAAAAAGCCAGTTTTTGTTTCAAGAGTACCCTCTTTTAGTTCTTTTAGGGTGGTAGTGATGTTTATGGCCATTGGATAGTCTCATGCACAAAGAAATTCAAGTTGGAGAATGCAAAAGCATCCAAACATGAAGGGCAATGACAGCATCCCAGCCTTTGGCCAACAGAAGGACCTGATTCAGTTTTTGGCTGAGTCAACCAGTACTTGAAATTTAAGTTTTTCACCCAACATTCCTATCATATATAAAGGATTTCAGATAGACATGGACTACTAGTACATAATATAAACCACTATTCTTTTTAAAATTAGGATCTACATATGCATTCATTCTGAAGCTTATCTTTTATTTCTAAAGCTTGCAAACTAGATACAATATTAACTTTCAGCAAGCAGGCCTGGTGCTTACTCAGGAAAAAGTTTCCCTTCTTTGCTTTCATCCATAGGACTTTCTATTCTGACAGTGTTTGACTTCATCCCTGATTGATCTTTAACTGGCATGAATTAAAAGACTCTCCCTGAATAAGAAGTGCCATGGAAATAGGCACCTTTCATCTTTGGAGGCAAAGGAGCCCTGTGCCACATGGTGGGGTGGCAGTTCCTTTGATCAGCATTTCTTTACCAGAGCCCAGAAACTGAGTCACCCTACCAGACACAGTAATACAATAAGCAGCCAGTATCCCAACAGAACCAATGCTAAGCAGTGATTGGGAATTTCCATCAGAGCATCTTAATCCAGTAGTTTGAGTTGTCACCATGAGTTCCACGATGCCCATTAAAATGACTTCAGGTCACCTTTACTGAGCCTGCCCATTCACTCCAAAACAATTATTCTAATCCCCTTAGCAGACCCAATCCCTTAACACTTATGAAGTGCCCTCCTACGCAGGGTGCTGACATTTTCCAACAACACTGGCCTCTTTGAAATGCCAATCAAAAGTCCTTCTTGTTAAAATACACGACCCTCTCTGCAAGTATAAACAGACCTTCATACATCACTACCACCACCATCATTAAAAAGCACTTACAGAACACCCACCTGTGCGTGTTGCTGTGCAGCCGGGCCCAGAATGAGCAAGTGTTCCAAGTGCTGACCTGAGGAAGGAGTGACTACAGCCGTGCCGCTTCAGGGTTCTTCTGCTGTTTATTTAACACACACTGTGCCTAGGGGCATGGGCCTGCAGCAGACCACTTCTGGTAGTTGGGTAATTGCCCCAAGAGAATTAATTAGCTGCTCGACAGAGCAGATCTAGGAAAAGTAGTGTGTGACAAAGCTCACCATTAAAGTTTTACCAAAATACTACTTCCCAAAATGTTAATTACCACTCCCCAGTACTCAACTACTTGGTTCAGCACAGGGTGATTCAGAAGGATCTTTCAGTTCTTTTCCTTCCCCTACATACTGCCACCCTGTTGACTACTTACCACTAAGGACAGAAGGGTAAATAGAATTAACGTTGATCCAGTGTCATGCTTTTAACCAGCAAACCAGGGCAGAGGACATAGGTTTATTTACCACTCCACTACTGAACAGCAGGGAAACTTTGGAGAAGCAGATAAATGCTCTGGGCTTCAGTTGTCTTCAGTGTAGAATGGGAATCATACCACATACACGGGTTGTTTTAACGGTTGAGTGAAACAACATAGAGTGAAAATTCAGTGCTTGGGACTCAGTGGTGTTAGAGAAATCTGGGCTAAATCTTAGACAAGACTGATAGTATTTACTAAGTCTGGTAGCCTTTTGAGAGGTGAAGCTGGGAAGGCCTTTGCACACTCAGGGGTGAGAAAGTCTGATGAGAAGGAGTGAGAAAATAACATGAAAAAAGGAAAGACATTTAAGGCTAGCGAAAGTTAGGCAGGGACAACCAAAGAATGAGGGTGCCTGGAACCTAGGGACTTCACTGGGAGGTAGTAAGAAGACAGGGTGAAACATAAGAGAGAGAAGCAGTTGTGGAGGGGATCTGTGCCGTCATCCATTCGTTCATTCATTTCCTTGGCCATGTACAGACATCAGCATTTACTGTTGTCCACCCTGTGCCTGAGGCGATGTTTGGCAAATTTACATGATTCTTTATGCAGGAAGGAATGTAGTGACCTGGAAAGAACAATGACTGTGGAGATGTGAGCTTGAGTCCTGGCTCTCACCTCTATGGTTTTAGGCTTCTCATTAGCACCATTTTACCCTTCTTTAGCTGCATTCTTCCTGTGGGCCCAAAGAGACATATGTTTTACATAATTTTAAAAGTTGGCATTTTAAAA
The DNA here is from genome assembly GCA_036589455.1 of Ateles fusciceps. Classification (NCBI taxonomy): domain Eukaryota; kingdom Metazoa; phylum Chordata; class Mammalia; order Primates; family Atelidae; genus Ateles; species Ateles fusciceps. The sequence continues at coordinate 7,396,302 of JAZHEH010002789.1, read as the reverse complement.
AAATAACTGAGGCTTCAAATCTAGCTAAAAACATGTTTTAACAAAGATGTATATGATTTAATTTCCTTCTCCCCCATTGCAATGTCTTCCCTACAATGCAAATTTCTGCCCTTTACTTAAACCATGTACACCACGACAAGCAATAAAGGCTTTAACAAGAAACATGAAAAGAATAAATCTAAAAATGCGATCTTTCTAATTCAAAGATGTTTGTTCGAAGCGGTTCCACTCAATAGTCTTAATCTCTTAAAAGGAGTCTCTGTTTTGTTTGTTTGTTTTTTTGAGACGGAGTCTTGCTCTGTCACCCAGGCTGGAGTGCAGTGGCACAATCTTGGCTCTCTGCAACCTCCGCCTCCTGGGTTCAAGTGATTCTCCTGCCTCAGCCTCCCAAGTAGTTGTGACTACAGGCACGTGCCACCACACCCGGCTAATTTTTTGTATTTTTAGCAGAGACGAGGTTTCGCCATGTTAGCCAGGATGGTCTTCTGACCTCAAGTGATCTACCCACCTCAGCCTCCCAAAGTGCTGGGATTACAGGCGTGAGCTACCGTGCCCAGCCGAGTCTTGGCTTATTGTGAAAGAGCCCCCTAATTAAGACTGCTTGAAATGCCTGCAGAGGGAACATAGGGCAGATGTCTGGAACCTAGCACTATGATGGTCTTAGGTTTCCATGTCTTTCCCAGTGCTTAACAATGATAGGTAACAGATTCCAAAATTCTAAGTGGATATCACTGATTCAAAATACGTAATACATATAGATTCTAGCAAACAATATTTTACCTACAAAAGAAAAGTTAATGTGGGCTGGAAACATCCATTGATTTTAGACGTCCATGTACTAAAGAGGATGTGTTCAGTGTAGCTCACGCAATTCTGATTGAATATCCACATTTTTAAGCCTGCTCCATCAGAGCTAACCTACAGAACCTCAGTTTCTCTATTGGCAAATGGGAAGAGTAGTGTCTGCCACCACAGGGATATCAGCAAAATTGCATGAGGAAAGTATTTAAATATCCTGGGACCATTCTACCTAAAAAAAACCCGACTCCTCTCAAGAGATTAAGACTGTCTTTTAAAGCAGTCTTTTTAGTTCCTCATGCACCATCCTTTTAAATGCTGATGATAGGTCTCCCGACCTATCATCAGCATTTAAAGAAATAACAGACGATTCAACATGTAAATAAATAACACCTGAAAATGTATTATTTATTTACATGTTCAAACTGTCTGTTGTTTTTCTTTCCTTCATTTACTAGAATGTATGCCCCAAGAGAAAAGAAATCCCACTTGTCATGTATATGAAGACTTGCCTGCTCATAGGAGGTACTCAATAAAAGTTTGTTGAATGCATAGTAGCTGATCAATAAATGACAGATATACACAAAACTATACATATGTGTATATATTCATATATTTATACCTTCCTTACTAGATAGTATCTGCCTACATATATGTATTCATGATAAAAACATTCTGTATGAGCTATCATAATTCTAATTTTATGTATATAATAAATAACTTAAGAAAGGTTAAGTAACTTGTCCAGCTTCACAGTGCTAAGAGTGTTGGTCTTAGGAATTGAACCCATAAACCCACACCCAATTTACGTTTCTTCCATTACAGCACAGCTCCTACTCACTAATATTTTCTTCAAGAGGTGGCTATCATTCTTCCTTACCATACCCTGTTTTAGAGTCTATTTCATAGTACGGAACTTTATCTGTCCTTCCCAGTGTTTCCTCGGCCCTCTTTCCAGACCACAATAGCCTGTTTCATATGTACCGGGATATAGCCCGAACTATCTTTGCGTGGCTCTCTGACTCTGATCTTGTTATGGAGCCATCTGAGGGCTGTTTTTCCAGGAGTGGGCTGCTCCTGCATTTTTAAAGCCTCTCCACTTAATTGACTATTAAAAAATCAGATACTGTGAGCTCGTCCCCCATGGGGTTAAAGGACCCAAAAGAAACCCCCACAGATTTTCTTCTACTTCACAGCAAAGTTTGAGCCACACATGCAGCAGCCGCTGATGGACTCCACACCCCAGCTGTGCTGCTGAAGGGTGACTACTCGGGCAACCGCTTCCAAATCGAGCTGCTGAAATGGGGCCTCCTGAGGCTTTGGCACTGTTAATTACTGAATCCTCCTGGCCTGTCAGCCAGGCTTCTCCGCGGAAGGCCTCGCCATGTGGAACTGCTCCTGGTGGCACTCCCTCTGAGCTCCCATTTGGCAGCAAGCAGGCGACATTTTAAAAGATGTTTTTATTTGCTTTAGCGTTGAGTTCATCCTCCCAGCTCTGCCCCCGACTCTGACACTCCGGGACTGAAATATGTTTTTTGCAGTTGTGGCCGAGTTCTACCAGGTTCCTGAATCCTGCCTTTAATGAGACAGTTGCCGAAGGAGAGGCCACAACTGGGAACATTGACCCAGGTTTTATATTCAGGTGTCTGTGCACACAGATCCACCACGTGAATGGTACAAGTAAGGGCATGGACAGCTCTTACCCTGTAAGTCTGACTAATTTTAGTTCCAGAGTCCTCCTACATAGGACATGCTCCACATTCATATATAATATTTAACTTTTCTGTAAGAGTTCATGCAAAAAGGGACCCTTGGTTGGGACAAGAGTGCTTTTGTGACAGGTTTCCTGAAAGAAAATACTCCATATCACTTTTATGCCTGATTTAACATGATCTGTCAGTCATAAGAATTTGGCCAGCTATGCTATGAAACAATGCAAGTCCCATTCACAAGGGCTGTAATATGCCATTCATTAAGATGACTCTCTTGTCTTTCACCGTGGGTGTCCTCTTGCTCCACCAGAAGACCTAAGGGGGTAAAAAAGAGCCAAGCCACTAGAATAGCTGCAGTGGAAGGCACTGTGGTCACAGGGCCAGTGCCAACGCCAAAGGCATGTACCAACCAAAATACAGATGTTCGATTTGGCCATGAGAGATGGCATGCGGGCCTTTCAGGTTCAGTTAACCAAACAAGCTGAGGTTTTTCATCTTCCAGAAGTTGTGCCCATAAGTCTAGTTGCTAGATTGAATTCTCCTTCTCCGGAAGATTAGTTGTAACCAATGACTAGGGACTCATGCAGAGAAGACACTTTATTCTTTTTCTTGTTTTTTGTGCCGTGAAGTTTTCAGATGGAACAAAGAGACAGGTACAAGTCAGGACACAAATGAAGTCCAGTGCTTTCTTCTGCCTCATCTGAAAGGCAGTCATGCAGGAAACACTCCAGACAGCAAGTGGACAGCAAGTCATTTTTCTTGGGGAGTCATGATCTAAATTTCCCACATGAAAAGAATCCCAAGCCTATTACTTGTACAGTTTGTATTTTCTCCAACTTAAATTCCCAAGGAAATACAATCTTCTCCCCCAAAGTTCAGTTCCGTGGGTTGAACTGTACCTCACAAGAATTCCTGTGTTGAGGTCCTAATCCCCAGTATCTCAAAATATAATCTTATTTTGGAAATAGGGTCATTACATATGTAATTAGTTAAATTAAGATGAGATCTTGGTAGAATAGGGTAGTCTCCTAATCCAGTATTGATGTCCTTATAAAAAGGGAAATTTGGACCAGAGACACACAGGGAGAATTGCTGTGTGAAGATGAAGGAAGAGATTAAGATAATGCCCCATAAGACAGCAAACACGAAAAGTTGCCGGCAAACCACTAGAAGCTGGGGGAGAGGAACAGCCTAGAACAGAGTCTCCCTCTCAGCCCTCAGAAGGAACTCACCTGACAACGCCTTGATCTTGAACTTCCAGCCTCTAGATCTGTGAGAGGTACATTTCTTTTGTTTAAGCTATTCAGCTTGTGGTGCTGGTATGGCAGCCCTTGCAAACTAATTAATACACCCACTGTAACTGCTTTTTTGCGTCTGTGTCCCGTCAAAATTAAAACTCTTAGGGAGAATTCTCTACCAGTTTTCCAAGTAAGTTTTAGGAAAAGATAACTGCCTTATGAGCTGAACATTGTCAGAGGTGAGCAGATTATATTATGTTTGCAGGTCAATGTACTTTCTGTAAGGTTAATTCTAAGCACTGTGTGTATTGCAAATTAGTTAATGTCCCTGTGAGGAAAGGGGAAACGGAGCTATGGAAGGGCAGATTCCCTGGAAATGAGGCTCTGTGGTGGAGAGCTGCATGCACACTAGGGCTTGCTCATAGAAACAATACCTGTAAGGAGATGAGGCAGAGCAGAAGGTGAGTGGTATTGTGGCTACCAACAGACGGATAAAATGATGACTGTCCATTGTGGCCCTAGAGCGGCTCCAGTGTTGGGAACTGTAGATTGTGTCACTAATTTCCTGTAATTTTGTGAGGAATAGAAACTTATCAAAATCCTGAGAAAGCTGTCTCCCAGATGGGGTGAAATGTCCACAAAAGTTGTATGCTGCCCAGCAGTGTAAGGAATGGGCTGTAACGGATGCTGTGGTTATCGGCCAATCCCCTCTACAAGATGAAGACACTCATTTCCTCAGATGCCAGGAGTCATGGCTGCTGAAGGCTTATAGTAGAGTTCCTTCCTCAGCATTGACCTCAAAGAAAGCCACCTCATCCTAGGACACACCCCATCTAAGGGACATCCCACACTGAAGAGCTCAAAATAACCAGGTAGCAGTCAGAATTCAAAGTTAGTGATACTTTTGCTGTTTCCTCTGGGTGGAAGCCTTTCCTTTCTGAGGTTAAAAACTTCTGGGTCTTTGACACAGAGTTTCAGAGACAGAAAGCATAAATTATCCAATGGGATCTGTCAGAATAATCAGGGGCAATCCTAATATCACCTTTGTTTCTGAGACTTGGTATTCTACCTATTGGGGACATAATACCATGTAATGGTCATTGTATGTGAGTGTACATCGTATCCTGTAGGATGGAGCCCCACCTTGCAGGGCCCCCTCCAAACTGGCCCATCAGCTGCTCTTTGAGAATGCCATCCCTCTGATCCAGCAGGACAGAAGCTACTGGGCAGTACAGTAAGTGTTATGATTAGTGGATCCATGGTCAATATTCATAGCGGGCCCTTCTGTGCTATGAAGTGGGCTACTTGGTCCTGTGTGATATAGGATCCTGTGTTTGGGATCAAATGTGACCCCAGATAATAGGGCTGGTTGAGGCCCTGGGAACAAGAAAATCATACCTATATTCAGAATGTATTGATTTCAATCAAGATAAATTGCTTTTTCTTCTAAAGTGGAAATAGTCCAATATAATCAACTTGCCATGAAGAGGCTGGTCAGTCCTCTCAGAAATGTTGTCACATTAGAGGCTAAGTGTGGGTTTCTATCACTGGCAGGTTGGCTGTTCTCAAAAGCAGCAGTAGTTAGATCAGCTTTGATCAGTGAGAATCTGTAGTGTTAAGTCTAGGTAAAGACTCCTTCCCTGCCACCATAACTACTTTGTTCATGAGTCAATTGTGCAAGCACCTGGGTATCTGATGACCTAGACCCTATTTCAGATGCACCACTTCCACATACAAGAGATTGCTGTTAGATTTGTCTCATCATATGACTTGATGCATCTGACAGGACCAAAACCATGGTGGGAACTTGTGGTCACAAGATCATTTCATGTCCCACCATAATGCTACCAGGGTAGTAGCACACCATAGTCTTTCGCATAATTTTCTGGTACAGATGGCATATCTTTGTTCCAGAAACCTATGTGCCTACTCTTACTGTGGCTTGCCATATACTTTGTATACAACTTTTTCCACCATAGTTATCTCTGTTATAATACCCTATACTCTGTATAATACCATAGGGTCTGCCAGGTCTTAAGACCCAAGCAGCAGGACCACTTGCATTGCAACCTAGACTTGCTACAGAGCTTTCCTGCTAGGTTCCCACTCAAAGCTGACAGCCTTTTAAGTCATTTAAACTTACCAGTGAAGGGAGAGTTTATAGAGAAGATGAAACTGCAATCCCATCATCACTCAGTGAGTCAGAAGCCAGGGGGTGACTTACTATTACCCAAACGCACTGAACTTGCTGTCGGAAAGATCTTTGTAAGGATTATGAATTTGGTTAAAAAATTAAGAACCAATTTCAAGCAAAAATTAAACTTTATTTCTCCCTAAACAATTAACATACCACAGTCAGTTTTCCAAACCCTACCTCCTGATTAAATGCCCTTTAAAACTGAAAAAAACTGTACATTTAACAAATTGTAGTCATACTCAGAATATGTTGACTCCATTGTAGATACAGGTATACACTGCTTCCTAAATGCAAAGATGCCTACCAGGAACTGTATTTCCTTCTTGGGGGTGAGAAGACAAGGACACTAATTTGTCCTGTACTTCAAGGGCATGCTCCTGCATACCCCACTGATACCTAAAACTCTACTGATATGGTTGGGCTTGGAATCTTTAGACAGTCTGTCTTTTACTCCCTGGAGTGTACGTGGGTTAACAAAGCTTCTAAAATTCTTGCTGCTTCTTGCTAGTCTGGTTTGATTAATATTATGTCTTTGAGATAGTGGGCCAAAGTGACATTCTACAGAATGTCCACAGTGTCCCTTGGACTATACTGATAGAAGGTTGGAGAGTTAACACAGATCTGGGGAAAGACTATGTATGCACATATTTGTCTATTTCGTGTAAAGACAAATTGCTTCCAATCCTCCTTCCTAATAGGGTTGACAATGAACACAGTCACCATCCCAGTGGCTGCATACCATGTTCCTAGGGCTCTGTTGTTATGTGCTTATGAAGATATCACATCTGACAAAGCAGCTACAGTTGGAGCTACTACTTGGTTGTTAAATGCTCCATTGTCATTCTTGAATTTTGCAGCAGTGAGGCTAATGAATTAAATGTTTTTGCATTACTGCTATTTTTGCATACTGTAGATCTTTAAGGGTAGCACTAATTTCTGCCATTCCACAAAGGATGCAATATTATTATTTTTATTATACTTTAAGTTCTGGGGTACATGTACAGAATGTGTAGGTTTGTTACATAGCTATACACATGCCATGGTGGTTTGCTGCAAACATCACCCCACCATCTACATTAGGTATTTCTCCTAATGCTATTCCTCCCCTATACCCCCACCCCCTACTATTCCTTCCCTAGCTCCCTACCCCCAGACAGGCCCCAGTGTGTGATGATCCCCCTCCCTGTGTCCATGTGTTCTCATTGTTCAACACCCGCTTATGAGTGAGAACATGTGGTATTTGGTTTTCTGTTCTTGTGTCAGTTTGCTGAGAATGATGGTTTCCAGCTTCATCCATGTCCCTGCAAAGGACATGAACTCATCCTTTTTTATGGCTTCATAATATTCCATGGTGTATATGTGCCATATTTTCTTATCCAGTCTATTGTTGATGGGCATTTGGATTGGTTCCAAGTCTATTGTGAACAGTGCCACAATAAACATACATGTGTATGCCTCTTTATAATAGAATGATTTATAATCCTTTGGGTATATATGCAGTAATGGGATTGCTAGGTCAAATGGTATTTCTATTTCTAGATCCCTGAGGAGTCACCACACTGTCTGCAACAATAGTTGAACTAATTTACACTCCCACAGACAGTGTAAAAGTGTTCGATTTCTCCACATCCTCTCTATCATCTGTTGTCTCTTGATTTTTTAATGATTGCCATTCTAACTGGTGTGAGATGGTATCTCAATGTGGCTTTGATTTGCATTTCTCTAATGACCAGTGATGATGAGCTTTTTTTCATGTTTGTTAGCTACATAAATGTCTTCTTTTGAGAAGTATCTGTTCCTATCCTTCGCCTACTTTTTGATGGGGTTGTTTTTTCCTTGTACATTTGTTTAAGTTCTTTGTAGATACTGGATATTAGCCCTTTGTCAGATGGGTAGATTGCAAAAAATTTCTCATTCTGTTTGTTGCTGTTTCACTCTAATGATAGCTTCTTTTGCTGTGCAAAAGCTCTGGAGTTTAATTAGATCCCATTTGTCTATTTTGGCTTTTGTCACCATTGCTTTTGGTGTTTCAGTCATGAAGTCCTTGGCCATGCCTATGTCCTGAATTGTATGGCCTAGGTTTTCTTCTAGGGTTTTTATGGTGTTAGGTCTTTTGTTTAAATCTTTAATCCAACTGGATGGAGTTAATTTTTGTATAAGGTTTAAGGAAGGGATCCAGTTTCAGCTGGTAGTGGTTGTTCCTTTCCTTGTAAGGCAGGACTGGTGATGACAAAATCTCTCAGCAACTGCTTATTTGTAAATGATTTTATTTCTCCTGCACTTATGAAACTTAGTTTGGCTGGATATGAAATTCTGCATTGAAAATTCTTTTCTTTAAGGATGTTGAATATTGGCCCCCACTCTCTTCTGGCTTGTAGGTTTTCTGCTGAGATATCCACTGTGAGTCTGATGGGCTTCCCTTTGTGGGTAACCCGACCTTTCTCTCTGGCTGCCCTTAGCATTTTTTACTTCCTTTTCAACCCTGGTGAATCTGATGATTATGTGCCTTGGGGTTGCTCTTCTTGAGGAATATCTTTGTGGTGTTCTCTGTATTTTCTGAATTTGAATGTTGGCCTGCCTTGCTAGGTTGGGGAAGTTCTCCTGGATAATATCCTGAAGAGTGTTTTCCAGCTTGGATTCATTCTCACCGTCATATTCAGGTATACCGATCAAATGTAGATTTGATCTTTTCACATATCCCATATTTCTTGAAGGCTTTGTTCATTTCTTTTCACTTTTTTTCTCTAATCTTGCCTTCTTGCTTTATTTCACTGAGTTGATTTTAAATGTCTGATAGCCTTCCTTCTGTTTGATTGATTCAGTTATTGAAACTAGTGTATGCTTCATGAAGTTCTTGTGCTGTGTTTTTCAGCTCCATCAAGTCGTTTATATTCTTCTCTATGCCTGTTATTCTTGTTAGCATTTCATCTAACCTTTTTTCAAGTTTATTAGCTTTCTTACATTGGGTTAGAACATGCTCCTTTAGCTTGGAGAAGTTTGTTATTACCCACCTTCTGAAGCCTGCCTCTGTCAATTTGTCAAACTCATTCTCCATCCAGTTTTGTTCCCTTGTTGGTGAGGAGTTGTGATGCCTCGGAAGAGAAGTGTTCTGGTTTTTGGAGAATTCAGCCTTTTTGCGCTGGCTTCTTCCCCTCTTCTTGGACTATCTACCTTTGGTCTTTGAAGTTGTCCTTTGCATGGGCTCTCTGAGTCGACATCCCTTCTGTTGATGTTGAAACTATTTCTTTCTGTTTGTTAGTTATCCTAACAGGCCCCTTTGCTGCAAGTCTGCTTGAGTTTTGCTGGACGTTCACTTCAGACCCTGCCTGGGAATCACCAGCGAGGGCTGCAGAACAGCAAAGATTGCTGCCTTTTCCTTCCTCTAGTAGCTTCGTCCCAGAAGGGTACCTGCCAGATGTCAGCCAGAGCTCTCTTGTCTGAGGTGTCTCCCAGTCAGGATACATGGGGGTCAGGGAGACACTTGAGGAGGCATTCTGTCCTTTATCAGAGTTCGAGCACTGTGCTGGGAGATCTGTTGCTCCCTTCAGACCTGCTGGGTAGGGACATTTAAGTCTGCTGAAGCTGAACCCACAACCACCCCTTTTCCCAAGCGCTCTGTCCCAGGAGGGTGGGGCTTTATTTATAAGTCCCTGATGGGCTGCTGCCTTTCTCCAGAGATGCCCTGCCCAGCAAGAAGGGAGTCTAGTGACAGTATTCCTGCAGAGGCCTTGCTGAGCTGCCGTGGGCTCCGCCCAGTTGCTCTGTAAACCTCCCGATGACTTTGTTTAAACAGGTGAGGTTAAAACCACCTACCTGAGCCTCAGCAATGGTGGACACCCCTCCCCTGACAGAGCTTGAATATCTCAGGTTGAGCTGAGATATCTGTGCAGGCTGTAAGAATTTCAAACCAGTGGATCTTACCTTGCTGGTCTTCGTGGGGGTAGGACCCACCAAGCCAGATCACTTGGCTCTGGCTTCAGCCCCCTTTTTAGGAGAATGAGCAGTTCTGTCTCGCTGGCATTCCAGGCACCACTGGGGCATAAGAAAAAAAACAAACTGCTCCAGCTAAAATGGCCACCCAATTTTGTGCGGGAAACCCGGGGTGCTGGGGTTATAGGCACTGGAGGGAATCTCCTGGTCTGCAGGTTTTGAAGACTATGGGACAAGTGCAGTATATGAGCCAGAGTGTCAGAGTGTCAGGAAAAGTCCCTAATGGCTTCCTTTGGCTAGGAGAGGGAGTTCTCTGGCTCCTTGCACTTCCCAGGTTAGGCAACACCCCACCCTGCTTTGGCTCATCCTCCTTGAGCTGCACCCACTGTATAATCAATCCCAGTAAAATGAACCTGGTACCTCAGCTGGAAATGTGGAGATCACTCACCTTCTGCATCACTCTTGCTAGGAACTGTGGACCGGAGCTGTTCCAATTCAGCCATCTTGGTAGAAATCTCCTGCAATATTATGTTTTTATTTCCTATGTTGGCTGGAGTAGAAGGGTGCCTTAAGAAGCTTTCTTACGGTCTTTCTCACTATGATGGTTATTGCACCTCAGGTCAAGAAATCATTGTGAAGATTCTTCCAACTTCTTTTTTTTTTTTTATAAGGGGAAATGCGTTCACTTGGCTTTTTTTTTTTTTTTTTTTTTTAGAAAGAAAAAGAGAGAAAGAGAAAGAAGGAAGAAAAAGAGAATGAAAGAAAGAGAAAAAGAAAGAAAAGAGGGAGAGATAACAGGAATCTTGCTCTATTGCCCAGGCTAGAATGCAGTCTAGAAATGGATATTAAAAAGCTCTTTTATACTAATAATTGTGTTATACAATGGAGACAGGAAGGAATAAGGGAGGAAAAACAAACAGCCAACCAATATTTCATTTAAACCTATGAAATGCTATGCAATTGCTGGGGAGTGATTTACTCCCAACCATGTGGTCACTTTTAGAATAAATGTGATGTGTTACTGAAAAAAAAATGGATGTTTTGTGGATTTGAAGTAGAGAGTTCTGTAAATGTTTATTAAGTTTACTTGTTTGAGGTCTAAGTTCAAGTCCCGGGTATTCTTGTTAACCTTCTGTCTCATTAATCTGTCCAATATTGACAATGTAGTGTTAAAGTCTCCCACTACTATTGTGTGGGAGTCCAAGTCTCTTTGTAAGTCACCAAGAAGTTACCCTATGTATCTGGGTGCTCCTATATTGGGTGCGCATAGACTTAGGATCATTAGCTCTTCCTGTTACATTGATTCCTCTACCATTATACAATGTCCTTCTTATCTCTTTTGGTTTCTATTACTTTAAAGTCTATTTTATCAGAGATGAGAATTGCAACTCCTGCTTTTTTTTTTTTTTTTCCTCTCCATTTGGTTGGCAAATCTTCCTCCATCCCTTTGTTTTGAGTCTCTGTATATCCTTGCATGTGAGATGGGTCTGGATGCAGCTTACCGATGGGTTTTTTGGAATGGCCGATACTGGTTGTTCCTTTCTGTATATAGTGCTTCTTTCAGAAGCTCTTGTAAAGCAGGCCTGGTGGTAATGAAATCTCTGAGTACTTGCTTGTTCATAAAAAATTTTATTTTTCCTTCACTTTTGAAACTTAGTTTGATTGGATATGAAATTCTGGGTTGAAAGTTCTTTTCTTTAAGGATGTTGGATATTGGCCCCTACTCTCTTCTGGCTTGTAGGGTTTCTGCTGAGAGATCAGCTGTGAGTCTGATAGGCTTCCCCTTGTGGGTAACCTGACCTTTCTCTCTGGCTGCATTTAGTATTTTCTCCTTCATTTCAACCCTGGTGAATCTAATGATTATGTGCCTTGGGGTTGCTCTTTTTGAGGAATATCTTTGTGGTGTTCTCTGTATTACCTGGAGTTGAGTATTGTCTTGCCTTGCTAGGTTAGGAAAGTTTTCCTGGATAATATCCTGAAAAATATTTTCCAGCTTGGATTCATTCTCTTCATCACATTCAGGTACACCTATCAAACGTAGATTAGGTCTTTTCACATAGTCCCATATTTCTTGGAGACTTTGCTCATTCCTTTTTACCTTTTTTTCTGTAATCTTGTCTTCTCATTTTATTTTGTTAAGTTGGTCTTCGACCTCTGAAATCCTTTCTTCTGCTTGATCAATTCGGGTGTTAAAACTTGTGCATACTTCGCGAAGTTCTCATATTGTGTTTTTCAGCTCCATTAATTCACTTATATTCCTTTCCAAATTGTCCATTCTCGTTAACATTTCGTCAAACCTTTTTTCAAAGTTCTTAGTTTCCTTGCATTGGGCTAGAACATGTTCTTTTAGCTCACAGAAGTTTCTCATTATCCACCTTCTGAAGCTTGATTCTGTTGACTCCTCACATTCATTCTTGATCAGGCCTTGTTCAATTGGTGATGAGGAACTGCAATCCTCTGTATGAGGAAAGGCATTCTAATTTCGGGTGTTTTCAGCCTTTTTGCGCTGGTTTCTTCCCATCTTTGTGGATTTATCCACCTGTCGTCTGTGTAATTGCTGATTTTCAGATTAGGTCTCTGAGTGGACGTCCAGCTTGTTGGTGATAAAGTTTTTTCTGTTTCTTAGTTTTCCTTCGGCGGATGCCCCTCCCCCACAGAGCTGGACCTTCCCGGGTTCAGCTGTACTTGCTGTGAAACTCTCAATCCTCAGCAGTTCCAACTGCTGTTTTTTTGTTGTTGTTGTTGTTGGCGGGGGGACCAGCCTTCCCCTGCGGCAACCCACTACGCTGACTGAAACAGCGGCATTAAGATTCATGGCGTTTTCTGCCCGGGAATCTCCCGGTCTGGTTCCCCGCTTCAGTCCACTTTTCAATCAGCTGAATGGGAGACTCTGCCTTCCCGGAGCTCCAACGCCAACTAAAAGGGCACTCAGTCCCATATACTCTGGACTGAGAACTGCCGCGCCGGGGCACCTGCAAAATGGCTGCGCTGGCCAAAGAGTCGCGCTGGCGACCCATGGGGCTCCTCCACCGGGAATCTCCTGGTCCGTGGGCAATAAAAATTCATCTGAAAGTGTGGCTTCCACTCACCCTCTGCACTTTCAGTGGGAGCTACAATCCTGAGCTGCTGCTAATCGGCCGTCTTGGATCTCTCTCCGGTTCTTGCAACTTCTAAGTATATTCATTCCAATTATATATTTGGGTCCCGGAAAATAATTATGGGTTGGGTCTCCAACCTCTATGAGCCAGATCTGGGTCAGAACTTCATTTACTACTTGGCTTTCAACTGCTTACTCTTATGGAGGGTCATGAGACAACTACTGTCCACTTAGATTCTATATCTGTACTACTTGAAATGTCTGGGTATACCCTTTTATTCTAGTGTATTGTTACCAAGAATATGACTGAAACTATTTGAGGTGGGAAACTGGAGCATCTTTATATAATACTGGAGTTGTAGGATCTTCCCAGGGACTTGGCATCTCCTTCAGTATGTAAGTTCTGAAACTGAAAACTAATGTAATTCAGGAAACTGGACAAGGGATCATGACTTTCTACTGGGTGGTTTCCTATAGTCTCCTGATACTTTGATCATATAGACTGAACAATATCTTTGGCAGTTGCCACCTATCCTTCTCCTGGGTTCTATCAAGTATCTCCATGGTTTTATGGAGCTCAGGCAACATACACTACCACACTGGCCATGCTGTCATTACTACTGTACCTATTTTGAACAGCCACTTGGCCTCCATCATTGTGGGATCTATCATCTGCGTTGTTCTTAGGGCGCTCGGTTGTAGCAGTATCTCCTATGTTCAGCTCTGGCCTGGCCTTCAGGGATTCAGATGATGTGAGCAGTCCTCATGTTTTGGAACGGGTCATTTTTTTCCCAAGGTCTTCCCATGGAACAGAATCAGATGGAGTGTTTTCTGGCCTTATGCAGTGTATTCACTCATCATGTCTATGACTATCAGCGTCTTAACTCCTTTCTCTGTTGTCTCATGATCGTTCTGGTGGCTCTACTTCATTTACTGTGAGCATTTGCTTTCTCTAAGTTTACACCAGGATCATTTCCAGAGTATTAAAAACTCTGTCAGAGAGGCTGGGCATGGTGGCTTATGCCTGTAATCCCAGGATTTTGGGAGGCCAAGGCAGGCAGATCACAAGGTCAAGAGATCAAGACCATCCTGGCCAACGTGCTGAAACCCCATCTTTACAAAAAATACAAAAATTAGCTAAGCATGGTGGCACTTGCTACTCGGGAGTAATCCCAGCTACTCGGGAGTCTGAGGCAGGAGAATTGCTTGAACCTGGGAGGCAGAGGTTGCAGTAAGCCAAGATTGTGCTACTGTACTCCAGCCTGGCAACAGAGCAAGACTTTGTCTCAAAAAAACAAAAAACAAAAAACTGTATCACAGAAATTTACTCTCATTTTGATAAACTCATCATTGTCCACCTTCATGTCCATTACTCTCAATATCAGAATGCTAAGGATTTTAGTTACTATCTCAGCTACGTTTTGATTTGAACCTGCAGTTATTTTGTGGGATGATCTCTTTCTTCATCAGGTTTTGTACTTTTGTGGTTACATTGTGGTATAAAAGTCATTACTATTTTGGTGCCAATGGAAAGGTGGAGCTAGATCCTTAGAGAAGTGTGTCTTGCCTTAAAGACTGAGACTCTGCCTAATGTTCAAACAAGGGAAAAAAGATAGCTACTACAGGGAAGAATGGGCCACTTTGCAGAGGATAGAGGGTAATCTAGGAATTCAAGGTTTTCTGTTTTTTTTTTTTTTTAATATATTTTAAGTTCTGGGGTACATGTGCACAATGTGCAGGTTTCTTATATAGGTATACATGTGCCAAGGTGGTTTGAATACCCATCATCTATCTTAGGTATTTCTCCTAATGCTATCCCTCCCCCTAGTCCCCCACCCCCCCAACAGGCACCAGTGTATAATGTTCCCCTCCCTGTGTCCATGTGTTCAACACCCACTTATGAGTGAGAACATGCGGTGTTTGGTTTTCTGTTCTTGTATCAGTTCGCTGAGAATGATGGTTTCCAGCTTTATTCATGTCCCCCGCAAAAGACATGAGCTCATCCTTTTTATGGCTGCATAATGTTCCATGGTGTGTATGTGCCATATTTTCTTTATCCAGTCTATCATTGATGGGCATTTGGGTTGGCTTTAAGTCTTCCTACTGTGAACAGTGCCACAATAAACATACATGTGCATTTATAATCCTTTGGGTATATACCCAGTAATGGGATTGCTGGGTAAATGGAATTTCTATTTCTGGATCCTTGAGGAATCGCCGCACTGTCTTCCATAATGGTTGAACTAATTTACACTCCCACCAACAGTGGAAAAGTCTTCCTATTTCTCCACATCCTCTCTAGCATCTGTTGTCTCCTGACTTTTTAATGATTGCCATTCTAATTGGTGTGAGATGGTATCTCAATGTGGTTTTTATTTGCATTTCTCTAATGACCAGTGATGATGAGCTTTTTTTCATGTTTGTTGGCTGCATAAATGTCTTCTTTTGAGAAGTGTGTGTTCATATCCTTTGCCCACTTTTTAAAGGAGTTGTCTGCTTTTTCTTGTAAGTTTGTTTAAGTTCTTTGTAGATTCTGGATATTAGCCCTTTGTCAGATAGGTAGATTGCAAAAATGTTCTCCCATTCTGTTGGCTGCTGATTCACTCTAATGATAGTTTCTTTTGTGGTGCCAAAGCTCTTTAGTTTAATTAGATCCCATTTGTCTATTTTGGCTTTTGTTGTTTTTCTGTTTTAGTCATGAAGTCCTTGCCCATGCCTGTGTCCTGAATGGTATGGCTTAGGTTTTCTTCTAGGGTTTTTAGGGTGTTAGGTCTTATGTTGAAATCTTTAATCCAACTGGAGTTAATTTTTGTATAAGGTTTAAGGAAGGGATCCAGTTTCAGCTTTCTGTATATGGCTAGCCAGTTTTCCCAACACCATTTATTAAATAGAGAATCCTTTCCCCATTGCTTTCTTTTGTTAGGTTTGTCAAAGATCAGATGGTTGTAGATGCGTGGTGTTATTTCTAAGGCCTCTGTTCTGTTCCATTGGTCTGTGTCTCTGATTTGGTACCAGTACCATGCTGTTTTGATTATGGTAGCCTTGTGGTATAGTTTGAAGTCAGGTAGCATGATGTCTCCAGCTTTTTTTTTTTTTTTTTTGCTTAGGATTGTCTTGGTTATGTTGTCCCTTTCTGGTTCCATATGGAATTTAAGGTAGTTTTTTCCAGTTCTATGAAGAAAGTCAATGGTAGCTTGATGGGGATAACACTGAATCTATAAATTACTTTGGGCAGTATGGCCATTTTCACAATATTGATTCTTCCTAACTATGAGCATGGAATGTTTTTCCATCTGTTTGTGTCCTCTCTTGTTTCTTTGAGCAGTGGTTTGCAGTTCTCCTTGAAGAGGTCCTTCACATCCCTTGTTAGTTGTATTCCTAGGTATATTATTCTCTTTGTAGCAGTTGTGAATGGGAGTTCACCCATCATTTGACTCTCTGTGTGTCTGTTATTGGTGTATAGGAATGCTTGTGATTTTGGCACACTGATTTTGTATCCTGAGACTTTGTTTAAGTTGCTTATCAGCTTAAGGAGATTTGAGACTATTTGTGTTTCTCTTTTCCTAATTGAGGAAGGAGATTTGAGACTATTTGTGTTTCTCTTTTCCTAATTGAGGAAGGAGATTTGAGACTATTTGTCTTCCTCTTTTCCTAATTGAATAGCCTTTATTTCTTTCTCTTGCCTGATTGCCCTGGCCAGAACATCCAATACTATGTTCAGTAAGAGTGTGAGAGAGGGCATCCTTGTTTCGTGCCAGTTATCAAACGGAATGCTTCCATTTTTTGCCCATTCAGTATGATGTTGGCTGTGGTTTTGTCATAAATAGCTCCTATGATGTTGAGATACACTCCATTGATACATAGTTTATTGAGAGTTTTACCATAAATGGCTGTCGAATTTTGTCAAAGGCATTCTCTGCATCTATCGAGATAATCATGTGGTGTTTTCCTTTGGTTCTGTTTATGTGATGGATTACTTTTATATATTTACATATGTTGAACCAGCCTTGCATCCCAGGGATGAAACCAACTCGATCGTGATGGATAATCTTTTTGATGCGCTGTTGGAGTCAGTCTGCCAGTATTTTATTGAGGTTTTCTCATTAATGTTCATCATGGATATTGGCCTGAAATTTTCTTTTTAAGTTGTGTCTCTGCCAGGTTTTGGTATCAGGATGATGTTGGTCTCATAAAATGAGTTACAGAGAATTCCATCTTTTTGTATCATTTGGAATAGTTTCAGAAAGAATGATACCAGCTCCTGTTTGCACCTCTGGTAGAATTCCGCTGTGAACCCATCTGGTCCTGGACTTTTTTTGGTTGGTAGGCTATTAATTGCTGCCTCAGTTTCAGACCTTGTTATTGGTCTATTTTGGGATTCAGCTTCTTGTTTAGTTTGGGAGGGTGTAAGTGTCCAGGAATTTATCCATTTCTTCTAGATTTATTGGTTTATTTGCATAGAGGTGTTTGTAGTATTCTTTGATGGTGTTTGTATTTCTGTGGGATCAGTGGTGATATCCCCTTTATCATTTTGTATTATATCTATTTGATTCTTCTTTCTTTTCTTATTAGTTTGGCTAGGGGTCTCTTTGTCAATCTTTTCAAAAAACCAGTTCCTGGATTCACTGATTTTTTTGAAGGTTTTTTTTGTGTGTGTGTCTCTATCTCCTTCAGTTCTGCTCTGATTTTGATTATTTCTTGTCTTCTGCTAGCCTTTGAATTTGTTTGATCTTGCTCCTTTAGTTCTTTTAATTGATGTTAGGGTGTTGATTTTAGACCTTTCCTTGTTTCTCTTGTGGGCATTTATGCTTTACATGTGTCCCAGAGATTCTAGTACATTGTGTCTTTGTTTTCATTTGTTTCAAATAACATCTTTAATTCTGCCTTCATTTCGTTATTTATCCAATAGTCATTCAGGAGCAGGTTGTTCAGTTTCCATGTAGCTGTGCAGTTTTAAGTGAGTTTCTTGATCCTGAGTTCTAATTTGATTACACTGCAGTCTTAGAGGCTGTTTGTTATTATTTCCATTGTTTTGTATTTGCTGAGGAGCGTTTTATTTCCAATTATGTGGTCAATTTTAGAATAAGTGTGATACGGTACTGAGAAGAATGTATACTGTGGATTTGTGGTGTAGAATTCTGTAGATGTCTATTAGGTCCACTTGGTCCAGATCTGAGTTCAAGTCCTGGATATCCTTGTTAATTTTGTCTCATTGATCTATCTAATATTGACAGCGGGTTGTTAAAGTCTCCTACTATTATTGTGTGGGAGTCTATGTCTCTTTGTAGGTCATTAAGAACTTGCTTTATGTATCTGCGTGCTCCCATATTGGGTACATATATATTTAGGATAGTTAGCTCTTCTTGTTGCATTGATCCCTTTACCATGATGTAATGCCATTCTTTGTCTCTTTTGATCTTTGTTGATTTAAAGTCTGTTTTATCAGAGACTAGAATTGCAACCCCCTGCTTTTTTCTTTTTCTTGCTCTCCCTTTGCTTGGTAAATCTTCCTCCATCCCTTTATTTTAAGCCTATGTGTGTCTTTGCATTTGAGATGGGTCTCCTGAATACAACATACTGATGGTGCATTTGAGATGGGTCTCCTGAATACAACATACTGATGGGTCTTGACTCTTTATCCAGTTTGCCAGTCTGTGTCTTTTGACTGGGGCATTTAGCCCATTTACATTTAAGGTTAATATTGTTATATATGAATTTTATCCTATTTTGATGCTAGCTGATTGTTTTGCCCGTTAGTTGATTCAGTTTCTTCATAGTTTCAATGGTCTTTACAATTTGTTCCATTTTTGCAGTGGCTGGTACTCGTTGTTCCTTTCTGTATTTAGTGCTTCCTTCCAGAGCTCTTGTAAGGTAAGCCTGATGGTAACAAAATCTCTCAGCAATTGCTTGTCTGTAAATGTAAATGATTTTATATCTCTTTCATTTATGAAGCTTAGTTTGGCTGGATATGAAATTCTGGGTTGAAAATTCTTTTCTTTAAGGATGTTGAAGATTGGCCCCTGCTCTCTTTTGGCTGGTAGGGTTTCTGGTGAGTGCTCCACTGTGAGTCTGATGGGCTTCCTGTTGTGGGTAACCTGACCTTTCTCTCTGGCTGCCCTCAGCACTTTTTTTTTTTCCTTCATTTCAACCCTTGTGAATCTGACAATTATGTGTCTTGGGGTTGCTCTTTTCGAGGCATATCTTTGTGGTGGTCTCTGTATTTTTTGAATTTGTATGTTGGCCTGACTTGCTAGGTTGGGGGAAGTTCTGGATAATATCCTGAAGAGTGTTTTCCTACTTGGTTTCATTCTCCCTGTCACTTTCAGGTACACCCATCAATCAAATGTAGATTTGGTCTTTTCACATAATCCCATCTTTCTTGGAGGCTTTGTTCATTCCTTTTCACTCTTTTTTCTCTAATCTTGCTTTCTTGCTTTATTTCATTGATTATTTGATCATCAATCTCTGATATCCTTTCTTTTCACTTGATTGATGTGGCTACTGAAACATATATATGCTTCACAAAGTTCTTGTGCTATGATTTTCAGTTCCATCAAGTTGTTTATGTTCTTTATTTTGGTTATTCTAGTTAGCATTTCGTCTAACCTTTTATCAAGATTCTTAGATTTCTTGCATTGGGTTAGAACATGCTCCTTTAGCTTGGAGAAGTTTGTTATTACCCACCTCCTGAAGCCTGCTTCTGTCAGTTCATCAAACTCATTCCCCGTCCAGTTTCGTTCCATTGCTGGTATGGAGTTGTGATCTCTTGGTGGAGAAGAGGCATTCTGGTTTTTGGAGAATTCAGAGTTTTTGAGCTGGTTTCTTCCCATCTTTGTGGATTTATCTACTTTTGGTCTTTAAAGTTGGTGACCTTTGGATGGGTCTCTGAGTGGACATCCTTTCTGTTTATGTTGAAACTATTTCTTTGTGTTTGTTAGTTTTCCTTCTAACAGGCCCCTCTGCTGTAGGTCTGCTGGAGTTTTGTTGGAGTTTCACTACAGATCCTGCTTGCCTGGGAATCAGGCTGCAGAACAACAAAAATTGCTGCCTGTTCCTTCCTCTGGTACCTTCATCCCAGAAGGGCGCCCACCTGATGCCAGCGAGAGCTCTCCTGTATAAGGTGTCTGTCAGCATCTGCTGGGAGGTGTCTCCCTGTCAGGATACAGGAGGGTTGAGGAGGCAGTCTTTCCTTTATTAGAGCTCAAATGCTGTACTGAGAGATCCATTGCTCCCTTCAGAGCTGCCAGGCAGGGACATTTAAGTCTCTTATAGCTGAACCCACAACCATCCCTTTTCCCAGGTGCTCTGTTCCAGGAAGGTTGGGGCTTTTTTATAATTCCCTGATGGGCTGCTGCCTTTTTTAGAGATGTCCTGTACAACAAGAAGGGAGTCTAGTGACTGACTGCAGAGGCTTGCTGAGCTGCTGTGGGCTCTGCCCAGGTGCTGTGTAAACTTTCTAGTGACTTTGTTTACACAGGCCAGGTTAAAACTGCCTACCCAATGGCGGACCCCTCAGCAATAGCAGATGCCCCCTCCTTGAGCTCAGATGGCTGTGCTGGCTACCAGAATTTCAAGTCAGTGGATCTTAGCTTGCTGGTCTTCATGGGGGTGGGATCTGCCGAGCCAGATCACTTAGCTTTCTGGCTTCAGCCCCCTTTTTCAAGGGATTGAGCAGTTCGGTGTCACTGGCGTTCCCAGCACCACTGAGGTATGAGGAGGAGGAAGAAGAGGAAGAGGAGGACAGGAGAAGAAAAAGAGGAACTGCTGCAGCTAAAATGGCTGCCCAGTTTTGTGCTAGAAACCCAGGGCGCTGGTGTTGTAGCCACCAGAGGGAATCTCCTGGTCTGGGGGTTGTGACGACCATGGGAAAAGTGCAGCATCTGAGCCAGAGTGTCAGGAAAAGTCACTAATGGCTTCCCTTGGCCAGGTGAGGGAGTTCTCCAGTGCCTTGAGCTTCCTGGGTAAGGTGATGACCCACCCTGCTTCAGCTCGCCCTTCTTGGGCTGCACCCAGTGTCTAACCAGTCCCAATGAGATGAACCTGGTATGTCAGTGGGAAATGCGGAGATCTCCCACCTTCTGCATTGCTCTAACTGGAAACTGTGCACCAGAGCTGTTCCTATTCAGCCATTTTGGCAGCTACTACCTAGAAATCCAAGGTTTTCTAATTCACTGATCCAGATTTCCCTCTCAAATCTCAAGATCCCACTCTTTGCTACTCAGCTTTCTAACCTCTGAGTAGCAGACTTGCTGGGATTGAGAAGTTAACCTTCTTTGGACGTCTGCTATCCTTTCAGTAAAACTCCATAGCTAATCCTCAGCATTTTCTGCTTCTAGCTGCATGAGTATCTTGTCATATGCTGTCAAGGAGGCTCTCTGGCTTTCATACTTTACCTTGAATTGGTTGTTGTTAATTACCCTTAAATTTTATTGTTTTTTCAATGCATCAAAAGTCCTTAGAAAAAGCTGTCTGATTCTGTAGTCCTTTTAGTTACTGTTTTCTCAGAACTTTTCAAACACTTGAGATAGATAGTTTACTGACAAGTGAATTCTCTTTCACCAGAATCCCACTGGAATCCAGTACCTATAAAAATTATAACAATTGCACCACTACCACATGGTAGGGTTATCAACAACCCCTGCCTTACTCTGCCAGGGCTGCCACAACAAACTACCATACATTGGGTGGCTTCAACAGCAAAAATTTATTTTCTCACAATTTTGGAGACTAGAAGTCAGTCTGAAATTGTGGTGCCAGCATGGTTGGGTTCTGGTGAAAGCTCAAATTCTGACTTTCAGATGGCCACCATCTCACTGTGTCCTCACAAGGTAGGGGGTTGGGGGGAGAGAAATCTTCCTCCTAGAAACCCTAGAAACTCATTTAACCTTAATTACCTCTTAAAAACCTCATCTCCAAAAATAATCATATCAAGGTCATAGCTTCAACACATGAATTTGGGGGAACACAATTTATTCCATTAATTACATCCATCTAGCATCAATGATGGGAACCTGTTCCAAACTCTGTTATAACCTGGTTCCTTCAACTATTATTGGCACCAAATGTCAGTTTCCCACAGACTCTGAGATGCTGCAATTTTCATCTAGATGATTAATTAGGAAATACTTTTAGGAACAACTATAAAAGGGTAAAAGCAAGACTGGAACTGTGGTGCAGCCTCAATCAAGTCCACAGATGATTCCAGAGAAAGCTTTGAAGCTACAATGGCCATTCAGAGATGTCTCGCTCTGAGCCAAGGGGACAGAGCTTTGTACTACTCCACAGCCAGCTTTTAGATGGAGGCTGCTTTCTGAGAAGAAGGGGACAAGCTTGGATGAGGCAGCTTTTCTCAGAGAAAGGTAATTCCCAGAGAGAGAGATTTAGTTAGTTGTCGTCTGTCTCAGCAGCTGTCACTCTCAGAGATTGGGGTAAATGTCAATTCTAGGGTGGCATGGGGCATCTGCATGGCATGCTGTAGCATCCACCCATAACAAGCAGAAGCCACTGCTCAAAGATTATGTTACAGGGAAAGACTTAATTATAAAAAATACGGTAGGAAGGAGGGAATCTCTAATCTTAAATTACTGAATTTCAGACTGCTTTTTGAAAATATCTTTGCTCAGTGTATTTATATTAAGATATAAATGGATATCAATAAATGTAAAACACTTATAAAACATTAAATTTATAAAACATGATAGAGATGTTTTTTAACTTCTAAGAACATAAGCTGAAAGCATTTGAAATATTTCGTTATTATTACTTAATCCTTTGATTTAAAAAAAAAAGGAAATTCAATTTTATTGCTTTTAACCCAATTCCACCTTCTTGGTGAATACCACCTTGAAAATTAAAAAGTAAATCCAATGTTTTAAAGTCTAATTTATTATGTATAGATATTGTCCGAATTAGTTCATATTCCTAATTTGCACAGTCCAAAGAAAAAACTTTACTAAGGTGTATATTACTGATATCAAATGTTTTTAATATTCTCAAAGCAACATTTTCTTTGAGTTTTCAAGTAGTACTTCAGAAACTAAACAATAAAAATTTATCCTTATTGGTTCTAGCTATTTGAATATATTATAATCAATGCCAACATGTTTACATAAACCTGAGCCTTATGTGTAACTTTATACTTAGATGGAAATTTATGTATCATAATTCAAACACATTTTATTACACAAACCTATCTGTTCAGAATTTACTTACAGGTCAGTAGGAAAACAGAAAACATGATACAGAAGGATCCAAGATGGTTGAATAGGAACAGCTCTGGATTGCAGCTCCCAGTGAAAACACAGAGGGTGAGTGGTCACCGGATTTCCAGATGAATTTTTATTGCCCACAGACCAGGAGATTCCTGGGCAGAAAAGCACCACGAGTCTCCAGCATGGCTGTTTCAGCCGGCACAGCCGATCTCCGCACAAAACTCACACAAATCTGGGTGCCTTTTCAACAGGCGACTGTAATACCTGGGAGACAGAGGCACCCATTCAACTGATAAAAAGGGGACTGAAACCAGGAGCCAGGTGATCAGGCTCGGCCGGTCCCACCCCTACAAAGACCAGCAATCTGAAATGCTCTGGATTGAGAGTTTCACAGCAAGCACAGCTGAACCCAGATGGTCCAGCTCTGTGGAGGAAGGGCATCCATCATTACCGAGGCAGTCCTAACCATACCCCTATAAACAAAACTGCAAGGAAGTTACTGAGAGCCCATGGCAGCTCAGCAACACCTCTGCTGGCAGACTCTGACTAGGCTACCTCCTTGCTGGGCAGGGCATCCCTGAAAAAAGGCAGCAACACAAGAGAAACTTATAAATAAAGCCCTACCTTCCCAGGACAGAGCACCTGGGGAAAGAAAAGGCGGTTATGAGTTCTGCTGCAGTAGATGTAAACGTACCTGCCCAGCAGCTCTGAATAGAACAACAGAGCTCACAGCTCAGCACTTGAGCTCCTAAGCAGCTCCCTGACCCCCGTATATCCAAAGAGTCACCTCATAAAGGAGATCTCAGACTGACGTCTGCTGGGTATCCTTCTGGGACAAAGATAGCAGAAGAAGAAACTGGCAGCAACCCTTACTGTTCTGCAGTCACTGCAGGTGATCCCCAGGAAAGCAGGGCCTGGAGTGGACCTCCAGCAGTCCTATAGCAGAGGGACACAACTGTTAGAAGGAAAACTGAGAAACAACTTCATCATCAAGAAACAGGATGTCCACTCAGAGACCCCATCTGAAAGTCACCAACTACAAAGACCACAGGTAAATAAATCCACAAAGATGGGAAGAAACCAGTACGAAAAGGATGAAAACACCCAAAACCAGAATGCCTCTCCTCCAAGGGATCACAACTCCTCACCAGCAAGGGAACAAAGCTGGATGGAGAATGAGTCTGATGAATTGACAGAAACAGGTTTCAGAGGGTGGGTAATAACAAACTTCTCTGAGCTAAAAGAACATGTTCTATCCCAATGCAAAGAAACTAAGAACCTTGAAAAAAGGTTTGATGAAATGCAAACGAGAATAAACAGCTTAGAGAGGAATATAAATGAATTGATGGAGCTGAAAAACACAACATGAGAACTTCATGTAGCATACACAAGTTTCAATAGCCAAATTGACCAAGCAGAAGAAAGGATATCAGAGATTGAAGATCAACTCAATGAAATAAAACAAGAAGGCAAGATTAGAGAAAAAAGAGTAAAAAGAAATGAACAAAGCCTCCAAGAAATATGGGATGATGTGAAAAGACCTAATCTACATTTGATAGGTGTACCTGAATGTGAGGGAGAGAATGAATCCAAGCTGGAAAACACTCTTCAGGATATTATACAGGAAAACTTCACCAACCTAGCAAGGCAGGCCAATATTCAAGTCCAGGAAATACAGAGAACACCACAAAGATATTCCTCAAGAAGAGCAACCCCAAGGCATGTAATCGTCAGATTGACCAGGGTTGAAATGAAGGAGAAAATGCTAAGGGCACCAGAGAGAAGGTCGGGTTACCCACAAAGGGAAGTCCATCAGACTCACAGCAGAAACCCTATAAGCCAGAAGAGAGTGGGACGAAATATCAACATCCTTAAAGAAAAGAACTTTCAACCTAGAATTTCATATCCAGCCAAACTAAGTCTCATAAGTGAAGGAAAAATAAAATCCTTTAAAAACAAGCAATTACTCAGAGATTTCATCACCACCAGGCCTGCTTTACAAGAGGTCCTGAAAACAGCACTAAACATAGAAAGGAATAACCAGTACCAGCCACTCCAAAAATGAACCGAATGGTAAAGACCATCGACACAAACAGGCAAAACCACCAGCTACCATCAAAATGGCAGGATCAAATTCACACATAACAATATTAACCCTAAATGTAAATGGACTAAATGCCCAAAAAGACACAGACTGGCAAATTGGATAAAAAGTCAAAACCCAAGGTGTGCTGTGTCCAGGAAACCCATCTCACATGCAAGGATACACATAGGCTCAAAATAGGGGATGGAGGAAGATTTACCAAGCAAATGGAGAGCAAAAAACAGCAGGATTTGTAATCCTAGTCTCTGATGAAATAGACTTTAAACCAACAAAGATCAGAAGAGACAAAGAAGGACATTACATAATGGTAAAAGTATTAATGCAACAGGAAGAGCTAATGATCCTAAATATATATGCACACAATACAGGAGCACCTAGACACATAAAGCAAGTTCTTAATGACCTACAAAGAGACTTAGACTCCCACACAATAATAGTGGGAGACTTTAACACTCCACTGTCAATATTAGATCAACAAGACAGAAAATTAACAAGGATATCCAGGACTTGAACTCAGACCTGGACCAATCAAACCTAATAGACATTTACAGAACTCTCCACCCCAAATCCACAGAATACACATTCTTCTCAGCACCACGTCACACCTACTCTAAAATTGACCCCATATTGGAAGTAAATCACTCCTCAGCAAATGCAAAAGAATGGAAATCATAACAAACAGTCTCTAAGACCACAGTGCAATCAAGTTAGAACTCAGAACCACACAACTTCATGGAAACTGAACAACTGGCTCCTGAATGTTGACTGGATAAACAATGAAATGAAGGCAGAAATAAAGATGTTCTTCGAAACCAATAAGAACGAACACACAACATACCAGAGTCTCTGGGACACATTTAAAGCAGTGTCTAGAGGAAAATATATAAATGCCCACATGAGAAGCAAGGAAAAATCTAAAATCAACACCCTATCATCAAAATTGACAGAGCTAGAGGAGCAAGATCAAAAAAACTCAAAAGCTAGCAGAAGATAAGAAATAACTAAGATCAGAGCAGAACTGAAGGAGATAGAGACACCAAAAACCCTTCAAAAAATCAATAAATCCAGGAGCTGGTTTTTTGAAGAGATCAACAAAATAAACCACTAGCCAGATTAATAAGAAAAGAGAGAAGAATTAAATAGATGCAATAAAAAATGATAAAAGGGATATCACCACAGATTCCAGAGAAATACAAACCACTATCAGAGATTACTACAAACAACTCTATGCAAATAAACCAGTAAACCTGGAAGAAATGGATAAATTAATTCCTGGACACTTACATCCTCCCAAGCCTAAACCAGGAAGAAGTCCGAACCCAGAATAGACCCATAACAAGGGCTGAAGTTGAGGCAGCAATTAAGAGCCCACCAACCAAAAAAAGCCCAGGTCCATATGGGTTCACAGCCGAATTCTACCAAACATACAAAGAGGGGCTGGTACCACTCCTTCTGAAACTATTCCAAATAATCCAAAAGAGGGAATCCTTCCCAAATCATTTTATGAGACAAATATCATCCTGACACCAAAACCCGGCAGAGACTCAACAAGAAAAGAAAACTTCTGGCCAATATCCATGATGAACATAGATGCAAAAATCTTCAATCAAATACTGGCAAACCAATTGCAATAGCACATCAAAAAGCTTATCCATCACGATCAATTAGGCTTCATCCTAGGGATGCAAGGCTGGTTCAACATATGCAAGTATATAAACGTAATTCACCACATAAACAGAACCAAAGACAAAAACCACACGATTATCTCAATAGACGCAGAGAAGGCTTTTGACAAAATTCAACAGCCCTTTATGCTAAAAACTCTCAATAAACCAGGTATTGATGGAACGTATCTCAAAATAATAAAAGCTATTTATGACAAACCCACAGCCAATATCACACTGAATGGGCAAAAACTGGAAGCATTCCCTTTGAAATCTGGCACTAGACAAGGATGCCCTCTCTCACCACTCCTATTCAATATAGTATTGGAAGTTCTAGCCAGAGCAGTCAGGGCAAGAAAAAGAAATAAAGCGTATCCAGTTAGGAAAGGAGGAAGTCAAATTGTCTCTATTTGAAGACGACATAATTGTATATTTAGAAGACCCTATCATCTCAGCCCAAAATCTCCAGAAACTGATAAGCAACTTCAGCAAAGCCTCAGTATATAAAATCAATGTGCAAAAATCACAAGCATTCCTATACACCAATAACAGACTTAAAGAGAGCCAAATCAAGAATGAACTGCCATTCACAATTGCTACAAAGAGAATAAAATACCTAGGAATACAACAAACAAAGGATGTAACGGACCTCTTTAAGGAGAACTACAAACCACTGCTCAATGAAATAAGAGAGGACACAAACAAATGGAGAAACATTCCATGCTCATGGTTAGGAAGAATCAATATCGTGAAAATGGCCATACTGCCCAAAGTAATTTATAGATTCAATGCTATCCCCATCAAGCTACCAATGACTTTCACAGAAATGGAAAAAAAACACCCTAAACTTCATATGGAACCAAAAGAGAGCCCACATAGCCAAGTCAATTCTAAGCAAAAAGAACAAAGCTGGAGGCATCACACTACCTGACTTCAAACTATACTACAAGGCTACAGTAATCAAAATGGCATGCTACTAGTACCAAAACAGAGATATAGACCAATGGAACAGAACAGAGGCCTCGGAGGCAACGCCACACATCTACAACAATCTGATCTTTGACAAACCTGACAAAAACAAGCAATGGGGAAAGGATTCCCTGTTTAATAAATAGTGTTGGGAAAAGAGGCTAGCCATGTGTAGAAAGCAGAAACTGGACCCCTTCCTGACACCTTACACTAAAATTAACTCCAGATGGATTATAGACTTAAACATAAGACCTAACACCATAAAAACCCTAGAAGAAAACTTATGCAAAACCAGGACATAGCCATAGGCAAGGACTTCATGACTAAAACACCAAAAGCATTGGCAACAAAAGCCAAAATAGACAAGTGGGACCTAATCAAACTCCACAGCTTCTGCGTAGCAAAAGAAACAATCATTAGAGTGAACCAGCAACCAACAGAATGGGAAAAAATTTTTGCAATCTATCCATCTAACAAAGGGCTAATATCCAGAATCTACAAAGAACTAAAACAGATTTACAGAAAAAAAATAAGCCCATTCCAAAGTGGGCAAAGGATATGAACAGACACTTTCCAAAAGAAGACATACATGAGGCCAACAAACATATGAAAAAATGCTCATCATCACTGGTCATTAGAGAAATGCAAATCAAAACTACATTGAAATACCATCTCACACCAGTTAGAATGGTCATCATTACAAAATCTGGAGACAGCTGATGCCGGAGAGGATGTGGAGAAATAGGAACACTTTTTACACTATTGGTGAGAGTATAAAATTAGATCAACCATTGTGGAAGACAGTGTGGTGATTCCTCAAGGACCTACAAATAGAAATTCCATTTGACCCAGCAATCCCATTACTGGGTATATATCCAAAGGATTATAAATCGTTCTATTATAAGGACACATGCACAGGAATGTTCATTGAAGCACTGTTTACAATAGCAAAGACCTGGAACCAACCCAAATGCCCATTGATGATAGACTGGACAGGGAAAATGTGGCACATATACACAATGGAATACTATGCAGACATAAAAAACGATGAGTTCGTGTCCTTTGTAGGGACATGGATGAACCTGGAAATCATCATTCTCAGCAAACTGACACAAGAACAGAAAATCAAACACCTCATGTTCTCATTCATAGGCGAGTGTTGAACAATGAGAACATGTGGACAGAGGGAGGGGGAGCATCACACACTGGGGTCTGTGGGGGGGGGGAACCAGGGGAGGGACAGCAGGGGGTGGGGAGTTGGGGAGGGATAACATGGGGAGAAATGCCAGATATAGGTGATGGGGGAGGAAGGCAGCAAACCACATTGCCATGTGTGTACCTATGCAACAATCTTGCATGTTCTTCACATGTACCCCAAAACCTAAAATGCAAAATATATATAAATCCCGATTACATAATAGTTCAGGGATACCACATTCAAAAAGAATAAGATATACAATAAATAACAAAAATTATGTAGGCAATTAAAGCTCTAGTGACATTTATCATAACTATTTAACAAAAATAAATTGGCCACATAAATCTCGTAGACAATTTTTTTTCTAAAACTTCTCATTAAATTAGAAGGACAGGCTCTGGCTTTGGCCTTTTTCTCTTTGAATTTCAGACTTTTCTTTTTCACTAACCTTCTCATATCTATACTTGCAGCCCACAATGCTTTTCTGAGCTCCTGACTTAAATGTACCCAACTGCCTACTATGATCTTGACTCCTTCATTCTTTTTATTTTCCAGGTCAGATAAGCCTTTAATATCTATTAATTTCTTAATGGCTATTTTAAAGATCCATCCCTTATTCTCTGCCCTCACTGCTTCTGCCTTAGCTTAGGGCACCAGCATCTCTTGTTTGGATTATTATGATCCAGTTATTCTGTCTGCCTATTTTATTCCCTACTCATGTGCTTTGTACATTATTTCTATGTACACTACATAGAAATACTAATTACGTCACATTTTCAGTTAAAACTTTAATGTGACTCCATTGTCTACAAGAAAAAATTAAGGTTCTTGGCACGACAGAGATGGCTCACCATTGTTGGCCCCTGGTTTCTGCTCCAGCGCATGGCATCTCATCCCAACCACAAGGCACAGTCACGTGAACAATATGTCATTCTCCAGATCAACACATTGCTCAGGTTACTGGGCCTTTTTCTTTCACCTGTAATTTCCACTTCTGTCTCACTACATTGGCAAAGTTCTTCTCATACCTTCTTATTATATTTCGTGTATTCAGTTATAAACGTTGGCCTTTTCACTATAAGTAGTATGACGGTTTATTTTGGTGTTAACTTGACGCCTTAGTAAGGTATACCTGGACAGCTGGTAAAGCATTATTTCCAGGTGTGTCTGCAAAGGTGTTTCCAGAAGAGATTGGTATTTGAATCAGGGTAAGGAGATCCACCCTTACCCATTGTGGGTGGGCACCATCTGCTTGGCCTAGACAGGACAAAAAGGCAGAGGAAAGCTGAATTTACTTTATCTCTTCTGGAACTGGGACGCCCACCTTCTTCTGCCCTTGGACGTCGAAGCTCCAGGTTCTCTGTCCCTCAGACTTGGGTGCTTGCACCAGTGCACCCTGCTGGTTCTTAGACTTCAGATAGGAACGATGTTACCAGCTTCCCTGATTCCTCACTTGCGGCTGTCCCATCATAGGACTTTTCAGCCTCTACAATCATGTAAGAAAATTCCCCTCACAAATCCTCTTATAGAGATATATACTGATGACCTAATCAGATTTGCTGTGCTAATTATCACGTATGCAGAGATTAATAAGCCATAGTGTCTGTTTAATCATAGTGTCTAATTATATATATCATTAATAAATCCATAGTATATAATTATGTGACATATATAGATATCTATATAGATTAATAAATCCATAGTGTCTGTCTAATCGTTTGATATATAGATCTATCTATATAGATTAACAAATCCATTGTGTCTAATTATATGTTATATATATGGTGACTCTGCTTGTATTAATCAGGGTGTTCCAGAAAGACACAACCAATAGTGTAGATACAGATATGGATATATTATAACATATATGTCAGTCTAATATATATAATAAAGCTATATCTGTCTATATATAATATAGCTAAATCTATATATCTATATAACATATATCTCAATCTGTATCTACCCTATTGGTTGTGTCTCTCTGGAGAACCTTGACTAATACAAGCATGGTCACCATATATCATATATATTTTTTATATCTAAACTGGGACACGTTGGATAGTGATAAGGGTGAGACTAATGCTTACTCTAATGGATTCTGAGGCAAGGTCATAACTATCTAGGACTTTTCTGGGCAAACCGATATGTACTA
Source organism: Ateles fusciceps (assembly GCA_036589455.1). Classification (NCBI taxonomy): domain Eukaryota; kingdom Metazoa; phylum Chordata; class Mammalia; order Primates; family Atelidae; genus Ateles; species Ateles fusciceps. Next base: position 7,365,032 of record JAZHEH010002789.1, on the reverse strand, counting down.
TCCCTTATTTATAAGCCAAGTTGATTATTCCCTATTTTTGTGATTCCTCTGTCACTTTGTGTCAACTTCTGTCCCAATACTTACTGTATTATATTGAAATTATTTATTTCTATGTCTCTCTCACCTATTATATTTGCAGCTAAGCCCTTGGGGGATTACACCCTATGGTTTACTGATTTTTGCAAACATGAAAATCGGCACAGCAAATTTGATTAGGTCATCAAGAGTATATGGTATGCAATAGAAGCCCTATAACTAGATTCCACAAATACAGGGAAAAAAGATCCATACATCTAACTAAATTTAGATTCCTCTTAAACCAGCCTGAGGGTAGAACGTTCCATGTGCTCACCTCAGGATAATTCTTGGAGACAGTGTGAGCAGCCAGGATCAGGAAGGTGTAGACATGTTTGACAAACAACATAAAGGGCTAGGTAGTGCCCAGAAACCACAAATGAAATGGAAGCCAGATGATTATGAAATAAGAGTTGAGGAGTTCCCTGTATGAAACCAAGGTTAAGACAATAAGGAGGGTCAAAAATCAGAAGGAGTCAAAATTGCCAACATGTGTCACTAATGACAAGAAATCTTGAAAATTCGACTAATTTAAACTTGTCCAGGTTCACAGGTAAAACCTGGCGTATAGAGCCAGTGATAAGAGAACACCGGAAATAAGTAGACCTCATGGGCACAAATTGATCGTATGTGTGTGTGTATATATACATACAGACACACACACACACACACACACACACACACACACACACGCAAGTTCATTCTTTCATCAGGTCCATACATATGGATGTAAGCATATGTACAGATATACATTTCTCTGCATGCATCAATTCTCACATGCTATATATAAGCAATGAATAATTTTCATTTCATCTTTTGACTTAATTTCTGTAAAAATTTGAGTTTTCTTAAATATGCAATATAAAAATTAGCTTAATTCTGAAAATTAGCTAAGCCAAAGACATTGTGGTTTCTGATGGAAGGAAAGTTTCTAACTAGAAGGCAAAATATTATTTTGATTACTCAGGTTTATTGCTCAAGTTAAATATCCTCTCCTCACAAAGACCTTCCCAAACCTCCACTTAAATTATCCCAGCTGGGCACAGAATATAAAAATATGTTGTAATCTGGAACACTTATATTTTGTTTCAAATTAGATACATTTTAACTCTGTATCTTCACCAATCTACATGGAGGCAGAAAGTCTGGAAAGAGCCAAGGCTATCATGAACTCAGTAATACTGACTCTCGTACATAAATTATTTCCATTCTATCATCTCCATTTAAAGACTTTTTTTTCAGTGATTCATTCCCCAAGAAACATGAATAACTTTTCCCTTGGTGTTTTGCTTCTTTGAAGCTCAGTCTGGGCATCTTTTCTCCTATCACTGTTGTTTTCTTTGTTACCACCAAAGCCACCATCTGCTTCAAAGTGAGGGACCTTTAATGGGACTTGAAGTGCTAACAGTGCTGCCTGAGGCAAAAGTCTGAAGTTAAAATTTGGCGCACAACCATCTTTGCTTTCAGCACCGATGCAGCCACCTCTCCAGGGCACCCGGCATTCCCTGGGGCACTCTGTTTATAGACCTCCCTAGTAGTGCTGCGTTTCCCTACAGTGTCTGTCCTCTTCTGTCAGAATCTTTTCCACATCCCATTTCATCTCAGGCAATTGTCTTCTGAAAATCAACTTTGTGAACCAGTCTATGCTAAAGTGTTACTGATTTCCTGAATTGACAAAGCTTTCCAACCAAAGAAAAGGGATGAGTCTCCATGGTGCGATTTCTGGCCAGAAAATAATACATTTGGTAGTTGAACAATTCTGTTACTCCCCAAAACATGTCATGTGGGTTCACTGCCAATCCTGCCAGGGTGTGATCTGGGCAAGGGTGATATCAATATATAGCTTAAATTTTCACAAGAATTGTTGTTTTGTGAAACTATTCTAAAAAAAAAATCTTTCCAGCTCTTGGTTAACACGACACACTTAAATAGACATAAGTTGGCTAAAAAGCTAACTCCAGAGAGGCAATTTGGAAACATCTGAGAGTCAAAGACAGGTAGCAACCATAGAGAAAAGCCTTTATATGATTGTAGAGGAGCACTTTCTCTGCCTAGAAGATATATTGCTCTCACCCTAATCCAGGATGGTCTATAAAAACCCTTCCCTGGCAGCTGCAGCAGGCATTTTGAAAATCACATTATATAGGAGGCATTTTTTAGAGGGCCTTTTGCAGTGCACATTAGCAAAATGTATTTCCGTACTTCCGTGAATTTGTGAATTAGCAGATTACACTAATGACAGCCATAGCAACAGAACTACAGTTAATGAAGAAACTCTAATTGGGGCAGAAGAAGCTCTGTACTTTAAGAAATTGCAGCCACAAATACTGTAAACTTTCTGATATTAATACACAGAAATAAACCCACATGAATGAACATGGAGCAAAGTAGAAGCAGCAGCAAACACTGCTGGACCAGGTGGACAAAAAAATAAAATTAGTATTATAATAAATTATGACTTCTTAGAGAGGAGTGGTGGTTACAAGTGTGTACATATATGCATATATACTACATATACAATATATTAATATATAATGTATATATGTAGTATATACGTATATGCACATATATACATAAGCATGTATATATGTAATGTATATAACACATATTACATATATACATGCTTATTACATGTACATTAAATATATACATGCTCATATATTACATATACATTACATATATATACATGCTTTTGTATATATGTATATCACATATATACATGCTTATGTATATGTAATATATATACATGCTTATATATATCAGACATTTGTGCTTGTGTTAATGCATAAAATATGTTATGAAATTTACTTCCATGTATTCATAGCCATAATCCTTGTATTCTTTTATTATTAAGGTTATAAGTAAAAGGCATTATGCTAATAAATTAAGGAGGATCTTGAATTGGAATTACGATTCTACCCGATTCTATTGTAATATCTCTGCTTAAAGTATTTTGGTGGCTTCCAGTGGCACTTAAAATAAAATTCAGCCTGATTCAATAGTCTACAAAGTCTGCAGGATCAGAGCTTTGCATCTTCCCCAACCTCAAGTCAGTCACTCTTTGCTTTGATCATGACACTCCAACCATCCTTATCTTCCACAAGTGCCCCAAACACTCAAAGCCCGTTCTGTTTTGGGGGTTTGCTATGTGCTGTACACTCTAGCAGTTGAGAGTTCTCTTCCCTCTGTTCTTATCATGGCTAGCTCCTTCCATGGCTTCATGTCTCAACTATAACCTCCTCAGAGAGACCACTTCTATTCTCCATATTTAAACTGATCACATCTTTTTTCTCCAACCCCTCTACCACTATGTTCTCCCAGAAATAAATTTTATTTCATTATGGGAGAACATACTTCTCATCACAAATTGTGCTTTTTTTTCTGTTTATTGTTGGTGAATAGCATATGGCCTGTCTCTCTCACTAGATTGAAAACTGCATAAGGGTGGGGCCCAAATCTGTCTTGTTGACCATTTGATGTCCCACACCTAGCACAGTGATTGGTTCATATTAGCTGTTTGTCTTTGCTGGCAAGGTCGCCAAAGAGATGTGCCAAGACAAACCTTAGTGATCATTATTTGTGGGAAGGTCCAATCTCTAGACAATAAGGCTGAGAGGGGAAAATAAAGTGAAATAAAGAAAAAGGAGACTCAAATACAAGGTCATAGTCAGGACTGTCAATTACCAAGCTGGCTGTATCTTCCCAAGAGACACAGTCTCTTGCTCAGCCATAAAGGATACGGTCAGATGAGCTAAACAGAGTCACTGCACCTTAGAATGGTGGACTGAGGAAAGAGTATAGGGGAAAGGGGAAGGGGGAAATGGAGTAAAGGGAAAAAGGAAAGGAAAGGGAAGAGTTTATATCCTCCCTGGTACTCTCAACCCCCATACTTGAGGGTAGCCACTAGTTAAGCCAAATGGCAGACCCTGTGTTAGAATGATTTATATTATTATTAGTATGGTTAGAGGCAGAGTCTCCCTCTGTCTTGCAGGATGGAGTGCAGTAGTGCAATCTTGGCTCATTGCAACCTCTGTCTCCCAGGTTCAAGCGATTCTCCTGTCTCAGACTCCCAAGTAGCTGGGATTATAGGCATGTGCCACCACACCCAGCTAATTTTTGTATTTTTGGTAGAGACAGGGTTTCACCATGTTGGCCAGGCTGGTCTCGAACTCCTGACCTCTAATGATCCCCCTGCCTTGGCCTCCCAAAGTGCTAGGATTATAGGTGTGAGCCTCTGTAGTCAGCCTAGAATGCTTTAAGTTGCAAAGTGGTAAGAGGAGGAGGAGTCTTATTAGTTTTGTTAAGTTGAGCCTGAGTTCCAGGTTTGTGTGGCTTCTACTACAAAGGGTATGATGGACGTAGTGTCAGAGCTGAGCACTCACCAGAGAAGACTGAAAAAGTGGGTGTTTCCCAGAGATAGTGATGGCAGCTGCTGCTGTGGCAGTACCAGTGACAGCCAGAGCTCTCCATGATCAAGTGGCTGAGGGCCTAGGACAGAAATTAGGCCAAGGAAATGGGAGTAGGTGCTTAAATCCAATTTGATGCTAGTTAGTGTCTGTCAAATGGCAGAATGGATAAATATAATACTAGGAGCAGGCTAACTTAGTAAACAGATCCACTTAGAACCTGAATGGTTTGAACATTTATTGTCTGGAAGGAAACTACTCCTCAATCTTACTGTTTTAAACATACAATATGACTTACTATTTCTGGACTTGCAATAGAACAGAGTCTATTCAATATCTCCCAGCTCAGTCCTTTATTTCATTTCTGACCACATGCACCAACAGCCTCATCCACCTCTCTGGTACATCTCTGCCCACTCCTCATCAGTCACAAAGTCATTTTCTTTGGTCTGGTCCATCTTTCTATCTCTCAGCAGATCAATCAGCAATTATTTATTGGATGTCTAGTGTGGATGAGCAGCATGAAGGAGTAATTGACTAAGAGTTATGGAAGCTGGATTCAAATCTTATCTAAGCTCCAACTTCATGGAAGGAAAGCATAGCTTAGCCACTGCATATCCTAGCAACAGGACTAGAGGGGAAAGGGAAGGAATCTGGGAATGAGTGGCTTTGAGAATATGTGACTAACATGCACTCATCTGGCTGACACTCAAAGAGGACCACCAGCAGCTAATAAGTTTCAAATGGCATAAAAATCTGGGGCTCAAATTGAGTTGCAATGGTATCTAAATGAGGTTGAGAGAGTGGGTGGAGAACCACATAACTGAAGTGCAAGACAAGGGAGGACAATTCTGTAGTTGACATGTTTTGTCACTTCGTTTGGTTTGGGAAAAGATTTAAGCCCTAAAGCTTGGAGTATATGAAGCCGATGCCAGCCATCAAATAGAAGGGCCTGACAGAGAGGAAAATGGAACTACAGTTTATTGCACATCTGATACGTGGCAGGCAACAAACGTACAATTATTAAGTTTATCATCATCAAAACTTTACATAGAAGTATTATCATTTCTGTTTTACAGATGAGCAAGTGAGACTCAGTAAGGTTATGCCACTCCCCCAATTAAAGGCAAGAAGATTCACCTGACTCCAAATTTTATGATTTCCTGCCATATCAATCAAAGTTACAGAGAGGCAAATCCTGGGGAGGCAGATTTTCATACTTCTAATTCAACAGGCTGGAGAGCAGGGCAGGAGTCCATTCCCAAAGGGGTTTAGGGTCTGAACTCACTCTAGTACCCTCACTGCATGTCACTGGACAAAACATTCCACCCTCTGTGCTTCTATTTTCTCTACATAATTCAGGTACAATTAGTTTTAGAGTGTGACTAGGATTTACCTTTCTGTCTCATTTACTGTACTGCTGTATGAACTAAATGAACAAAAATCTTATAAGTTCCATATCCTCAAGGAAGTTACAACCCTCTTAGAGAAAAGAATACTCATAACATTATTGGCAACACCAGATAGCACCCAGCTACTCTCCGTATGCATGTGCATTATGTATATGTGCGTGCAATACAGAGATGAGAGAAGTTACCAGAGGCTTCATTATTTTAGAAGGTGAAAAGAAAAGCAGGAATCTGATTCTGTGTAGAATGAGGAATGTGGAGCAAGAATGAATAAGGGAAAGAACAGGCGGAATCTAAGACAATTGCTATTTTTATTCAAGACCATTGGAATGGCTTTCATAGTCCTGTTAGCATAGATCAAATGTTTGGTCTAAGAACTCTCCTCTCTACCATCCCCCATCCCACCAAATACTCACAGGTGCTTGTGCGTGTATGCATGTGCGCACACACACACACACACACCAAGATAAACTAAAACTTTCCCCAAAAAACACTGCAGTCACTTTTCATTTGACTTCTAGTCTTATTTGTTGGAATTTTAAAAAGGCACATTCTCTTTCTCATCTCACAATTTTGTGCCCTATTAATAAAACACAGCTCGTCTACTTGCTTTCCATACTCAAAGATGTTTGCTGGAAAGGAAGGGAAGGAGAATACTAAAAATAGAAAATGTAAAATGGTTGGATTTTTTGAAAGTTACAGAATCATGTATTTAGGATTCCATTTTCTCTTCTATTGATTTCAAACAAAAGTAATCAAAACCAAAAACTTGTGTCAAAGGGATGGCATGCATGTGTACAGACAAATAGCTTAGCCTAAAATGGAGTAATAAATAATAGCATTCATGGGTGAGCAGACTATACTTACAATTACATACAGAGTTTCTGCATAAGCTACTTTTTCATTCAAAAACTTTCCTATGTATTAACATTTTTGGACTCTGAGCACTTTCATCTTGGTCTTATCCCAAAAATAAAGTTTTCATAAGTTGAACATAATGTCTTCAGTTGCTTTTGAGCTAAGCAAGGATAATTTTAGAAATCACATTTCTACCTTTGCAACAATTAAAGAGAATATTTTGTGTATGGATAACTCCAAACCAAACAGAGTATAAAGCTGAAACTTTCCATGTGTCTAATTCTCAAGGAAAGTAGATCCCTTGGATAATTTCAGTCCTTTTCCTTAAAGATAATAAAGTTATGAATGTAGCCCAAAAGCCTCAGGTCTCATCAACCTGTTATACAAATGTTTCAACATTAACATGTAAACCTGATTTTTTATATTTAAAAAATATTCAACTAAAAAACATTTAAAACTGCAAAATATTTTTAAAAAACAAGAAAAGAGAACTCATTGCCTAGAGAGAACAAGCATTCAAATTGTGCCATATTTGCTTCAGAAATGTTTTGGGGGGGGAAAATGAAATGCTTGGAGTTGAATCACAGTGTGTCTCTTCACAGATTCCCCTTTCTCAGAGATCTTCTCGGGGGTAACTACCATCCCAAAGCAATGTGTGTTCTTCCCCCATTCCTGTTTTTAAAAAAATGCCACCATAGATATGTATATGCATCCAAAAAATACATTCCAATGTTTCATGTATTTTAAAACATATATATAAGTGGCGGCATATTGTACTTATCCTTTTGCAATCTGCTTTTTTCACTCAACATTTTGTTTTTGAGAATTATTCATGTTGATGCAGAGAGGAAGTTAAACATTATTTTAGACAGTGAAAACATCCCAGCTCACAGAGGAACTCTTGAAAAGTCCACATGGCATTTTGTGGATGTCCCCCAGGAGTGTCTTGTACATGCTCAGGAGTCCCCAAGACCTTCCTTCCTGCCACCATGCTGTGCGGGGCTGCCTGAGCGTGAGGTTCCTCAGCTACCCTTTCCTAAGCTGCTGACTCAAGATTCTGCTATCTTCTGGACTGCTAGATCCAGGGCCTGTGGATCCTGATGTCCTTCCTCACTGCTGCCACTCCTGGGGCCAGCCAAGCCGCCATGCTGCCCTCACTCTCACTCCCAACAGACAAATATTCACCAATGTCTCTAGGCCTCAATGTCCCTCATACTTGTAGGTCCCCCAACAAACAGTAGTTGTCCAGAAAGTGAGAATGAGCTCCCATACTTTGGTTTAACTCTTCACCCTGTACCTGGGTGATTCTGTTAGGTGTTTCACAATTTGAGTGAGCTCTCTTAGGTCACACATAGAGCTGTCAACATTCCCTTTCTCTACTTCAGCAAGCACATCACCTCCTGACTGAATCAGACTGGCTTCCAGGCCCAGGTTCTAACAGTGAAGATGTCTCCTCATTCTCCTCCAGCCCTCTGCTGGGTTTCTGAGTGAGCCTTCGTTCCGGCTCAAAGACCGGCTGATTTCTTCCTAAAATAAATGGTTTGCACCTTTCCAGGCTCATCCTTGATGAGGATGAGGGTTCATATATTATTTTCTTTTTACTCCCATGCTTGACTTCCAATATAATGCAAGTAGATGTTTGGTGAAGTGAGACAGAGAAGGGGAAAAGTGGCACCCGATTCCACTCACTGGAAAAAATTAAACTTAGCTCTGGCTCAGCTAAGAGCCCAAATACATGAAGACATGTATTTGAGGTGAGAGGCTTCTTATGTCTAAGATGGGTAAGCAAATAAAGAAATTACACAAATGTAACCTATGACAACCTCATTTTTTGGAGGTCTGTGTGGCTAGCAAAAACGTTGAGAGCCAATGTCTCTAAATTGTTACTGAAAGATTATTCTGAATATAACAGAATAGAAGCCCCATGTGATTCCTTTCATAGACTGTTTTATTCCTGGGTTGAATATATACCTATTGTCATACAGACAGTATTTCAGAGTTCATACTTAAGGGTGTTTTTATATTTATCATCCACATTGTTCATGCATATTCTTTATTCATTAATATCAAACATCTGTAGAATACTTACTAAGAGCAAAGCTCTAAGCTAGGCACTCATTACAACATTAATCTTGGTCTATCTTGGATTGAGATCCTCTATTAATTCATTACTCCCCTAGCAAACTGAGACTTTCTTAGGCAGGGGTTGTGTCTTATTCATCTATATAAGAAAATTTTATTCAAATTATGGGTCTATCATTTGCTGTGTTAGCTGTGGTGCATTCACATATTAGAGACCTCAGTTATGTGAAATTAATATTGTGATATTTACTGTAAAATTTAGAGTGAGGATTGAATTCATTATATGTGGAAAAACAAAATCAGTATCTAATGAGTATCAGTTTCTTTTCTAGGTTTATAGCCCTTTAAGCAAGGCTTTGAAGGAGAGTAAAGAGATAATAAATGTTTTCTGAATGAAATCATACAATTCAAGAAGCCCTGGTAACAACCACATGGAAAAACACACAAAGCTTAGAAAATGCTTTTTAGAGTTTCATGTCAGCCCCAGTTAATTTCCTCACTAATGAAACTCTGCTGCTTGTTTCTGAAAGACAGAGGATGCACTGAGACCCTCAACCTTTGTATTTGCTAATCTGTACATCGTAAGTACTTAGCACAGAATTGACTCAGTGTCTGCATCAGGGCAGCACAAACCAGCATGGGGCTGTGGCTGACTTTGATTTGGAATCCTAAGTGAGTCCCCCTCAGCAGGATGCTGGAGCTCACATCACCTGCCCCTGTCAATCATTTTGCCTTTCCCTCCAATTCTATTTCAGATGAGACTCCCAAGGAACCATGGGAAATCAGGCCATCCTCAGAGGCTGGGAAAGTTCAGTCCAATCTGAAACCCAAATGGGCTTAAGAGCTCCTAGTTTTAAAAATAATTTTGAAAGCTGTTGATATTTTTGTCTCTAAAGATGTATTTTACAGTGGGATGGCTGCATATACACAATTAGCTTACCATAAAATGGTCTTTATTTTTAACGGTAGATTTAATTTGCTCTGCAACCCAAGGGAGTCCAGAACAGGAAAAGGCCCAAAGCAACAGAGAAAACAAAGCACTGACGATGTGCAAAGCTGGCATTTCTCTGAGCTCAGGCTGCGACAATCATCTGTTCAACCCATTCGCTCGTGACCTTTTAAGACCCTTCTTAACGTCATGACATTTCACAACACACACATGTCAATGACTATCAAAATAATAGTAAGGAAACATGGCCAGGTAAGGGAAGTGACACGGGGTACAGAATGTCCCATTTTGATCAGCAGTTTTCTTTCACAGGTTCACTGAAGGCCACACTGTGTGCTCTCTCTCCATCAATATTTTTATACCTCGTCTTTTTCTTCTTGTTTCCCCCATATACCACCTAATTTTCTTTACAAACAAAAATATCACCACTGATTAAGTATTCATAATCTGGCAGGCACTTTGCATAGCTTAAAGTAAAGTATATGCATCACCTCTCTGAACTAGGCGTTATTATTCCCATTTTACTTGTGTAGTAACTGAGTCTTAGGTATGTGATTTGGCCAGTTACACAGTGAGTTTGTGATAGAAAGATTTCACGCCTTGCAGATCTGTCTGACGCCAATACCTACATCCTTAAGTGGTCTATAGCTCCCCACTACTGATCTTAGTCTTTGAACTTTCAGAAGCTAAAAATGGCATTCCTGGCTCATTTCAGAGAATATGACTATCTACATTAACTTTTCTCAATAAATTTTTGAAGTGTAATTGATAGAACAAGCAATATGCTATCATTTCTCATTTTCCATAAAATGAATCATATTTAAAGGAACTGAATCCAAAATTGATAGCGTACAAGCACACCTTGTTTTTTTTGTGCTTTGCCCATATGGCATTTTTTACAAACTGCAGGTTAGGGGCAATCCTGCATTGAGCAAGTCTATCAGTGCCATTTTTCCAACAGCATGTGCTTTCTTTGTGTCTCTATATTACACTTTGGTAATTCTTGCAATATGTAAAGTTTTAAAATTATTGTTCTGTTAGGGTGATCTGTGATCACTGTTCTTTGATGTTACTATTGTAGTTGTTTGGGGCACCGTGAATGTTGCCCATATAAGTCATAATTGTGTGTCTCTGTGTTCCGACTCCTCCACCAACTGGCCATTCTCCCATGTTTCTCCCTCTTTTCAGGCCTTCCTATTCCCTGAGACACAGCAACATCGAAATCAGGGCAAATAACCCTACAATGTCCTCAAAGTAGTCAAGTGAAAGAAAGAATGGCACATCTTTCACTTTGAATCAAAGGCTACGAATGATTAGGCTTAGTGAGGAAGGTATGCCAAAAGCTTAAATAGGCTTCTTGCACCAAATAGTTAGCCAAGTTGAGAATTCAAAGGAAAAATTCTTTTTAAAAATTTTTAATGTTTAATTTTTGTGGGTATGTAGTAGGCGTATATATTTATGGACCACATGAGTTGTTTTGATACAGCCATGTAATGTGTAATAATTACACCATGGGAGATGGGGTGTTCATTCCCTCCAGCATTTATACTTTGTGATACAAACAATTCAATTATACTCTTTTAATTATTTTTAAATGTACTATTAAATTGTTATCAACTATAGGCAACCTGCTGTGCTATCAAATACTAGGCCTTATTCATTTGTTCCAACCATATTTTGTACCCATTAACCACCCACCTCTCCCTATGCCCTCCACTGTCCTTTCCAGCCTCTGGCAACCATCCTTCTATTCCAAGCTTGCCCTACCCCTGGCCTGCGGGCTACATGAGGCCCAGAACTGCTTTGAATATGGTCCAACACACATTTTGTAAATTTTATTAAAAGATTATGAGATTTTTTTTTTGCATGTTTTTTTAGCTCATCAATTACTGTTAGTGTATTTTATATGTGCTCAAGACAATTTTTCTTCCAATGTGGCCCAGGAAAGCCAAAAGATTGAATACCCCTGTGCTACTCTCTATCTCTACAGGTTCAATTGTTTTTGATATTCAGGTCTCACAGGTAAGTGAGAGCATGCCATACTTGTCTTTCTGTGCCTGGCTTATTTCACTCAACACAGTGACCTGTAGTTCCATCCATGTTGTGGCAAATGACTGAATCTCATTCTTTTTTATCGCTGAATAGCACTCCATTGTGTATAAGTACCACATTTTTTCTATTCGTTCATCTGTTGATAGGCACTGAGGTTTCTCCCAAATCTTGGCTATTGTGAAAGAGACACAACAAACATGGGAGTGCAGACAGCTCTTTAATACATAATTTCCTTTCTTTTGGGTATATACCTACCAGTAGGATTGCTGGCTGGTATGTTAACTCTATTTTTAGTTTTTTGAAAAACCTCCAAACTGTTCTCCATAGTGGTTGCACTAATTTGTATTCCCACCAACAGTGTATGAGGGTTCTCAGAGGAAAAATGATTCAAAGAATTTAAAATTGCTACTCTAGTGAACACACAAATGGTAAAAAAGCAAAACAGCCTTATTGCTGAGATAGAGAAAGTTACAGTGGTCTGGATAGAAGATCATACCAGCACAAGATATCCTAAGCCAAAGCCTAATTCAGAAAAAGGTCCTAACTGTCTTCAATACCATAAAGCCTCAGAGAGGAGAGGAAGCTGCAGAAGAAAAATTGGATGTTAGCAGAGATTGGTTCCTGAAATTGAAGGAAAGAAGCTGTCTCCATAGCCTAAAAGCACAAGATGAAGCATTGAGAGCTCATGGAGAAGCTGCCAAAAATTACCCAGAAAATCTCCCTAAGCTCATGGATGAAGATGGCTACACTAAACAACAGATTTTCAATATGGACAAAACGACATTCTATTGGAAGAAGATGCCATCTAGGACTTTCACAATTACAGAGAAGTCAATACCTAGCTTCAAAGTCTCGATGGAGAGGTTGATTCTCTTGTTAAGCTAATGCAGTTGGCAATCGAAGCCTATGCTCATTTACCACTCTGAAAATCCTGAGACCCTTAAGCAATATGCTACAACTGCTTTGCATGTGCTCCATCAATAAAGTAACAGAACCTAGATGACAAACCCTACTGTTCAGAGGAAAAAAAAATTTGTTAAAATATTTATGTTAAAATTTTAATGTTTTACCATTCATGTTAAAATATTACCACTCATTGATTCTGCCAAGATGGCTGAAGTGAAACAGCCCTGGGTTCTCAGTTCCCAGCAAGAACAATGCAGATGGCCAGTGATCTCTACATTTCCAACAGAGATACCAGGTTCATCTCATAGAGACTGGTTAGACAGTGGGTGCAGCCCAAGGAGGGTGAGCCGAAGCAGGGTGGTACGTCACCTCACCCAAGAAGTGCAAGGGTCCACAGAACTCCTTCTCCTAGCCAAGGGAAGCCATTAGGGACGCCATTAGGGACTTTTTTCCAACACTTGGGCACTATGGTTCAGATACTGCACTTTTCCCACGGTCTTCACAACCCACAGACCAAAAGATTCCCTCCAGTGTCTGCAACACCAGTGCCCCAGGTTTCCAGCACAAAACTGGGTGGCTGTTTTAGCTGCAGCAGTTTTTTTCCTTCTTCATACCCCAGTGGCACCTGGAATGCCAGCAAGACAGAACCACTCATTCCCTGAAAAAGGGGGCTGAAACCAGGGAGCCAAGTGATCTGACTTGGTGGGTCCCACCCCCATGAAGGCCAGCAAGCTAAGATCCACTGGCTTGAAATTCTCGCAGCCAGCATAGCAGTCTGAGCTCATACTGGGACGTTTCAGCTCAGTGTGGGGAGGGGCGTCTACAATTGCTGAGGCTTGGGTAGATGGTTTTAACCTTGCCTGTGTAAACAAAGTCACCTGGAAGTTTACACAGAAGCTGGGCAGAGGCCCCAGTGGCAGCTCAGCAGACAGTCACTAGACTCTGCAGACAGTCACTAGACTCCCTTCTTGCTGCACAGGGAATCTCTGAAAAAAAGGCAGAAGCCCATCAGGGACTTATATATAAAGCCACCACCTTCCTGAGACAGAGCACCTGGGAAAAGGGACAGTTGTGGGTTCAGCTTCAGTAGACTTAAACGCCCCTTCCCAGCAGCTCTGAAGGGAGCAAGGGATCTAACAGACCAGTGCTCGAGGTACAGACTGCCTCCTCAAGTGACCCTCTGATCCCCATGTATCCTGACTGGAGACACCTCAGACAGAAGAGCTCTGGCTGGCGTCTGGCAGGCAACTTTCTGGGACGAAGCTACCACAGAAAGGAACAGGCAGCAATCTTTGCTGTTCTGCAGCCCCTATGGGTGATTCCCAGGCAAGAAGGGTTTGGAGAGGACATCCAGCAAAATCCAGAAGACTTGCGGCAGAGAGACATCACTGTTAGAAGGAAAACTAACAAACAGAAAGAAATAGTTTCAACATCAACAGAAAGGATATCCACTCAGAGACTTCATCCAAAAGTCATCAACTTCAAAGATAAAAGGTAGATAAATCCACAAAGATAGGAAGAAACCAGCACAAAATGGCTGATATTTCCAAAAACCAGAACCCCTCTTCTCTTCCAAGAGATCACAACTCCTCATGAGCAAGGGAAAAAACTGGATGGAGAATGAGTATGATGAATTTAAAGAAGCAGGCTTCAGAAGGTGGGTAATAACAAACTTCTACGAGCTAAAGGAGCATGTTCTAACCCAATGCAAGGAAGCTAAGAACCTTGAATAAACGTTAGACGAAATGCTAACTAGAATAACCAGCATAGAGAAAATATGAACAACTTGATAGAGCTGAAAAACACAGCACAAGAACTTTGTGAGGCATACACAAGTTTTAATAGCCAAATAGATCAAGTGGAAGAAAGGATATCAGAGACTGAAGATCAACTCAATGAAATAAAGCAAGAAGGCAAGATGAGAGGAAAAAAAGTGAAAAATGAACGCCTCCAACAAAGATGGGGTTATGTGAGAAGACCAAATCTACATTTAATCAGTGTACCTGAAAGTGACAGGGAGAATGAAACCAAGTTGGAAAACACTCTTCAGGATACTATCCAGAGAACTTCAACAACCTAGCAAGGCAAGCCAACATTCAAATTCAGGAAATACAGGGAACACCACAAAGGTATTCCTTGAGAAGAACAACCCTGAGACACATAATCATCAGATTCAGCAGGGTAGAAATAAAGGAAAAAATGCTAAGGGCAGCTGGAGAGAAAGGTTGGGTTACCCACAAAGGGAAGCCCATCAGACTCACAGCAGATCTCTCAGCAGAAACCCTACAAGCCAGAAGAGAGTGGGGGCCAATACTCAACATCCTTAAAGAAAAGACTTTTCAACCCAGAATTTCATATATAGCCAAATTAAGTTTCATAAACAAAGAGAAATATCTCTTATGGATTAGCAACTGCTGAGAAATTTCGTTACCACCAGGCTGCCTTACAAGAGCTCCCGAAGGAAGCACTAAACATGAAAAGGAACAACCAGTACCAGCCACTGCAAAAGCATACCAAATTGTAAAGACCATCACACTATGAAGAAACTGCATCAACTAATGGATAAAACAACCAGCTAGCATCAAAATGGCAGGATCAGATTCACACATAACAATATTAACTTTAAATGTAAATGGGCTAAATGCCCCAATCAAAAGACACAGACTGGCTAATTGGTTAAAGAATCAAGACTCATTGGTGTGCAGCACTCAGGAGACCCATTTCACTTGCAAAGACACACATAGGCTCAAAATAAAGGGATGTAGGAAGATTTACCAAGCAAATGGAGAGCAAATAAAAAGCAGGGGTTGCAATTCTAGTCTCTGATAAAACAGACTTTAAACAAACAAAGATCAAAAGAGACAAAGAATGGCATTACATAATGGTAAAGTGTTCAATGCAACAAGAAGAGCTAACTACCCTAAATATATATGCACCCAATACAGGAGCACCCAGATACATAAAGCAAATTCTTAATGATTTACAAAAGAGACTTAGACTCCCACGCAATAGTAGTAGGAGATTTTAACACCCCACTATCAATATTAAACAGATCAATGAAACAAATTTAACAACAATATCCAGGACTTGAACTCAGATCTGGACCAAGTGGACCTAATAGACATCTACAGAACTCTCTATCCCCAAACCACAGAATATACATTCTTCTCAGCACCACATCACACTTATTCTAAACTTAACCACATAATTGGAAGTAAAATGCTCCTCAGGAAATGCAAAAGAATGGAAATCATAACAAACAGTCTCTCAGACCACAGTGCAATCAATTGGAACTCAGGATTAAGAAACTCACTCAAAACTGCACAGCTACATGGAAACTGAACAACCAGCTCCTGAAAGACTACTGGATAAATAATGAAATGAAGGAAGAAATAATGATGTTCTCAATGAGAATGAAGAAACAACGTACCAGAATTTCTGGAACACATTTAAAGCAGTGTCTAGAGGAAAATTTATAGCACTAAATACCCACAAGGGATAGGAGGAAAGATTTAAAATTGACACTCTAACGTTACAATTAAAAGAACTAGAGGAACAAGATCAAACAAATTCAAAAACTAGCAAAAGACAAGAAATAACTAAGATCAGATCAAAACTCAAGGAGATAGAGGCACAAAAAACCCTTCAAAAAATCAATAAATCCAGGAGCTGGTTTGGAAAACATCAACAAAATAGACCACTACCCACACTAATAAAGAAGAAAAGAGAGAAGAACCAAATAGATGCAATAAAAAATGATACAGGAGATATCACCACCAATCCCACAGAAATAAAAACAACCATCAGAGATTACTACAAACACCTCTATGCACATAAACCAGTAAATCTGGAAGAAATGGGTGCTTACACCCTCCCAAGACTAAACCAGGAAGAAGTTGAATCCCTGAATAGACCAATAACAAGGTCTGATATTGAGGCAACAATTAATAGCCTACCAACCAAAAAAAGTCCAGGACCAGATGGGTTTACAGCCGAATTCTACCAGAGGTACAAAGAGGAGCTGGTACTTTTCCTTCTGAAACTATTCCAAACAATACAAAAAGAAGGAAACCTCCCTAACTCATTTTATAAGACCAACATCATTCTGATACCAAAACCTGGCAGAGACACAACTTAAAACGAAAAGTTCAGGCCAATATCCATGATGAATATTGATGTGAAAATCCTCAATAAAATAATGGGAAACCAAATCCAACAGTACATCAAAGAGATTATCCATCACGACCAAGTTGGTTTCATCCTTGGGACGCAAGGCTGGTTCAACATATGCAAATCTATAAACGTAATCCATCACATAAACAGAACCAAAGACAAAAACCACATGATCATCTCAATTGATGCAGAGAAGGCCTTCGACAAAATTCAACAGCGCTTTATGCAAAAAATAATAAACTGTGTATCAGTGGAGTGTATCTCAAAATAATAAGAGCTATTTATGACAAAACCACAGCCAATATCATACTAAATGGGAAAAAACTGGAAGAATTCACTTTGAAAACAGGCACAAGACAAGGATGCTTTCTCTCACCACTCCTATTCAAAATAGTATTGGAAGTTCTGGGCAGGGCAGTCAGGAGAGAAAAAGAAATAAAGGGTATTTAGTTAGGAAAAGAGGAAGTCAAATTGTCTCTATTTGCAGATGATATGATTGTATATTTAGAAGACCCCATTGTCTCAGCCCAAAATCTCCTTAAGCTGATAAGCAATTTCAGCAAAGTCTCAGGATACAAAATCAATGTGCAAAAATCACAAGCATTCCTATACACCAATAACAGAGAGTCAAATGATGAGTGAACTCCCATTCACAATTGCTACAAAGAGCATAATATACCTAGGAATAAAACTAAAAAGGGATGTGAAGAACCTCTTCAAGGAGAACTGCAAATCACTGCTTAAGGAAATAAGAGAGGACACAAACAGATGGAAAAATATTCCATACTCATGGTTAGGAAGAATCAATATCATGAAAATGGTCATACTGCCCAAAGTAATTTATAGATTCAATGCTATCCCCATCAAGCTACCACTGACTTTCTTCACAGAACTGGGGGGGGGGGAAAACACCTTAAACTTCATATGGAACCAGAAAAGAGCCCCCATAGCCAAGACAATCCTAAGCCAAAAAAAGCAAAGCTGGAGGCATCACACTACCTGACTTCAAACTATACTACAGGGCTATAGTAATCAAAACAGCATGGTCCTGGTACAAAAACAGATACATAGACTGATGGAACAGAACAGAGGCCTCAGAAATGATGCCACACATCTACAACCATCTGATCTTTAACAAACCTGACAAAAACAAGCAGTGGGGGAAATGATTCCCTATTTAATAAATGGTGTTGGGAAAACTGGCTAGCCATATGCAAAAAGCTGAAACTGAATCCCTTCCTTACATCTTATACAACAATTAACTCCAGATGGATTAAAGATTTAAACATAAGACCTAGCACCATAAAAACCCTAGAAAAAAACCTAGGCCATATCATTCAGGATATAGACATGGGCAAGGACCTCATGACTAAAACACCAAAAGCATTGGCAACAAAAGCCAAAATTGACAACTGGGATCTAGTTAAGAGCTTTTGCACAGCAAAAGAAACTATCATTAGCGTGAACCAGCAACAAACAAAATGGAAGAAGTTTTTTTGCAATCTACCCATCTGACAAAGGGCTAATATCCAGAATCTACAAAGAATTTAAACAAATTTACAAGAAAAAAACAAAAAGTGGGCAAAGGATATGAACAGACACTTTTCAGAAGAAGACATTTATGCAGCCAACAAACATGAAAACAAGCTCATCATCACTGGTCATTAGAGAAATGCAAATCAAAACCACATTGAGATACCATCTCATGCCAGTTAGAATGGCAATCATCAAAAAATCAGAAGACAGATGCTGGAGAGGTTGTGGAAAAATAAAAACACTTTTACACTGTTGGTGGTAGCGTAAATTAGTTCAACCATTGTGGAAGACAGTGTGGTGATTCCTCAAGGATCTAGAAATAGAAATACCATTTGACCCAGCAATCCCATTACTGGGTATATATCCAAAGGAGTATAAATCATTCCATTATAAAGACACATGCACATGTATGCTTAGTGCAGCACTGTTCACAATAGAAAAGACTTGGAACCAACCCAAATGCCCATTAATGATATACTGGATAAAGAAAATGTGGCACATATACATCATGGAATACTATGCAGTCGTTAAAAAAGGATGAGTTTATGTCTTCTGGGGGGGACATGGATGAAGCTGGAAACCATCATTCTCAGCAAACTGACACAAGAACAGAAAACCAAACACTACATGTTCTCACTCATAAGTGGGTGTTGAACAATGAGAACACATGGACACAGGGGAGGGGAACATCATACCAGTGCCTGTCAGGGGGTGGGGGGCTAGGGCAGGGATAGCAGGAGGTGGGGGAATAGGGGAGGGATGGCATTGGGAGACATACCTAATGTAGATGACAGGGTGAGGGATGCAGCAAACCACCATGACAAGTGTATACCTACGTAACAAACCTGCATGCTCTGCACATGTACCCTAGAACTCAAAGTATAATAAAAATAAAATAAAACATTACCACTCATTGACAGTGTACCTTGTCAACCAAGTACTCTGAGTTACAGAGATGTACAAGGAGATAAATGACATTTTCATGCCTCCTAACACAATATCCATTCTCTACTGCGTGGATCAAGGAGTAGTTTCAACTTTTAAATCTTATTATTTATGGAATACATTTTGTAAGGCTATAGTTACCGTAGATAGTGATTCCATTGATGGATCTGGGGGAAGTAAATGGGAAACCTGAAAGGGTTTATCATTCGAGATGCCATTAAGAACACTCAGGATTCACGGGAGGAGGTCAAAATGCCAACATTAATGGGAATGTGGAAGAAGTTTGTTCCAACCCTCATGGATGACTTTGAGGGGTCCAAGACTTCAATGGAGAAAATCACCTCAGATGTGGTGCAAATAGCAGGAGAACTAGAATTACAAGGGGTACCTAAAGACATGACTGAATGTCTACAATCTCATGATAAAAGTTGAACAAATAAGGGGTTCCTTCTTAAAAATAAAGTGGTTTATTGAAATGGAAACTACTCCTGGAGCAGATGCTGTGAACATTGTTGAAATGAAAACAAAAGATTTAGAATATTACATAATTTAGTTGATAAAGCAGTGGCAGGGTTGGAGAGGATTAACTTCAATTTTGAAAGAAATTCTACTGTAGGTAAAACACTATTAAACAGCATCACATGCTACAGAGAAATCTTTTGTGAAAGGAGGAGTCACTCAATGAGGCATCCTCATTGTTGTCTTATTTTCCAAATTACCACAGCCACCCCAACTTTCAATAACCACCACCCTGATCAGTCAGCAGCCATCGACATCAAGGCAAGACCCTCCACCAGCAAAAAGACTGTGACTCACTGAAGGCTCAGATGATTGTTCACATTTTTTAGCAATGAAATATTTTACAAATAAGGCATGTGTAGTCCCAGCACTTTGGGAGGCTGAGGCAGGTGGATCACTTGAGGTCAGGAGTTCAAGACCAGCCTGGCCAACATGGCGAAAACCCATCTCTATTAAAAATACAGAAATTAGCTGAGCATTATGGCACATGCCTGGAATCCCAGCTACTTGGGAGGCTGAGGCACAAGAATTGCTTGAACCTGGGAGGTGGAGGTTGTAGTGAGCTGAGACTGGGAGACTGCACCCTAGCCTGGGCGACAGAGAGAGACTGTGTCTCAAAATAATAAGAAAATATAAATATAAATATAAGGCATGCACATTTTTAGGTATAATGCTATTGCACATTTAACTGACTATAGTACGGTGTAAACATAACTTTTATATGCACTCACTCAGAAAACAAAAAAATTGTGTGACTCCTCATGTTATTGCAATATTGGCTTTATTGTGGTGACCTGGAACCAAACCTACAATATCTTTGAGGTGTGCCTGTACTGAGTCTTCTTCACTTCAACATTCAGCAGGGCACACAGCCTGGGTATTGCTCCTTAGGCCCAGCTCCTATTGCGTTGACTGGTGAAGTATAAACAGCCCTTTCTAGCCCTCTCCAGCCCTCCAACTCCTCAATATGTGCCAAAAGTTAAATCATGAGAAATAGTATTTAGGAAGCATTTCCTGAAAGATACAGGATTCATCATTTTAACCCTGGTCTAACCCACCACAGTGGAGTTTGAAGAGTTGGGCCCCTCTAAAATTACAATATTTCCCACATTTAATTTTATGGCCTCTGTTCTACTGGTGAACCCTATTGACAGGGCCACCAAATATGGCAACAGGGTACAATTCCACTGTGCACCCTCACACAAAGATGTGAACAGTGTCCTCTGGAGCTGATCAGCAGGTAGTCCTGTCTACAGAATGGTTCTATGAACATCAGCCTAGAATTTACTAGAACGGTTATGAGCCTGTCTCTTATTCCTTCACTCTGTATAAAGGATTCACAAAGAAAACTCCCTCACGCTTCAATGCCTGGAGCAACGTGCTTTTCTAGATTAGTTATTAGACCTCCAGTGCACAACAGAACACTTGTTTGACATTTTTGTATAGTTTTTTTGGAAATTCAGAGAAAGTTCTATGTTGATTCAATAATTTCAAGATTACATGGCATAAATTTGTTATATTATTATTCCCTTTCATTATTCCTTTATCTTGATAACCTCATCTTCATCTTTTAAAAAGTTACAGGATTATTTAGCCTTCTCATATTCTTTTGGAATAAGTTAAAAATAAAATAATGCATAAAAATAAGGTGTTCATTGAATTTTAACTTAAAGCAGTATGTATCGTTTTTATATTACAAAAGCAACACATAATTATTATAGAGATATTAGATAACACAGATTACCTAGCTGACTGGTAGCCTGTGTTTCCAACATGTCAATAAAGGAAATGCATTTTCCATCTTCCTTTGATGTGTACGTAGTATATCTGTTGATTAATTTTTGAGGAGTATATTGTATTCCAGTGCATGTATATACCAAAGTATAATTAATGGTCTATTAATTTGGGGCTTTTAAAATGTTTCATAATTTTCACTGTCATACACAGTCTTACAGTGAACATCTTTGAAGCTAAATCTTTTAAAATATTCTCAATAGTTTCCTTTTAAGCTAGATTAACTTTAAAAGTATTAAAACAATTGTAGGTCTGATACCAATAAAGATCAACGCAATCAAGGCAGGTGCATGCTCGCTCTCTCTCTCTCCCTCCCTCTCAATCTCTTCCTTTCTTCTTTTTTTGAGACAGATTCTCACTCTATACAGATTGGAGTGCAATGGTGCAGTCTCAGCTCACTGAAACCTTTGCCTCCCAGGTTCTAGCAATTCTCGTTTCTCAGCCTCCCGAGTAGCTGGGACTATAGATGCCCTCCAATGTCTTCCTAATTTTTTAAAAAATAACTTTTAGTAGAGACAGGGTTTCACCACGTTGGCCAGGCTGGTCTCAAACTCCTGGCCTCATGTGATCCACCCACCTTGGCCTCCCAAAGTGTGGGAATTACAGGTGTGAGCCACCACACCCAGCCGATGTCTTTGTCTTCTACATCCATCTCTCTGATTTTATTCTTGACCAAGTATTTCTCAAACTTCCTTTTACTTGAAAGAAAAAAAAAGTCATGACTTCAATCCTTCTAAGTCACTTTCTGAATCATATAGTTCTTATATATTTACAAATGTAAAAGCAGGAATGAATCCACATGCTACGGATATTAGTGAGGTACAGTTGTGGTCTGTGAAAGTGGTATCCATCTACTCACATTTTTCAGAATAAATAAATGATCTGTTGAGTTTGGTGAGGTTTAAACAGGTAAGAGTTCTGTATAGGACTATGATTTAGTTCTCACTCGTAGTCTACTAGCCCTTCTATAGCCTTTTTAAAGATGCATGATTAATAAAACATTTTTAATTTACTGATTCCTGGAGCTTTGCTTCTGCTGAGACCACCGGGAGCTTGGAGCACCCAGATTCTCTAGTGAGCTGAGCTGAATGCCATGCCTTCAAATTGCCTACCCAAAGCTGCCACTGTTTCCTCAACTAAAGGATGAAAATCGAAGTCAGAAGTTCAAAATACACTGCTGATTTTGAAGAGGCTGTTAGAATTCTTAAATTACAACAAAAAGCAGTTTGGTGCTCTTCTGTCTGCATGCTACAGTAAGCCCTCAGGGGAACGTTCTGAGAGTGATTACTGCCATGGTGAGCAATGGTTTTTGTTGGTGCTGGTTTGTGGGGTGATTATTAGGCTTAATCTCTTTCTCATGGGTAAATGTGAAGCCTCAAGTTTACATCTCTTATACTCTAATTCAGGCAGAAATCAACTGAACTTTGTCTATAAGAAGATATTGGGCTGGCCCCCGTTTTGCCTCTTAGCCCCTTTCCTTACCTATCTTACACCAAGCTCCCCACCAGGAAAGGGCAGCTTCCTCCACAGGATCTGTCTTATATCTTGTCTCCATATGTTGCTGGGAAACCTCTTCTTGAAGTCAAGTGATAAAGTTGCACTTCTGTTTCCAATGGCGCCCGTCCAGCCCGAAGTGAGACTGGCTGCTTTGTGAGAGCTTCTCAACTGGGTCACCAAGCACAGTAGTGCAGCTGGAAAGCGTTTTCTCACTGTTGTGCCCCAAGACTGCGGTTAGTTTCAAATTCCTATGAATGTGACTAAAAATGTTTGCGTTTTAGCCACAATCACTAACAAATTACACTCAGCTATTCAACGCACAGACCAAAAGAGAGCCTGACCCCATTATCAAAACTCAAACCCAGATGGTGAGGAGTCCCAGCCTAATGAGGGCCTCTCGGTCATTTCAAACAAATTTCTTGTCAATCATGCCACATCGCATATGAGGGTCTTCTTTCAAAGACATCCAAATTTGAGGACTCAGGCTTTCCAGAGCAAAGCAAGGCCTTCCTCCTAAAATTACTCATTTTTAAAGAGCTTTAAGAAAATCTTCTCTCCTCTTCCTCCCTCCCTTCCCTGGAAAAAAAATATTCTAGCCTGTCTACACTAGACAACTTTATCAGACTCAAATCTCAAAATGGAGCAGCCAGAAAGTCTGAACTGCATTCTTGGCTCACTCATCAGGGAAAGAAAAAAACAAAGTGAACTCACTCAGAAGAGAAAGACAATATCAAAAGGCTTTATTGAATGGTCTTCTGAAGGTAAAATAAATTTACCAGAAACTGTAATTCCAGGACCCGATGCTCACTTTGATTGCAGTAAAGAGTTAGAAAGAAAACCACACTATTGTCCGGAACTTGACAAAAAGTACAAAGAGAAACCCCTGTTTTTCTATCTTTCTAGGTGAGATGCAGAATTTTGCCCTCTGCCCAAAAGGTTTAGCCTTATAGGCCTGTCATGACCTTGTGTTTTCTCCTGTTCTGTTTGGTTCCTTCCTTATTCTCTGTGAATCAAAGCCTGACCTCTGCTTCTTGGCTTTTTCTCCTCTCTCAGTACTCCACGCACGCTTCTCTGACTACGAAGCGTCACCCCCTGATGTTGTCTCTGACATCTCTCGCAGCCTGCCATGCTTAGTGCTAAATTCCCTTCCCTGGAGAGGCAGTCACAGCTGTGTGTCCTATGAAAGGACCGAGCTGCTTGCTGCGTGCAAAGTAGAAGAAAACCAGTGTAAATCGCAGTCCTAATTGCCCATATGGGAGATTTGCAAAGAAGGGAGAGAGTACAATGAAAGAGCAGGGCAGGTTGTGAGCAGAAGGCCGAGACCGGAGTGCTGAGGGGAAAAGCAGCCGCTATATCAGTAAGTTCAGAAATTGTTTCTGTTACTGCTGCTGAGGATTCGAAGAGGGTTTTAGAGTAACACAAAGTCCACGGGTGTGAGGACTGAACTCCATTTTCTGTGTGAGTCTGAGTAAAGAGAAAGATAAACAGAACCTTTCACCGATAGGCATATTTTAGAGTTCAAGTGTGACATGACGTGTCCAAAATAGATTCCACATGATTGGAGCAGATCCAGAATCCCAGTCCCTGAATAGCAATCAGTGTTGGAAACTAAGAGCCGGCATCCACTATCATCACATAAAACATGGAAGAAACAGCAAATCCTACACAGCTGTTAGTGAGTACGGACAAGCCATACATGGAGCTGTATGCTACGGGCACATTTTCTTAAATTACTCAGCTTATTTTAAATTGAGGGTCTACTTGACTTTTTACATGTCTTATAATGAATACGCAGAACTTTACAACAACTTTCTTTTCATGAATTTTCCTTTCAAAGAAGGAGAGTTATGCTCTTTGCAATATTCAATTCAGGCAGAACTAATGACCCAAGGGCTTCAGGCTAGTTTATTTTCATGAAAAGCTCCCCCTTAATTTGAAGTCACAAAGGGTTCCAAGCATCTCAGAAGACACAGGCCAAAAGTCCAGGGCCCTATATGACTTCGTCATGAAGAAGGCTGAGAGATGGTAGGAAGCTTCACTTTCAGGACCAGGTAGGCTGTTCTGTTGTGGTCTAACTGACCTTCTCTGACAATTTGCAAATAGGAGAAGAGGGGAGGAGAAATTGAAGAAGAAAGGGAGGCAGGGAGTGAGAAAAGACGAGGAAGGAGAGGATGAGGTTCATGAGACTCAGACATTTTCTCTTCTATTTAAGGACAACTATTTTCTTTTAAAATAGGGACCAGAAGGCCTTCAAGATCAGTTCCTCCCACGTGGCTAATGTTTAGAACAACATTCTCCAGTGTGTGGGCGCGCGCACACACACACACAGACACACACACACACACACACACACACACAAATCTAAAGGGCTCTTGTTGCTAAATGCATCTTTGTAAGAGATTGTCAATGAATGATCACTTTTGCCATGCTTTTTGGACCCATACTATTGTGAAAGCAAGAAAAGTAGTAATAAATGAAGAATCAAGCACTTATAGAGAAATGGCTGGTATGGCCATGTGCTACAACTGTACTCAAACTGGCCGGGAAGTCAGCATCCAACCTCAAGCCAAAATGACAGGAATTAGACAACTGGATTTTCCCCTCTGTGTTAACATTCCCTTCATGATTTCAGTGTCCCCATATGTAGTTGAAATTCTGTGACTGCTACTTTGGGTACATCATGGACTGTTTGTGTTTCCAGGTATTTCTCTTTGGTTATATAATTGCCCCTTAAACAACACAGGTTTGAACCATGCCAGTCCACTTACATGTGGGTGTTTTTCAACCAAATGCAGATGGAAAAGATACAGTATTTGTGAAACCTGCCTATATGGATTCAAGTTCCACAGGTCTGACTGCAGGACTTGAGCATGCCCAGATTTTGGTATACACGAGCAGTCCTGGAACCAATTCTCCATGTTTACTGAGGGACCACTTTATTCACCTCAATTGTTCTTTAGTATCTTAAAAATACATTAAAGCAGAGGTTAGCAGTTTAGAATGTCTACAGGTTATTACTCAAATAGAATGAAAAATATAGGGAAAAAAATGACAAGACTCCTCTCTTCATATCATGGTATCACTGATGCAAATCTTAACAATACAAAGAAAGAGTGCTTCCAGAAAGATTTCTGATGACTTCGGAGCTTGGCTTTTTTCATTGTACTTTACAGTGCATGCAAGTACTGTAGGATATTTGTTTAAAGAAAGGCTTGTGATGGCCTGCTAGAGTTTAATTACTAAGGTTACAAACAAATAAAGCTTTAGTTAGTGTATTGCAAAGCATCAATTCATGGTTTTCACAAATACCATGAAATTACATAATCATAAAGCTTAGACCTCAAGGCAGCCTTTAAGGATCACGTGATCTTGTCTCATACCTTCAGAGAAATCAGGGATTATTTACGTTTGGTAGATAAAGCACCTGAACTTCAAAAATGCACACTGTCTTGCTCAGTCTCACCCAGTTTAGGGAATTTGACCTCTTGTCTTTTGCTTCTAGTACAATTGTTTGTGTGGAATGAAAGTCCAACTAACCTGAAATCCATAGAGATAGAAAACAGATTAGCAGTGTGCAAGGGTGAGAAAACTGTTCCAGAACTAGATAGTGCTGGTAGCTGCCTAACATTTGGAATGTACTGAATGCTGCTGAATTGTTCACTTCAAATGGTTAAAATGATGAATTTTATTTTAGGTGAATTTTACCTTAATTAAAAACAAAATCAAAAATAATAAGGTATTGTGATTAACTGTTCATTTTTCTGTCTCCTCTACTTCCTGTCAAGTTCTCTGAGTTCAGGAACTGCACCTTATGTCACTTTGGCCCTCTAACACCTGGCACCGTGTTTGATAAATTCTACTGGACCTCTCCCCCAGAATCCAACCAACCAAAGAATCGTCATACATAGCAAAGCACTTTTTATTGCTGAGTTTATGACTTTGCCACATTTTTTTTCTAGTTTGCCTTACTCCACTGTTGAGTCAGATAAGATTATCTGGGACCTGAATGAAACTAGCTAACCTCCAAGAGCATAAATAAAAGAACATATGTTCATTGAAAGGACCAGTAGTGCCAACTACAGTGGCCTGCCCAAAGTAGATTCTTATTAAATATTTGTCTTAGGGGTGAGGGATGAATCCCCTGAGATCCCCAGGAGCTGGAAAGGGATATTTTTTCCCAAGAGTACAACCCAATTTACGTCCATGAAAATATCAGGTTTGCAGGTCCTGTCCCTGCTAGGTCATTTAGAGCACTACTCATGAGGTGGCCCACATGCACCGTCCTAGTCCCATGGCCACTAACACTTACCAGAGAAATGAAGTGGTCAAAGCTCAGTCCTATATACTAATACCCTCTTGGACAGTGGAGTAAGTCATGAGTTTGTTGTTTCAATACATACCTATTCCTCACTATCAATGTCAATCTTCTTGTGAAAACTGGCTCTAGATTTCCACCAAGATGGCCAAATAGGAACAGCTCCGGTGCATAGTTCTCAGTGAGAATGAAGCAGAAAGTGAGTGGTCTCCACATTTCCAACTGAGGTAAAAGGTTCACCTCATTGGACTGGTTAGACAGT
This sequence comes from Ateles fusciceps, assembly GCA_036589455.1. Taxonomy (NCBI): domain Eukaryota; kingdom Metazoa; phylum Chordata; class Mammalia; order Primates; family Atelidae; genus Ateles; species Ateles fusciceps. Next base: position 7,337,254 of record JAZHEH010002789.1, on the reverse strand, counting down.
GGGTGCAGCCCAAGGAGGTCAAGCTGAAGCAGGGTGGAGTGTCACTTCATCCTGGGAAGTTCAAGGGGCCGGAGAACTCCCTCTCCTGGCCAAGGGAAGCCACTAGGGACTTTTCCTGACACTCTGGCTCAGATACTGCACTTTTCCCATGGTATTCACAACCCACAGACCAGGAGATTCCCTCCAGTGCCCACAACATCAGCTCCCCAGGTTTCCAGCACAAAACTGGGTGGCTATTGTTAGCCACAGCAGTTTTTTTTATCTCTCATACCCCAGTGGCACCTAGAATGCCAGCGAGACAGAACCACTCATTCCCCCTGAAAAAGGGAGCTGAAACCAGGAAGACAAGTGATCTGGCTTGGGGGTCCCACCCTCATGAAGACCAGGCAAGCTAAGATCCACTGGCTTGAAACTCTCACAGCCAGCAGAGCAGTCTGAGCTCAACCTGCGATGGTCCAGCTCGTGGTGGGAGGGGGCGTCTACCATTGCTGAGGCTTGGGTAGGTGGTTTTAACCTCACCAGTGTAAACAAAGTTGCTGGGAAATTTACACAACAACTGGGTGGAGCCAGTGGCAGCTCAGCAAGGCCTCTGCAGACAGACTGTCACTAGACTCCCTTCTTGCTGGTTAGGGCATCTCTAAAAAAGGCAGCAGCTTGTCAGGGACTTATAAATAAAGCTTCTACCTTCCTGGGACAGAGCACCTGGGAAAAGGGGAAGTTGTGGGTTTAGCTTCAGCACACTTAAATGTCCCTGCCCGGTAGCTCTAAAGGTAGCAATGGATCTCCCAGCACAGAGCTCGAGCTCTGATAAGGTACAGACTGCCTCCTCAAGTGGCTCCCTGACCCCTTTTTATCCTGACTGAAAGATACCTCATATAGGAGAGCTCTGGCTGGTATCTGGCAGGTACCCTTCTGGGATGAAGCTACCAGAGAAAGGAACAGGCAGAAATCTTTGCTGTTCTGCAGCCCCCATGGGTGATTCCCAGGCAAGCAGGGTCTAGAGTGAACCTTCATCAAATTCCAGCAGATGTGTAGCAGAGGGATCTGACTGTTAAAAGGAAAGCTAACAGAAAAAAATAATTTCAACATCAACAGAAAGAACATCCACTCAGAGACCCCATCCAAAGCTCACCAACTTCAAAGACCAAAGGTAGATAAATCCACAAAGTTGGGAAGAAACTAGTGCAAAAAGGCTGAATTCTCCAAAAACCAGAATGCTCCTTCTGCTTCAAGGGATCACAACTCCCCCACTAGCAAGAGAAAAAAACTAGATGGAGACTGAGTGTGATGAATTGACAGAAGCAGGCTTCAGAAGGTGGGTAATAACAAACTTCTCTGAGATAAAGGAGCATGTTCTAACTGAATGCAAGAAAGCTAAGAACCTTGAAAAAAAAGGTTAGATGAAATGCTAACTAGAATAACCAGTGTAGAGAAGAACATAAATGACTTGATGGAGCTGAAAAACACAGCATAAAAACTTCGTGAAGCATACACAAGTTTCAGTAGCTGAATCGATCAAGCAGAAGAAAGGATATCAGAGATTGAAGAACAACTCAAGGAAATAAAGTGAGAAGGCAAGATTAGGGAAAAAAGAGTGAAAAGAAATGAACAAAGCCTCCAAGAAAGATGGGAATATGTGAAAAAACCAAATCTGTTTGATCAGTGTACCTGAAAGTGACAGAGAGAATGAAAGCAAGTTGGAAAATACTCTTCAGGATATTATCCAGAACTTCACCAACCTAGCAAGGCAGGGTAACATTCAAATTCAGGAAATACAGAGAACACCTCAGAGATATTTCTCAAGAAGAACAACCCCAAGACACGTAATCGTCAGATTCACCAGGGTTGAAATGAAGGAAAAAATGCTAAGGGCAGCCAGAGAGAAAGGTCGGGTTACCACAAAGGGAAGCCCATCAGACTCACAACAGATCTCTCAGCAGAAACCCTACAAGCCAGAAGAGAGTGGGGGCCAATATTCAACATCCTTAAAGAAAAGAACTTTCAACCCAGAATTTCATATCCAGCCAAACTAAGCTTCATAAGCGAAGGAAAAATAAAATGCTTTGTGAACAAGCAAGTATTCAGAGATTTCATCACCACCAGGCCTGCTTTACAAGAGCTCCTGAAAGAGGCACTAAACACAGAAAGGAACAACCAGTACCAGCTCTCCAAAAACATACCAAATGGTAAAGAGCATCAACACAATGAAGAAACTGCATCAACTAACAGGCAAAACAACCAGCTAGCATCTAAGTGGCAGAATCAAATTCACACATAACAATATTAACCCTAAATGTAAATGGACTAAATGCCCCATTCAAAAGACACAGACTGGCAAATTGGATTAAAAGCCAAAACCCATTGGTGTGCTGTATCCAGGAAACCCATCTCACATGCAAGGATACACAAAGGCTCAAAATAAAGGGATGGAGGAAGATTTACCAAGCAAATGGAAAGCAAAAAAAAAGCAGGAGTTGCAATTCTCATCTCTGATAAAATAGACTTTAAACCAACAAAGATGGAAAGAGACAAAGAAGGACATTACATAATGGTAAAGGGATCAATGCAACAAGAAGAGCTAATGATCCTAAATATATATGCACCCAATACAGGAGCACCCAGATACATAAGGCAAGTTCTTAATGACATACAAAGAGACTTAGACTCCCACACAGTAATAGTGGGAGACTTGAACACCCCATTGTCAATGTCAGACAGATCAATGAGACAAAATTAACAAGGATATCCAGGACTTGAACTCAGACCTGGACCAAGCAAACCTAATAGACATTTACAGAACTCTCCACCCCAAATCCACAGAATATACATTCTTCTCAGCACCACATCACACCTACTCTAAAATTGGCCACATAATTGGAAGTAAATCACTCCTCAGCAAATGCAAAAGAACAGAAATCATAACAAACAGTCTCTCAGACCACAGTGCAATCAAGTTAGAACTCAGAATTCAGAAACTAACTCAGAACCTCACAGCTTCATGGAAACTGAACAACTGCCTCTTGAATATTGACTGGATAAACAATGAAATGAAGGCAGAAATAAAGATGTTCTTCGAAACGAACAAGAATGAAGACACAACATACCAGAATCTCTGGGACACATTTAAAGCAGTCTCTAGAGGAAAATATATAGCAATAAATGCCCACATGAGAAGGAGAGATCTAAAATTGACACCTTATTGTCAAAATTGAAAGAGCTAGAGGAACAAGATCAAAAAAACTCAAAACCTGGCATAAGACAAGAAATAACTAAGATCAGAGCAGAACTAAAGGAGACAGAGACACAAAAACCCTTCAAAAAATCAATAAATCCAGGAGCTGGTTTTTTGAAAAGATCAACAAAATAGACTGCTGGCCAGATTAATAAAAAAGAAAAGAGAGAAGAATCAAATAGATGCAATTAAAAATTATAAAGGGGATATCACCACAGATTCCACAGAAATTCAAACCATCATCAGAGATTATTACAAACAACTCTATGCACATAAACTAGTAAACCTGGAAGAAATGGATAAATTCCTGGACACTTACATCCTCCCAAGCCTAAACCACGAAGAAGTCGAAACGCTGAATAGACCAATAACAAGGTCTGAAGTTGAGGCAGCAATTAAGAGCCTACCACCCAAAAAAGCCCAGGTCCAGATGGGTTCACAGCCGAATTCTACCAGACATACAAAGAGGAGCTGGTACCATTCCTTCTAAAACTATTCCAAACAATCCAAAAAGAGGGAATTCTTCCCAAATCATTTTATGAGACCAACATCATCCTGATACCAAAACCCGGCAGAGACTCAGCAAGAAAAGAAAACTTCAGGCCAATATCCATGATGAACATAGATGCAAAAATCTGCAATAAAATACCTGCAAACCAATTGCAACAGCACATCAAAAAGCTAATCCACCATAATCAAGTAGGATTCATCCCAGAGATGCAAGGCTGGTTCAACATACGCAAGTCTATAAACATAATTCATCACATAAACAGAATCAAAGACAAAAACCACATGATTATCTCAATAGATGCAGTGAAGGCCTTTGACAAAATTCAACAGCACTTTATGCTAAAAACTCTCAATAAACTAGGTATTGACAGAAAGTATCTCAAAACAATAAAAGCTATTTAAGACAAACCAACAGCCAATATCATACTGAGTGGGCAAAAACTGCAAGCATTCCCTTTGAAATCTGGCACTAGACAAGGATGCCCTCTCTCACCACTCCTATTCAATATAGTATTGGAAGTTCTAGGCAGAGCAATCAGGCAAGAAAAACAAATAAAGGGTTTTCAAATAGGAAAGGAAGAAGTCAAATTGTCTCTATTTGAAGACGACATGATCGTATATCTAGAAGACCCCATCGTCTCAGCCCAAAATCTCCTTAAACTGATAAGCAACTTCAGCAAAGTCTCAGGATACAAAATAAATGTGCAAAAATCACAAGCATTCCTATACACCAATAGCAGACTTAAAGAGAGCCATATCAAGAACGAAGTGCCATTCACAATTGCTACAAAGAGAATAAAATACCTAGGAATACAGCTAACAAGGAACATAAAGGACCTCTTCAAGGAGAACTACAAAGCACTGCTCAACAAAATAAGAGACGACACAAACAGATGGAGAAACATTCCATGTTCATGGTTAGGAAGAATCAATATCATGAAAGTGGCCATACTGCCCAAAGTAATTTACAGAATCAATGCTATCCCCATCAAGCTACCAATGACCTTCTTCACAGAACTGGAAAAAACCACCTTAAACTTCATATGGAACCAAAAGAGAGCCCACATAGCCAAGTCAATTCTAAGCAAAAAGAACAAAGCAGGAGGCATCACACTACTGGACTTCAAACTATACTACAAGGCTACAGTAATCAAAACAGCATGGTACTGGTACCAAAACAGAGATATAGACCAATAGAACAGAACAGAGGCCTCAGAGGCAACAACACATCTACAACCATCCGATCTTTGACAAATCTGACAAAAACAAGCAATGGGGAAAGGATTCCCTGTTTAATAAATGGTGTTGGGAAAACTGGCTAGTCATGTGCAGAAAGCAGAAACTGGACCCCTTCCTGACACCTTACACTAAAATTAACTCCAGATGGACTAAAGACTTAAACATAAGACCTAACACCATAAAAACCCTAGAAGAAAATCTAGGCAAAACCATTCAGGACATAGGCGTAGGCAAGGACTTCATGACCAAAACACCAAAAGCATTGGCAACAAAAGCCAAAACAGACAAATGGGACCTAATCAAACTCCACAGCTTCTGCACAGCAAAAGAAACAGTTATTAGAGTGAAGTGGCAACCAACAGAATGGGAAAAAATTTTTGCAGTCCACCCATCTGACAAAGGGCTGATATCCAGAATCTACAAAAAACTAAAACAGATTTACAAGAAAAAAACAAGCCCATTCAAAAGTGGGTGAAGGATATGAACAGACACTTTACAAAAGAAGACATACATGAGGCCAACAAACATGAAAAAATGCTCATCATCACCGGTCATTAGAGAAATGCAAATCAAAACTACATCGAGATACCATCTCAAGCCAGTTAGAATGGCGATCATTAAAAAATCTGGAGACAACAGATGCTGGAGAGGATGTGGAGAAACAGGAACACTTTTACACTGTTGGTGGGAGTGTAAATTAGTTCAACCATTGTGGAAGACAGTGTGGCGATTCCTCAAGGACCTACAAATAGAAATTCCATTTGACCCAGCAATCCCATCACTGGGTATATATCCAAAGGGTTATAAATCATTCTACTATAAGGACACATGCACACAAATGTTCATTGCAGCACAGTTTACAATAGCAAAAACCTGCAACCAACCCAAATGCCCATCAATGATAGACTGGACAGGGAAAATGTGGCATTTATACACCATGGAATATTATGCAGCCATAAAAAACAATGAGTTCGTGTCCTTTGTAGGGACATGGATGAACCTGGAAACCATCATTCTCAGCAAACTGACATAAGAACAAAAAATCAAACACCTCATGTTCTCACTCATAGGCGGATGTTGAACAATGAGAACACATGGACACAGGGAGGGGAGCATCACAGACTGGGGTCTGTCAGGGGAAATAGGGGAGGGACAGCAGGGGGTGGGGAGTTGGGGGAGAGATAGCATGGGGGAGAAATGCCAGATATAGGTGATGGGGAGGAAGGCAGCAAATCACACTGCCATGTGTGTACCTATGCAACAATTTTGCATGTTCTTCACATGTACCCCAAAACCTAAAATGCAATAAAAAAAGAATTTTCAATGCAGAATTTCATATCCAGCCAAACTAAACTTCATAATCAAAAAGAAAAAAATCCTTCAAGAATAAATAAAACCTCTTCAAGGGGAACTAGAAACTACTGCTCAAGGAAATAAGAGAAGACACAAACAGATGGAAAAATATTCCATGCTCATGGTTAGTAAGAATCAATATTGTGAAAATGGTCATAGTGCCCAAAGTAATTTATAGATTCAATGCTATCAGCATCAAGCTACCATTGACTTTCTTCACAGAACTGGGAAAAAAAAAAAAACGTTAAACTTTATATGGAACCAAAAAACAGCCTGCATGGCAAAGACAATCCTAAGCAAAAAAAATAAAGCTGGAGGCATCATGCTACCTGACTTCAAACTATACCATAAGGCTACAGTAACAGCATGGTACTGGTACCAAAACAGAGATATAGACCAATGAAACAGAACAGAGGCCTTAGAAATAATGCCACACGTCTACAACCATCTGATCTTTGACAAACCTGACAAAAACAAGAATAGGAAAAGGATTCCCTATTTAATAAATGGTGTTGGGAAAACTGGCTAGCAATATGCAGAAAGCTGAAACTGGTTCCCTTCCTTACACATTACACAAAAATAAACTCCAAGTGGATTAAAGATTTAAGCATAAGACCTAACACTGTAAAAACCCTAGAAGAAAACCTAGGCAATACCATTCAGGACATAGGCATGGCCAAGGACTTCATTACTAAAACACCAAAAGCAATGGCACTAAAAGCCAAAATTGACAAATGGGATCTAATTAAACTAAAGAGCTTCTGCACAGCACAAAAAGAAAAAAAATAAAATAAACTGTCATTAGAGTGAACCAGCAACCAAGAGAATGGGAGCAAATTTTTGCAATCTACCTATCTGACAAAGGGCTAATATCCAGAATCTACAATGAACTTAAATTTACAAGAAAAACCAACCCCATCAAAAAGTGGGTGAATTGCTCTGTGATACTGGACACTGCCAGGTGTCAAAAAGAAAAAAAAAAAGTGGGCGAAGGATATGAACAGACACGTCTCAAAAGAAGATATTTATGCAGCCAACAAACATATTTTTAAAAAGCTCATCATCACTGGTCATTAGAGAAATGCAAATAAAAACCACATTGAGATCATCTCACACAAGTTAGAATGGTGATCATTAAAAAATCAGGAGACAACAGATGCTAGAGAGGATTTGGAGAAATAGAAACACTTTTACACTGTTGCTGGGAGTGTCAGTTAGTTCAACCATTGTGGAAGACAGTGTGGCCATTCCTCAAGGATCTAGAAATAGAAATACCATTTGACCCAGCAATCCCATTACTGGGTATATACCCAAAGGATTATAAGTCATTCTATTATAAAGACACATGCACATGTATGTTTATTTCGGCACTGTTCACAATAGGGAAGACTTGGAACCAACCCAAATGCCCATCAATGATAGACTGGATAAAGAAAATGTGGCACATATACACTATGGAATACTATGCAGCTATAAAAAAGGATGAGTTCATGTCCTTTGCAGGGACATGGATGAAGCTGGAAACCATCATTCTCAGCAAACTGACACGAGAACAGAAAACCAAACATCGTATGTTCATACCCATAAGTGGGTGTTGAACAATGAGAACACATGGACACAGGGTTGGGAAAATTACACACCGGGGTCTGTTGGCGGGTGAGGGCCTAGGGGAGGGACAGCAGGCAGTGGGGGTATAGGGGAGGGATAGCGTTAGGAGAAATACCTAATGTAGATGACAGGATGAGGGATGCAGCAAACCACCATGGCATGTATATAACTACGAAACAAACCTGCACGTTCTACACATGTACTCCAGAACTTAAAGTATACTTTTTTCAAAAAAAGAAAACTGTCTCTAAATGGAAAGTTGGTAATTAAAAAGGAAACAAATGCTAATTGCAGAGTACAAAGATAGATGTAATAATACAGTATGTGCCCTTCTATGAGGGCTTATTTTTCTCAGCATAATATCCTCTAGATTCATGATGTCAAATATGGCACAACTTTCTTCTTTTTGAAAGGCTGAATGACACAGAGCATGGTGGCTCACTCCTGTAAACCCAGCACTTAAGGGGCCAAGACAGATGGATTGCTTGAGGCCAGGAGTTTCAGACCAGCCTGGGCAACATGGTGAAACCCTGTCTCTACTAAAAATACAAAAATTAGGCTTGGTAGCACATACCTGTAGTCGCAGATACTGGAGAGGCTGAGGCAGGAGGATGGCTTGAACCCAGGAGGCGGAGGTTGCGGTGGGCCAAGATTGTACCACTATGCCACTGTACTCCAGCCCAGGCAACAGACTAAGCCTCTGTCTCAAAAAAAAAAAAAAAAAAAGGCTGAATATTACATACATACACACACACACGGACACACACACATACACACAGATGTATATATCTGTATCTAATGTAAATAATGTATGTATAAAATATTACACACAAACATGTAAATGATGTATATATATTACATACACATATAATGTGTAATATATATACACATTATTATTTACATTACATTATATATGCACCCCCCCCATATTTTCTTTATCCATATATTCATCAGTGGACATTTAGGTTGTTTCCATGTCTTGTCTATTGTTAATACCATAAGTTTTTAAAAAAGACATTGATATGGTTTGGCTGTGTCCCCACCCAAATCTCATATTGAATTGTAACTCCCACAATTCCCACATGTCATGGGAGGAACCCAGTGGGAGGCTGAATCATGGGGGCAGGTCTTTCCCTTGGTGTTCTCGTGATAGGGAATAAGTCTCACAAGGTCTGATGGTTTTAAAAATGGGAGTTTCCCTACAGAGGCTCTCTCTCTCCTTGCCTCCTGCCATTCGTGTAAGACTATGACTCGCTCCTCTTTGCCTTCTGCCATGATTGTGAGGCCTCCCCCAGCCATGTGGAAATGTAAGTCCATTAAACCTCTTTTTCTTCCCAGTCTCAGGTATGCCTTTATCAGCAGTGTGAAAATTGACTAATACAGATATGATGACTTTCATCCCAAATAATTTCAAAGATAGAAGAATATGTTGTTAAAAAATAAAAGCATGTTTATATGATAAAATTTAGAAGTAGATTGTGTATAAGACATAATAAATTTTGTTTTACCCATTATATGTTTCTACCATTTTCTTCAATTTTTAAAACCTTCGAAGTTCATAATTATATTTATGTTTAACTTAAATTACTTAAAAATAAATGTTATAGCATGATTTACCTTTACAGCAAAATACAATGTAAATATAAAAGTGCTTCAAAGCATGTGAAAATAGCACGCATATGTAACAGAGCCTTAGAAGATGCTATCTTTTTTCCTTTCACTCTACCTAGGTATCAATAGTGTACTGGCAAGTGTTTAACAACTGGCTCTCCAGAAAAAAAGTATATGCATACATAAGTTTATTACAACTCTTACTGATATAAAGACTGAATTGTACACAATTTACATAAAGTAATAAAATGCACAATGCTCTTTATTATTTCTTTACTTTCACAGGGCTAATTGATTCTCAAAGAATGCAGTAATTGGAATTTGGCTAACTATTGTATCTGTAGACAACCTGTGGTTGTAATTGACAAAGGAGTGTAGGACAAACATGAATGTTGGTTAATATTTACATTTATGTTAATGAGTAAAGATAAAAGTGAAAGAATGAAGACACATAAAAACTTTTCATGCCTGTCAATTACAAACTCTTTTGCTGAACTGAACATTAGGTTTTGAACATGAATAAAACCTCAATTTTTCTGTGTTATTCACAATGTAATAGTGATTATGTACAACTTAATATTTCACCTGATAGATACAATATATGTAAATCTATTAAGAGGATAGATAATACTAAAATAATAGTAAAATAATTGGGAAATGATAACTTTGGAGTATTATTACCTTGTTTTCAATACAATTTTTTAAACTCTATACAATTCAGTTTTTAAAGACAAAAGTTAAAATTAAGCCCTCAATTCAAAAGATTAAGAAATACCCACAAAATCCCCCCCCAAAAATAAAACAAACTATAAGAATAAAAGTGGAAGCAAATTAAAAAACAGAACATGAATAGAATAGATAAATTAATCTAAGATCAGATTTTTTAAAAGTTACAAAATACCTCCAAAATAGCAAATCTAGTCAAAAAAAAAAAACTGGAAGAAAATATATATTTATAAAATTAGGGAGAAGGCAGAGTAAATAGGAGCAGATTCAGAGGTGTTTAAAAATATCTACAATCATGATGAAATGATCATTTATGGGAAAAGTAATATTTATTCAAACTAAATCCAAGTGGATACAGTGTGAACTGAAATACTACCTAGAAAAAAATTAAAATGTTACAAAGAATGTCTTCTAAAATGTTTCTAAACCAGATGTGCCTTCCAATGAGACTTTTCACATTTTCCAGAAACAGGTAATTTCCGTACCGTATAAAATCTACTTCTGCTCATAGGAACAGATGGGAAGCTTTAAAATTAATTTTGAATGGTCAGTGCAATCATGAAAAAAAACCTTATAAGAAAGAACACAAAAGTATCAAGAACATTATGAATGTTGTTATCAATAAAAGACAAAAATCCTAAATAAATTAGCAAATTGAGTGCAGTAATAAAATAATTCATTATGATCATAGACAATGCCAGGAATGAAAAGATAGTTTCTTAGTGTGAAATTTATTACTAAGAACATAGCATAAATAAATCGAAAAAGGAAAAACAACCAATCATCTAAAAAGATAAGCAGTAGGCAACTGATAAAATTCAGTATCAATTTTGGATTAGTAGCAGTAAAAACAGTACAAAATTTTCAGCAAATAAAAAAAATCTATATTTTTTTAACAAGAGTTAGACTACCCATCTCAAACAAAGGCAGATCCCACTATTGATTAATATAATATTATGTGGGTCTCAAAGTTTGATGCCCTGGAGCAGCAGCATCAGCACCACCTGGGAAACTGTTAGAAACGCAAATTCTTGCGACCCCACTCCAGTCCTACTAAATCAGAAACTCTGGGAGTTGGAGGGTGGTGGTTCAATCTATTTTTAAAAGCCTTTCAGACAGCAAGGTGCTAGAACTGGCATATACGAGCTTCTGAGAGAAGCAAATTGCAAAAAATTTAGGAATTTTGTAAGCTAGTTATTAAATACAGACATTAAAAATTAAATATATAAACTTACAAAGTATATTAAAATCAAAGATAATAAATACTTAAAATGTATTGCTTCCTAATTACTTTTTCTACGTGTTACTATTATCTAAGCTTTTGGGGCTATTTAGCACTATTGTATCAGTATGGTAGAAATACTGCACAATTGTGTACTCTGTACTATCTTCACAATTGTGTCTTCAGTGACTTTACATTGGTGGCCTGAAATTGCTCATGATGTGAGTATTTACAGCACTGAAATTGGCAAATAGTAAAAATCAGGGTTTGAGGTTTTGTTTTGTAAATTGTCTGTATTGGGGCTGGCAAATTTCTTCTGTAGAGGGCCGAATAATAAATATTAATATCTTGGGTTTTATGGGACACATAATCTCTCAGCCAAAGGCGCCATGGTATTGTGAAAGCCACTGTAGACAATCTATAAACAAATGAGTATTACTATGCCCCAGTAAAACTTTATAGAAACATTTAGCCAGATTTTGCCTGTTGACCATGGTTTGCTGACTTCTGACCTAGATTTTTAGAAATGATGAAGAAAATATTAATAATGCAAATTAAACTTAAAAGTGTGCTGTGAAAGTAGTCATTACATTGAGAAAAGCACAAAAAATTGAGAAATATTTTTCCAGCATTAGAAAATGCACCTGATTCTGCAATTGTTGACAATTTAGTGAAGTTTCAACATGCCTCTTCATTGCTTCATGTTTGTCTTTCACTGTAATGCATGTAAAGAAAAATGTCAAGTAACAGTCACATTAGAATGTTAATTTATGAGTGGCAACCATAGGTTGACTGAAGGTACACAATTTTTGCAAAAATCAGCAAAAGCTTCCTGTATGAATCAATTGGCTCTGTGGAATTTGCAAAGATGAATTTTGAGAATCACTGTTATAGACAATAAGAAAAGAAAACAAAAGCAAATGAGATATGGCTATGGGTTGGAAAAGTCAAAAAATCATTATTTGTAGATGCCTATATTTCCTGCATAGAGAATCCAAGAGTCAACTGAAAACTGTAAGAACTAGTAAGAAATTTTACCAAGATGGTCAGATTCAAAACAAAGAATGAAAAAAGCAATAGATTCCCTGTCAATCATGAAAAACCAGTTAGAAAAATGTAATGGAAAAAATAATAATTATAGAACCCCAAACAAATCTATGTTTTATAATACTTACAAATAAGCTTCGAGAAATGTGTAACATTTACATTTAAAAGTTTACCAACACTCATGAAAAAGATTTATGTAAATGGAGAAGAAATCAGTATTTTTGAAAAAAATCTTTCCAAACTTTATTGTTTTATCAATCAATATATAAACAGAATTTGGGGGAAACTTGACAGTGTGATTTTAAAGTTTCCTAAAAGAATAGAAGAGCAAAAATTTAAGAGTAATTAATGAGAATAAAGGGGAAGGGTATAAGACTTACTTTAATAGATTTTAAATGTACTGAAGACATGATTTAAATAGCACAGAAATTGTGGAAGAATGACTGAACGTGAAATCAGATACAAATAATAACTGAAAGTTACCACTCTTCGCTTACTTAATTAGCAAAGTTTTAAATTTTTTTAGTGAAAAGAGTATCTATTTGGAGGAAAAGTAAAGCATACAGAATTCTGGAAAGCAAAAGGGAGAAGGTTTCCACCACACACCTCATCTCCTCACTCCACCCACTTACCACTGACATTTCCATTCCCCCAAGGTAGTCACTGGCAAATACTCAAAATCAGATGTTTTCCAACCATTCCACACATATGTGCATGCATTAAATTTATATATCTGTATGCATGTTCTTTTTTGTATAAGTGTCATCATAGCATATACATTATTCTGTCATTTGCTCTTTTTAATTACTGATGGTGGACATTTTTTATACCAATACATTTATGTCATTTTTTCTAATGTGAATATAGTTTTCAACTGTATGTTTATATCACAATTCATTTATTTAATACTACTTTGGTATTTAGGCAGTTTCCAGAGTGTTGCTACTGCCATCTATGCTGCAACCAACGTGCTCATATATATATACATATATATTTTTAAGAACAATCATGTAGCACAGTTCAGAGCAAATTTTTAGATATGACATTTACTGGGTCAAATGATGTGTGCATTTAAAATTTTCACAGATGTTGCAAAATAGAATCAAAGAAGTTTTAAACTATTTTTACCATCAGTGTATGATGATTCATTTTTATCCTAAGAAATCATCAATAATTTTGTTATTGCTAATATGATCGGTGAAAATAAATCTGTAATTTTAATTTCCATTTCTTTAAGATTAGGTTGAATGTCTTATAATGTTAATAATATTTATTAACTACTTTTTTCTGTGTGTTACTTATTCATGTTTCTAATTTTCTCTGGAATTTTTTTTTATAATTTATAATTTTCTTCCTGTATCAAGGAAATTAGCCTTTCATGCTAATGTGTTTTATAAATATGTTTTTGTGTCTTTATGGTGAGTATTATTGTATTAGAAGTTTTAGTTTCAGGTAATAAAATATAATAATTGCTGAAGGGGTCTTCCCCATTCAAAGATGATGTTTTGCAAATTACCTGTAATTTCTTCTGTTATTTTTATAGTTTCATTCTTGTAAATAACTCTAATTTATTTTTTATTTTTTAATATACTTTAAGTTCTGGGGTACATGTGCAAAACGTGCAGGTTTGTTACATAGGTATACACGTGCCATGGTGGTTTGCTGCACCCATCAACCCGTCATCTACATTAAGTATTTCTCCTAATGCTATCCCTCCCCTAGACCCCCACCCCTCTACAGGCCCCAGTGTGTGATGTTCCCCTCCCTGTGTCCATATGTTCTTATTGTTCAACACCCACTTATGAGTGAGAACATGCAGTTTGTTTTCTGTTTCTGTGTTAGTTTGCTGAGAATGGTTTCCAGCTTCATCCATGTCCCTGCAAAGGACATGAACTCATCCTTTTTTATGGCTGCAAAGTATTTCATGGTGTATATGTGCCACATTTTCTTTATCTAGTCTATCATTGATGGGCATTTGGGTTGGTTCCAAGTCTTTGCTTTTGTGAATAGTGCCACAATAAACATACAAGTGCATGTGTCTTTATAATAGAATGATTTATAATCCTTTGGGTATATAACCAGTAATGGGATTGCTGGGTCAAAATGGTATTTCTGATTCTAGATCCTTGAGGAATCGCCACACTGTCTTCCACAATGGTTGAACTAATTTACGTTTCCAGCAACAGTGTAAAAGTGTGACTATTTCTCTACATCCTCCCCAGTATCTGTTGTTTCCTGACTTTTTTATTTATTTATTTATTTTTTTATGAGACAGAGTCTTGCTCTGTTGCCAGGCACCAGGCTGGAGTGCAGTGGCACAATCTCAGCTCATTGCAATCTCCGCCTCCTGGGTTCAAGCAATTCTTCTGCCTCAGCCTCCCAAGTAGCTGGGACTACAGGTGCACGCCACCACGCCCAGCTAATTTTTGTATTTTTTTTTTTTTTAGTAGAGACGAGGTTTCACCATGTTGTCCAGGATGGTCTCGATCTCTTGACCTCGTGATCCACCTGCCTCTGCCTCCCAAAGTGCTGGGATTACAGGCGTGAGCCACTGCACCCGGCCATTTCCTGACTTTTTAATTATTGCCATTCTAACTGGCATGAGATGGTATTTCATTGTGGTTTTGATTTGCATTTCTCTAATGACCAGTGATGATGAGCCTTTTTTCATGTTTGTTGACTGCATAAATGTCTTCTTTTGAGAAGTGTCTCTTCATATCCTTTGGCCACTTTTTGATGGGGTTGTTTTTTTCTTGTAAATTTAAGTTCTTTGTAGCTTGTAATATCAAAAGGATATTAGCCTTTTGTCAGATGGATAGATTGCAAAAATTTTCTCCCATTTCTATAGGTTGCCTGTTCACTCTGATAGGTTCTTTGCTGTGCAGATGCTCTTTAATTTAATTAGACCCCATTTGCCAGTTTTGGCTTTTGTTACCATTGCTTTTGGTGTAACTTTAATTTGTTGTTAATTTATGTTATATAAAATGTTACTTATAGATTCAACTTCTCTGACCCAACATTTGTTCAGATTCTTGGTAGCTGTTAAAAGAGATTTAATTATGATCAAAAGTATATACAGATTCCTCTGTCAGGGTGCTCACAGTCTAGTGGGGGAAACTTCCAATAATCACACATTCCCATCAGAATTGAGATCCATGCTAGAAACAAAGGGCATATAACACCTTTAGTAAATAAAAATGTACACTTGGCATCAAGGAAGCCTTCCCAAAGCACTTGAGCAGAAATCAGAAAGAATGTGCTCTAGTTAAGAGATTTGGTTGCATGGGGAAGGGAGCCTTCCAGACATAGCATGAATGAAACTGTGTGGGGAAAATATAGCATATCTAGATGACTGCAAGGAGAACAGAAAGACCAGATGAAAGATCTAGGGAAACAGTGGCAAGAGACGTGCCTGCAAATGTCAGTTAAGAGCCAGATCAGGAAGGTTGAAGGTTATGGTAAGAATTCTAATTTTTATCTTAACAGCAAGAAGTGGCCTGTTAAGAATTTTAAGCCAGATGATGATATAATCAGTTTTGTATTTTGCAAAGATTATTCTTACCACAGTGCAGAAAAATGGATATGGGAAGGCCAATTTTACCGTAGCCCTCCTGAATAAGGAAACGGATAAAACCTCTCTCCTTTACAGAATGCCCATTAAATGCCAAGCACTTTACAGAAGTTACTCGATAGATTTGTAATCGTCATATATTAGATATTGCATTGTTTACCTTAGGCTAAACTGCTGCAGCAAGCAAACACTAAAATGAGGAGCTTCAAGAATAATGTTTATTTTCTTCTCACTAAACAGCCCAACGAGTGTTTCTGCTCATCAGGCAGTGCTGTTCCAGGCAGCCATTTAGGGATAAGACCCCTTCCTTCTTGTCTCTCCAACTCCCACATTGCATTGTCTTGTACATGTGCTGAAGGCTAAACCACCAAGTTCGGATTCCAGCCACCAGGATGTAGAGTGTGGACGTAGGAGTCCCACTGTTTTAAATGCACTAGAACAGGATTGGTACACACCCTCTCTGCATATTCTACTGATAAGATTCTAACAACATGGAAGTGAATCACTGCAAAGGAGGCTAGGAAATATAGTCTAGTTTTGAGCCCAGGAAGAAGGAGATACAGAGGCTTATGGATAGCTAGCAGCCTCTGCCCTGGTTAAGGATTGCCTGTATAAGCATGAGGAGAGTGAAGCTCAGAGAATTTGAATATAATAACTTTCCCAAAGTCACACAGGAGAAAGTGGCTAGATCAGAATTCAATCACTCACCTATCCAACTCCAGATTTTTTATCTTTTCACTATACAGCTGGATTTCCCACCTCTCTACCTTCATATCCTCCTCTCAACTCTTAATAATTCATAGTCTAAAGTGAGGGAATAGAATCGGCCCCCTCTTCCCTTGAACTCTCTACAGTATGGGTTGGTAAGCTACAGCTATCAGGCCAAATTCAGCCTGCTGCTTATATTTGTAAATAAAGTTTTGTTGGAACATAGGCTAGCACATTCTTTTACACATTGTCTATGGCACCTTTTATGCCAAGATGGCAGAGTGAAGTAGTTTCAACAGGACGGCAAAGCTGAAAGTATTTATTACCTGGCCCTTTACAAAAAGTTTGATGATCCCTGCTATAGACTATTTTTTGTTCATCAAAATGTGCTTTTTCCCCTCAAGGAGTACTTGTTAAACAAATACACTGTAAACTTTTATAAGATAAATAGGAAATTATGAGATCTCCACCTGCCCAAAAAGAGGCTGAATTGCAGCTTACCAAATAAAGAAGGAATTTCAGGATGAAGCCATGTAAGAGGAGAAATAAATGTTAAAATAAGCATTTCAAACAGGACCAAAGAGAGGCAATATCAGTGCCATGCTGAAAGGCAACAGAGTAACTGTAAGAATAACAGAAACACATTCTGGAGCTGTTCCCTTTACACGGTGTTGATAAAATTTGTTAATACCATATGTTAGTCTTATGGAGGGAGGCATGGTCTGACTATGAATTTTGGAATTTTACCAGCAAACTTGTAAGATCTGAAGTCGCAGATTTGCTGAACTGCTCATCTCCCTACAGTCTGCGGCTGAAGGTTAAAGAAGGAGAGCAAGAGGGAAGAAGTAAAGCTGTTCTGTGTGCAGCTTGAGTTGAGTGAGGCTGGACAGGACACGTTCTTGTCAATCTCAACAGTTCTACGTGTCAACGTTTAAATGGAGGAAAATGCTGCTGCTTCCTTTGTAGATTTTTTTAAAATTAAATTGGATTTTAACAAAGAGTGATCTGATTGGCTGTCAAGCTATCATCCAGCTGTGAGATTAACAGGACCATAGTCACTAATTGGGACTTGTTAGGTACATCATCATTCATCAAATCAGTGTGCCCATGAAAGGGAAGAAAATAAGCAGAAAAATCTCTCTGTGGACCTAATTTTACTCCCCGTTTTTATATGTGATACCTAATAGGTTCATTGTATTTCAGTCTTTGTGCTGTGGCTTATATATGGTTTGTCTTTAGTTCTTCAGGTCGAACGAAAGCCTGGGGGACCAGGCCCTCTTTATTTCCTTAGTTCTGATGCCAAAACCTGAGCCCAATTTAATGTGGGATACAGGGAAGCAAAAGAAATGGTATTTTCATGGATCAGAAGACTTGTGTAACTGGACCCCGTCTCCCATGACCCATGACTCTGATTCTTAAGATATTTATTTCCCCAGAATCAGGGGACAGAACAAGAAATTTCCAAAGTTACTGAGAGATGAGTTATTTCCCCCTTTGTGTCAAAAAGAATCCACTGCAGTTGCGGAAATCCAAGAGCCCGTATTTCCAGCAAAGCATTTTCCTCAGCATATTGTACCGGGCCCTGAGGTGGAAGCTTGTGGTGTTTTCTCAAAGCTATGAGAAGTGATAAAAAGAATCCCAGTGTCCTTCATCCTCAAATACTTGTCACAAATGCATTGCTTTAGGGGAGCATATGCAGTTCTAAATGCGACTCCTATTCATCCTCTTACTTATTAGAGATCAATTCTTGTCCTTGGTTTTCTTCCCCAGCCCCCAACCCCCTGCTTCATTGGAATGCTTCAGGGCTTGAGTTATTGTAGCATAATTCATGCCCAGATGCTGGAGGGGTACTTGGCCTTCAGGTTTGTGCCTAGCTACACCAAAGGCATGAGTTATTACACAATAATTCACGTCATGTCATGTCTTATTGCTTAATTAACTTTCCTATCAGAGTAACACAGTTTTGCATCAGCAAATGTGGTGCCCTCATATGACTTAAAAGCGTTCCTTTATTTTATGCTGGTGGGTCAGGAATACTGTGGGACAATTTATTAAAGGTGAGTTGAATATCAGGGCTAGAATAAAACCCATCATCTTTTACGTAAATAAAATGTCAAAACTACCCTCTGGATTAGGGGAAACAAAACTCAGGACTGTTAGTCTTGTGTACCATATTGAAATGAGGAGTTACTTTCTGGGATTTGTGCAGATAAAGAAAAAGTAGAATACTTTTGGTGGAGTTTTTTTTCCATGTCCAATCACATAACTGTTCCAATTTTGAAACATCTGCTATCCTGGTTGTGTGTGTGTGTGTGTGTGTGTTAACTGGTTTTAAGTCTGCAGGTGTGATTGCAAGGGATAAAACATCTGTGGTTTGCCTTAGAAAATGAGGGGAAATATATACAGAACTGGCAGATGATATCAGCTGCCACTAAGTAACAACCATCACAGTATTTATTCTATAGCCTCACAAACTCACAAATTGGGAATCCATACTTTAGGATTTTTCCCAGCTGCATGTTCCAAGCTTATGTTCTGGCCACAGATCAGGAGAAAACTGTACATTTACTTTTAACTTATCAGGCTCAATTCACTCTCTGCTTATCAAATAAGCTGTTAGCTCCCCCTGTGACAAAGAGAAGTACAAGTTACATCCTCAATTCTGTAGGAAATTGTTTTGTCTTCTTTTATTTGATGGTCAGTCAAGTGTGGCCACAAGAGGAGACAGGAGAGGCTCAGGAAAGAACAAAGTTTATTATACGCACAGACCCTGGAGACAGGCGGCACAGCACACCATGTAGGGCTACGTGGGAAAGTCACCAGAGTGAGCAGGTGGCAGAAGGTGGAAGTGAGGGGAAAGTTTAGACAAGAGCCTTTACTGGGATTTTCAAGGGAAAGATAAGGCAACACAGCATGAAGAGTTTTGGATTGGCTAGTTTTTATAATTTTGGTGGGCTCTAAGCTATAGTGGTGGTCCTAGTTGTCAGGTATTTGGACCTGGGATGATTAAGGCAGAGAAATATTGTGTCCTGGAGTGTACAAGCCAGAGAGAAGAGGGATGGCTTTATATTAGTTTGCATATTAAAGTCATGCTCAGCAGAGCCCTTGCTGTCTTTAAAAACTAGCTAGTACCCCACCTCCACCACAGGGCAGCCTAGCCTCAGCAAGAAAGTATTTTTAGGATGTCAAAACATCATAATATAAAAAAATACACAAACATGCATACATAATATTTCAATGTAGATGCAATAACAATTGTGGTTGATAAGGTAGGTTTGTCCCACTTACTGGTGAGCAGCAGAAAAAACAGGGCTGAGGGGGAGCTAGCTGGTTAGACCTAATGAGGTCATGCCAGTCCCAAAGATCCTTAATTTATAAACTTGAGGAGTACTGGGAATGAAGAGAGAAGTTCTCATTAGTCACTAAAATGCCTTCAACTTTGAGGGGGAGGAAAACTTCAGTATTTATTCACTACAACAGATCATCTTTAGCCAGATAGATTCAGTGGAAGGAACACAGAATTTGAAATTAGAATTTGGAACAGACTTTGATCTGAACCCTAAAACCACCACTGGCTTGTTAACATGAATTCAGGCAAATTATTTAATATGTCTAAACCTCAGTTTCTTTAACCATGATATAGGGCAAGTAATTATTATCTTGAGGGGTTCAGATGACAATTAAATGAGATATGTTCAAAATATTTTAATTATAATTACCTTGATCACCAATAAAAGAACATAAACAACTATTCTTTATATTCTTCAGTATAATGAGTTTATGTAGAAAGGGAAAATGGTTCATGAAAAACGTTTGCTAAGAAATTTGATATTTATGAGCAAATGGCATGGTTCTATGAACAAACACTGACAATGTGAATCAGGAAGTGTTTGCTTGTTGGAGAGGAGGAGAGTCCACCTCATCCCACTTCCCAGAGATCTAATGCATTGGTAAGTTCCATTGCATTTATCAATGCATATAATGCATTGATAATATTAGAGGGACAGCAACTAGAGAGACTCAATTTCTAAGTTTGGGCCCCAAGTAAAAATGTAGGCTTCACCCCGAAGGCAGTTAAAGAGTGTGGTTATACTGAGGGTTATGATCTTAGTCCTTAGAAGACCAGGTATGTGTTGGGGCAGATCCTATAGGGATTGACAGTCTAGCAAAGTGTCTTCTCATTTTTCAGATCAGAATGAAGCTGCTTTCCTCTGAAATAATTCTTTCAAGGATCCGTAAATTTGATTAACCACCTAGCAGTCATTCATACTTTAGTATGAATTTTTACATTCAAGTGCATTCAACTGGTGCCCTCCAAATACCACACTGAGTGCAGAAAAATTTTGATGGGAGATATTGAAGAAGAGGGGTAACTTTGCATACAAATATTAATCTTTAAGCTCTGTTTCTCATACAATCCCCCCTTCCAAGAAGGGAATCACATAGTGGGAGATCATAATTTCCAGCTGCCAGAGACAGATGCATTTAGTTTACGGATTTATGCATAGCAAATATGGAGATTGAAGTCAAGCTGAGAAGGCAGCTGTTGCTGAGGAGATAGCCAAGTAGGAGTGAAATCAAAGATGGGTCCAATCCCATTGCTGAATCGGAGAGGGAGCATGTCCACTGGGGTGCAAGATAGAATGAAGAAAAGGATGCTGAGGACTCTAAAGTTGGGAGATGAGTGTCAAAGATAAATGGATGCCCAGCAGATGGTTTGTAATTACTAAGCCTGGGTCTTTCTGTAGTCCCAACAGTACTACTGTGATAATTAGCCCTCTGTACATTGCAAAGAGGGAGACTGTTCTGGATAGAGCCGCTTAGTGGAGGCTTGCCTAACAGATAAACTATTGAAGGACACTGGTCATGTAGGGAAGAATAAGACACCAAAAACCTATGATAGGGTCTTCAAAGTGGTAGTAACCTACAACTAATTGAGTCTTTTAAAAAATAATCTCACTAAACATTAAACTTACCTTTAATGAACTCTTGCATTAAAGGTAAGTGGCCTTGCAGCTTGGGACTGCAATTGGTATTCAATTACCAAATCTGGGTTTTGCCAACCCATTTAGTGGCTACATCTCATTTATCAGCTCCAAATATCAAATGTGTCCCAACAATGTAAAGGTCCATGACCTCCCTGGTCTCCTGTGGCCTGGAATATGTAAGATGGAGCAAGAGGACAAAATTGAGTGTAGTGTGAGATGACCTAAATAAGGCTCTCCAACTAACTGAGGGATCTTGCTTCTCAATGAGAGTGAGAGCATGAGCTTCACAGGCAAGGAGAAGCTGTGTTCAAGGGAATCAGACACAGTTAGCTGACCCCTGCTAACTCCCAGCTTTTCCTGTGAGTCAGAAATCTTAAAAATTATCCCCAAGGGCTGTTGTCCATGTGTATGAACAAATGTGTGTGTATGAGGAAATGTGTCCTTACACATGATTGATCACACACTGGCCCTCAAATTCAAAGAAACTCAACAGACTTTGCTAATGCCATCTAACCAGAGATGGGAAAGCCAGCCACTTCCTACCATTACATATGGGAATTGGAGCAGTGCCTACCCTCTGGGGATAACCTGGCAGCACCCTCCAGACCACAGCAGCTGCTGCCTCTGAAGCTAAGTGCTACCATCTCATTTTCTTTGCATCATCAGCACACAGCTGCACTCAGTCATCTCACTGGGGAGGGAGGGGAGTGTCTTCTTAAAGAAGGCGCATCAGCTGTGCCCACTCTCCTCTGGCTCCACCCACATTCCACAGCTACTCTCAATAGTGCTCACTCAACCACCTCTAACCCGCTCTTGGCAGAGAGTACTGGCCAAACTTCTAACCACAGCTGTTCCACCTAGAGTATAGCTGGTTGGTCAGAGAATGACCTAAAACAGCTGCATAAATCAGGATAGGCTGGAAGAGAAGAAAAGTTTGCAGGACTCCAAGGTTTGGTGAAGATGTGCGCATTTCATAGGCATGTGCTTCTGTTTGTAGGTATAGATGAGTTGGAGGGGTGTGAAATCATGTGAAGACAGCTGTGTGCATATCTGATAGGGAAAGGTATGAGTGTAGGGATGGCTGAAGCTATATGTGATTGATATTCGTGGAATGGGTAATGTATGTCCAGTATTAGATTTGGCTCTTAAAAGGTAGCAAGCCAAACTGAATTTAGGTGTGTCAAGATGATCTTCCAAATATTTTTAAAGCACCATACATTTATGTTAGTCTCATTATTTATAAGGTTCAGGCATGTCAAGTGAGGTGTTTAAAGAACATCTAAGCCTCTATTTATATAAATCAGGGCTTTTTAATGTAGCCAAAGACTTCGAGTGTTACTCATAGGTTCCTGAGCCCTCTTTGATGCCCTCTGTCTAAACTCACCATTGGAGATGAGGTTTATCCAGAAATACTGCTTGTTAGAGCACAGTTGCTCAGATGCCTGATGGCACTGGCCACATGCTGTACAATGCTGGATGCTCAAGCTGCCACTAGAGATCCGTCTGAACTTAATTCCCCCCTACCAGAATTTGGTCCAGGTTACCTTATTTTCTCCTTCCTTACCACTGCACAGCTGAAACTGGTGACAACACCCACTGTACCCTCCCACCTTGCCCCTGCCCCTGCCCCCTGCCCAACTTGAGTCCTGGTATCAAGCATGGTGATAATTCTGGGGGACACCCACTTGATCTTCTTTTAGACTCCATGTCCCCACTTGTTGATTGTGCTTTAGATCCAGAGCACATGGTTTTCATTTGTCCCTTAGATACTAACAAACACAGAGCACCCTATCAGGAATGCAGTCACAATTTGCGAGTTGAATTTTTGTTATAGTTTTGCAGTTTGCTTTGGCGACATGCTCACAAGCTATTGCAATGGGCGCATTTCTATAAATTGCAAAAATCGGTGAAACTCGGCTCTCCCAAGTCTTTAATAGAAATCAACTGAAATAGTACCCAAGGTCATTTTGTCATTTAAGACTCCTCCCATGATCTGATCCCACTTTCCCTGTCATTGTAGTCTCACCGAACTATTAAACATTTGCTATGTTTATGGCACCTTGCTAGGCTCCACTTCACTGTTTCTTATGATGTCAGGAACCAGACAAGTAAAAGCACGCTGCAAATGGCATAGACAGGATTGATTCCTGTTGAAAGAAGGGTAAGATTTTACGGAGATGACATGGAAGGTTGGCCTAAACAATGAATATAAGATTTTTCGATCAAAATGTAAGAAGGGACGTTGCAGGCAAAAGGAAAGGCATGACCAACATCACGGAAACATGATAGGGCGAGATCTGCTTGATTATTGCCCACATTATTCAAAGAGCTTATGGTAAGAATTGAGATTGCCAAGGTACATGGAGGCACCATTTTAAAGGACTGTGGAGACCGGTCTGAAGATTTTTATCTCAACTTTGGGGAGTCATTGAAGTTAAAACATTTAGAAAAAAATGCGTGAGAGAGACAAGAAATTGTATCATGGGTACCAGTTAAAAGATGGCAACATGAAGCTGTGATACACACTGAGACTCCTTCCTAGAGAGTTACCAAGTAGAAGCATCTCAAAGCTGAAAAACAATGCCATATATCCCTGACTTGGAACCTGCTAACAAGGTGACCTTTCAGAAGAATCAGTAGAGCAACCCCCACGAAGGAAACAGAAAGAAAGAGGAGCCATCTTGTGGGAAGAGTTGAGTTTGCGAATTAGTATTTACTTCTCTCCAAGTGCAGCGGGGCTGAGAGGGAAGCAGTTTGGCTTTTTCTCTGTGCCCAACCAAGCCAGATGTTCCCTAGAGAATCACTCATGAAACCTGAAAGCATCATTAGGAAGTGAAGACTCTTATGAACCTTTGCTGCACCTGAAAGTTCACAGTCCCAAGAAAATGCACAGAATATTTTGGATGTTGAATTCTAACAGATAGTAAATAAGTCCTAATATATTAAGGTTGCTACCCACTCCCAGTCTCATACAAATTGAGGCAGGTGTAGCAATGATCCCAAGTTTCCTGTGGACCTAGCAAAGGTCACCAAATAAGGGGTTGGCACCAGTATGAGTGGGCCATATTGATGAATGATGGGTTGATGTGAGGAGGATACTGAGAGCCACCCACCAGGAGGGAGAGGAGGAAGCATTTCGACCTCCATAAGATTGCTTGCTGGGCATGGAAGACCACCTAAGATGTTATGCTATGTAACTGGAGGCCAGTTACCAATCACATTATACTCCTCGGCATTCAGCTTCTAGCAGTCTAGTCATATCTAAGTTAATTAAAGATAAGGTGTTTTGAACACGGTCTGAGATTTTAATAACTGGATAGCAAAAAATCAGTAAACTAAGTCGATGATTACCAGAAGGGGCTGACAAAGGTAAATGTTCCTTTGACCCATAAGGGTGGAAACTCAACTAATATAGTTGGTAGCAGTTTGGAGAAAAAAATATATAGTTACATGTATTAGAAAGTTGAGGCATTCCAATAAAAATGCTTAAAACTATAAGCAGTAATGAAAATATCATTACTCCCCCACTCTAGTAAGGGTCTGAACTAGGAGACTGGCAAGGAGGAAAGATAAGGGATATAAACCTAACTTCACAGGTAAGACTGAAGAACATGACTCATGGGTAAATATAAAGAAGAGAGGAAAAGAGACCAAGACCCCAACTCACTTTGGATTCTCTTTGTTTTGGGGGGGAAATTCCATGCAATTCTACATCTCACGATACTAGGAAAGGGCACTTACTCACTCATACCCAAAATTGTACATGCAATTTCAGAAAGGTCCATGAATCCTATGAGGCCCATCCATGGAGCCCTTGGGGAAATTTGAGTTTCTAACGTGAGCAATTAACACGGTGTTGGTACCACTAAACAAAGTAGGAGGACAGTAAAGTGAGTGGTTTATTAGTAGAAACCCCAATCTGTATCACCACCCCAAAAGTGTCTTCTAACTTCCAGACCAACCCATTCAATATCTCTGCATGACTATCCCCAGGATTCTCAAACCAATCATGTCCAAAACAGAGCAGTCATCTGTTTCCCAGTCTCACTCTTCCTCTCAGGTTCCCTAACTTGATGAAAATATCATTACTCCCCCACCTTAGTTACCTAACCTAAATTCTCCAGTATTATTCTCAACATTCTTATTCTCTTCTCCCAAAACCAATAAAACTCTCCCCCAAACCAATAAAACTCGCTTACCTTCACTTCTCTCCATTCCCACCATCATCTGCCACGATTTTAACAAAGCTTCTTAACATCTCTATCAGCATCCAGTTTGGTCTCAACCAACCTATTCAAACTACTCCAGCTAAAGCAATATTTCAGAAATAATCCAATCATGTCATTTTAATACTTTAGTCAACTAACAGTTATCATGGCTCTGAAGATGCAGATCATATTCCTCTGATTAATTACAGGGTAGTCCCTGATCTGGCCCCTGTTTATTGTCCACCCTTGGTCTTTCTGTCCTCCACACATATCAGTCGTACAGCACCCCTCACTTTCCTCAAAGTGCCATGCATGTCTACAATTATTTTCCAGTGCCCTCCTTCACCTGGCTAAATTCTACCTACTCTATAAGTCTCTGATAAGATGCCACTTCTTCAGGAAGCCTTTTTTGACCTTCCCCCAAGTCTGGTTTCCATGCCCCTTTTTTGTTCTCTTCGAGCATCCTGTGCTTACTATTAAAGCACCATGACAATCTTGTATTGTAATTGCCTGTTTGCTGGTTTTATCTATCTGGAGACTGTCAGTTCCTTGAGAACAACGATGGGTATTCTTTTCATTCCCATATACCTAAGACATAAATGCAGTTCCTGGAACAGTGTAGGTGCTCAAAGAATATTTGATGAATAAATGAATGAAGGAAGAATAAATGGAAACAGAATAATGGGATGGCAATATAAACAGGAAGTAAACTCAGGGGGAACTTATTTTCTTATTTTATATCTCGTGGTAAATACTAGTATCCTCATTACTGTCTCCACACCTTTCTTCTTACCTCTTCTCACACTTGGAATGTCTTCTCTCCTGCCCCTCCCACACATACCTTTTCCTCCAAGACTTGCCTAACTCACAACGCCCACATTGATTTCTAACTTCTCTTAATTCCTTTGTGACTTATTACCTCTGAAGTATGTTTTATCATGTGAATGCGTAGTCTTATAATTTCTCTCATTGTTTCATTTGAGTAAGTTTTATCTCCACATGAAGATAAGATTTTTTTTTTTTACTTATAAGATAAAAGAGGTTATTTTCTTCATCACAGTTACCACAGACCCGGGTATTTAGTCACAGGGCTGGGGAAAAGCTGGCACTTAATAATCCCTGTTGATTAATTAACATCATTAACAATCATCAATGTCTTTCTATTCGGCAATAAGCCTTAAGAAATTTTCCTACTCATTTTTTTCCAATCCAGGAGTGAATCAAGGAGCCTGGCCCTGCTCGAGAAATAGATCTTTTGAAGATAGCTGTGCTACTTTTAATCCAAGAATCAAGGCTGGAAAATCCACTCATTTAGCAAACACTTATTAGAGTAAATTATGTGCTAAACCCCCTCCAATCCCATTGCCACTCCCAGACTCCTACCCACCTGCCCTGAATGTTTACAGCAATGATGATTGGCAGGTTCCCTTGAAGCAGAGCCTGGGCAGGGACTCTTGTGTTAGTATTCTCAGGAGAAGTGACAGCAGCAGGATAAGGCAAAAACATGCATGTGGCCCAGCTAGAGCCTAACTGTAGCCTGGCCCCACAGAGAGCTCTGGGGCATGAATTTCGCTTCAGAATTGGCCCTGTCTTGAGGCAAGGGCTGACTTTTGTCTTCCCCTTCATCAAAGACTGTAAGCTGGTAATGTAGCCTAAAAAATATAGTGGCTCCTATTTAGCCAAAGGTGATTCTGCAGCAAAGGAGACTCCATAAGCTAACAGTGAACATTCTCAGAAGCTGGAGTGTTCATGTATCGCCTGGTAAAGAAGGTCTGGATGGGGCACCAAGAGCATCCACAATGGATGAGCACAAATCCTGGTGTTTATAAAGAATATGCTCCATCCAGTGAATCTGGGAAATAATAAAGAACAATCTTGAATGAGGAACACAGTGAAGGCCTGATTTTACAGAAGATAGGGACTGCATGAGATAACAGGAGATATAGTTAGAAAGGTCATACATTGCTAGGGAACTGCTCCTTCTAAACAATTCTCCGTTTAGAGAACAATTACAGAAGTGTAGATAAAACAATTCTTTGAGAACACCATTCTGTTTTTAAGCAAAAAAAGAAAAATATGGAGATTCAGGGAGATGATTTAAGATGTGATCAATGTCATGCTAAATAAAACTCTTCCAGCTTTGTAACTGACCTACTTTATTATTTACTTTATGGACTGGTAGCCTGGGTATCCTGAGCCTTCCATGAGAATCTAATAGCACAAGGGGAATCCCTAAAGCCGGCTTTCATTTTGGTTTTAATGTTTGATAGTTTTCTGTATCTCTAACACAGAGTTCCAGTCATCAGACCATCAGAAGTCAAAGTTATTTTTTAACCATCTTTAAACTTTTGCTTTGGGATTCCTTGAGAATAAGTTCAGGTATAGAAAAATCATGTACCCAAAACACAGACACTCCACTAGGCAGAGATAGCTTTACTTGCTGCTATGTCTACTTCAATTCTGTCTCTCCTTTGGGTGCTCAGAACCAACTTTGACAGAAAGAGAACAGGATATTCATGGCCATTTACATTTGCCATTGGCAAGTGACTTTCTCCTTTGGCGGAGCTGGCTGGCGGTGTGGTAGCACCTTTCACAATCCTGGCTGACAGATCTTTCGCTTACCAGTCTGTGTGTGCACACTGGCACGACCCAGCCATCTATCCACTTCAGGGTGTGGTAGGATTGTATTTCATGGTACCAGGTTTCTCCTTAAGCTTCCTCAGGCCCCTGCATGCCAGCCAAATACTTTGCAGGCTCAGGAAGAAATGTTCCAAAGTACAAAGAGACAGACAGCAGTCACTGCCCCTAAATTACAACGAAGAGCATGCCATTAACAATGCTTGTAGCTGGCTTACGGATAATGCAGAGTAATTAGCAATCAGTTGGCATCGTAATGGCACGGGATACAGAGGGAACTGTAAGACTGAAATTCACCACTAGCTGGTTTAAAAAAAGTTTTCTTAAGCTGCTCTCTAAAGTTGAAGTCTTTGTCTCAGGGCTCCATGTGAAAAATCTAACAAGTAACCACCATAATTTTCATCCACCTACCTGTCAATGCAATAGGAAAGGTCAGGGATTAAATGAATGCCAGAGTCCCTTGGTATACAGAGACATGTCTTCCTTATCTTTAAATTCAATGCCTGTGCAGCCCAAAGCCTGGTATAAAGTAGACATTACTTTACAAAACAGGTCCATTTCCCCTAATTTTCTAGGAACATAATGAATTATCTAGCCCTACTCTGGGTTGCTAGATCTAGAAAAGCTAGTGGAAATGCCTAGTGTAATCAACTTTGTAAATGTCTACAAGAGTATTTATATCAACCTTTCTAATTATTGATATTTTCTTCAAATACTGGAAACAAGAACCTCTCTCATAATGGAGGTTCAAAGTGAGGCCCTAATTTGAGTCTTCTAATTGGACCACCATTTAAAATCTGGTTTGCTGAGAGATAGTGGATGCTGCCAGATATCTGAAAGTGGTAAGTACTGATATTCCTTAATTAGGAAAGCAGAAGTTCATCTAATATATTACTTCCTGATCTGTCTTTATCACCGAAGCCTCCACTTACACACAAAACATGAAAGAAAAGAGTTATGCAAGAGCCTCTAGAAAGAAACAAAACATTATTTAGATTACTTTCATAATAACATTCAAGGTTATCTTAAAGAAGGAGGTTGTCATTCTAATTTTGACCTCACCATTTTGAAGCTAACAGTATTTTTTGGGTTTTGCCCATTTTGCCAATGATGATGACAGTTGGGACATACCAGAGGGGAATTCCTCACAATTTTCTCAGAGATTAGCCAAGAAATAAACACAAGTATCAGCCTTTTAGCTTAACTCATAATTAGTACCGAC
Organism: Ateles fusciceps; assembly: GCA_036589455.1. Lineage (NCBI taxonomy): Eukaryota > Metazoa > Chordata > Mammalia > Primates > Atelidae > Ateles > Ateles fusciceps. Next base: position 7,307,372 of record JAZHEH010002789.1, on the reverse strand, counting down.
CAACACAAAATAAAAATAACAAAAATAGTACTCGGTAAAATTTGTTAGGAATTTAAAAACTTAGTCTGCAAAAGACTTTATAGGAAAACAATGAATAAGGTATAAAACTGAAACTGTGCATGTTAAATTTGTGTTTGACTAAAACTTAAATAGAAGAAACAAATATTTTGCTTCCAGTATTTTCATTTTTAAATTGGATTGCATGCATGTGCATATGGATAAAATTAAAAAGACATGGAAGTACATAGTACAAAAAATTAATCAAACTCACTCACTGACACAGTTTGGCTCTATGTCCCCACTCAAATCTCATCTTGTAGCTCCCAGGGACGCAGTGAGAGATAACTGAAACATGGAGGGTGTCTTTCCTATGCTGTTCTTGTGATAGTGAATAATTCTCAGGAGATCTAATGGTTTTTTTTTTTTTTTTTTTTGAGATGGAGTTACCCTCTATTGCCGAGACTGGAGTGCAATGGTGCAATCTTGGCTCCGCCTCCCTGATTCAAGCAATTCTCCTGCCGCAGCCTCCCAAGTAGCTGGGATTACAGGCATGCACTACCATACCTGGCTAATTTTGTATTTCTAGTAGAGATGGGCTTTCTCCATATTGGTCAAGCTGGTCTCAAACTCTTGACCTCAGATGATGTGCCTCCCTCGGCCTCCCAAAGTGCTGGGATTACAGGCAAGATCTGACGATTTTAAAAATGGGAGATTCCCTACACAAGCTCTCTTTGTTTTTGCCTGATGCCATCCATGTAAGATATGACTTGCTCCTCTTTGCCTTCTGCCATGATTCTGAGGCCTCCCTAGCCATGTGGAACTGTAAGTCCATTAAACTCCTTTTCCTGTATAAATTACCCAGTCTCAGGTATGTCTTTATCAGAAGCATGAAAATAGACTAATACACTCACTATCTTGCCCCTAGACACCGATTTTTCCTCACAGGAAATAGCAACTACACTATAAGCAAGTTATTCTATACTTTCCAAAGATACAATTTTAATAGAATCCCAGAAGAAGAACTGTTGTGTCAAAGGGCATGTTCATCCTAAATTTTAATCAGTTTGGATTAATTGCCCATAGAAATTGAACTAGTTTAAATTCCTACCAGCAGTGAATGAGTGTGTGGATTCCTGACACTCCTGTCAATGTTTTCATCTTCATGAAGTTTGTATGTGAAATTCTCTTCCTATAAATGACGTTGGTCAGCTTTTCATATGTTTACAAACCATATAAATTTTCTTGTATGTGAACTGGCTACCTAGTTGTCTCAGGACCATTTATCAGTTACTCTAGAATTTTAAATGCCACATTGATTCTATACTAAATTATTTTATGTATTTTGGGTTTATAGATTTTGTGTTCCCTAATTGATTGATTTATAGTTGTATTCTGGGGTTATGCTGCTTTAATTATTGTAGATATATAAGTTTTAATATCTGATAGGTGTAGAACCCTCTGATTATTTTCATTTTCAGCATTATTTCAGGAAAAATAATATTCAGGAACTAGAGAATGAAGTTGTCTAGTTTAAACACAATCCATCTATTGATCATCTATCTTTTTAGTATTTCTATGAGGAAAAAAATCCTGATGAAATTTAGACCTGCATTGTTAAATCAGATAAAGATGACAACTGAAATAAAAACAAAATTCATAATTTTGCTCACTGTGCCTGGTAAAAGTTGGTATGTGCCTCATTCTTGTAAAATTTCCTGTGACTTTATCTCAATAAAAGTAATTTTATTAAAATAGGTTTTAATAAATTTTGAAAGTAGCTTAATGTCACATGAAGGGAAACTGATATTTTATTAGCTAAATATAGGTTCTCCTAGAAAACATTTTAATAACAAAAATTGATTATCCCTAGTATAATTCTTAATCAAATAGATAATAAAACTTTGGCAGGCAAAAAATGGGGAAATTATGTTCCAACATGTAAAAATGATACAGTTACAATTTCTCCTTCTAAGTTGAGGAATATATTTTGGTCAAAGTTTAGAAATTGATATAGTCTAGATGTCTGTCCCCTCCAAATTTCATGTTGAAACATGATTTCAATGTTGGAGGTGGGGCCCGGTGGAAGAATTTTCAGTCATGAATGACCTGGTAGCCTCCCTGTAGTGATGAGTTCATATGAGATCTTGCTGTTAAACATAATCTGGAAATTCTCTTCTCACTCTCTTTCTCCCTCTCTTGTCGTATGTGTGCCAGGTCTCCTTTCACCTTCCCCCATGACTGTAAGCTTCCTGACGCCTCAGCAGAAGCAGATGCTGGTACTATGCACACAACATCTGCTCAGGTGATCTGCTTCTTGAACGGCCTGCAGAACTATAAACCTCTTTTCTTTATAAATTATCCAGGCTCAGGCATTCCTTTACAGCAATGCAAATTGGACCAACACAGAAAATTGATACCAGGAATGAAGAGTTGCAATAAAGACACTTGAAAATGTGGACACAGCTTTGTAACTGGGTAATGAGCAGACATTGGAAGAGTTGGAGGTCTCAGAAGAAGACAGGAAGACAAGAGAGAGATTAGATCTTCCTAAATAATTGTTAAGTGTTGTGACCAAAATGCTGATAGAAATGTGGACAGTGAAGTCCAGGCCAATGAGGTCTCGGATGGAAATGGGGAAGTTACTGGGAACTGGAGCACCATGTTATGCCCTGGCAAAGAACTCAGCTACATTTTGTCCACACCCTAGCACTCTGTGGAAGGCTAAACTTAAGAATGATGATCTAGGGTATCTGGTAGGAGAAATTTCTGAGCAGTAAAACATTCAAGAGGTGGAGTGACTGTTTCCAGCAACCTATAATCGGATACAGGAGCAAATAAATGACTTAAAGTTAGAACTTACATTTAAAACGAAAGCAGAGGATTAAACTGTGGAAAATTTGTAGCCAGCCATGTGGTAGAAAAGGAAAGAGCATTTTCAGGGGAAGATTCCAAACAGACTGCAGAGCAACCACTTGCTAGAGTTATGAGCATGACTAAAGAGAGCCAGGTGCTAATAGCCAAAGCAATGGGGAAAAGGCCTCAAAGGCATTGCAGAAGACTTCTAGGCAGAATCTCCCATCGCAGACCCAGAGGCCTAGGAGGAAAGAATGGTTTCAGGAACGAGGCCTTGGCACCATTTCCCTGTGCTACCTGGGAGGCTGCTCCCACTACCCTTCTGCCAGTCCAGGTCCAGCCATGGTGCAAAGGGCCCCAGGTATGGCTCAGGCTGCTCTTTTGGAGAGCACCAGTCACTGTAAGCCTTAGTGGTTTCCATGTGGTATTAAGCCTGCAGACACAGAAGGCAAGACTGAAGGAGGCTTGGCAGCTTCTCACTAGATTTCAGATGATGTGTGGGAAAGCCAGGATTTCTAAGGAGAAGCCTGCTTCAGGGACACAGAACCAGCAGAGACTCATGTAGGGCAGAGCTGGGGAAATGTAGGATTTGAGCCCCTACACAAATTTCCCACTGGGCAGTTGCCTAGTGGAGCTGTGGGAAGGAGGCCATCACCCTCTAGACCCAAGAATGGTAGAGCCACTGGCAGCTTGCCCTCTGAGCCTGGAAAAACTGCAGTTGACACTCACCTACAACCTGTGAGAGCAGTCATGGGAGCTGCACTCTGCAAAGCCACAGGGTTGAGTTACCCAAAGCCTTGGGAGTTCACCGCTTGCACCAGTGTGTCCTGGATGTGGGACATGAAGTCAAGGATTATTCTGAAAATATACTGTCTGATCTGCCATTTTGAACTTATGTAGAATTGATTGCCCCTTTCTTTTAGCTGATTTCTTCCTTTTGGAATGGAAATGTTTACCCAATGCCTGTACCACCTTTGTTTCTTGGAATTAAGTAACTTGCTTTAGGCTTACAGGCTCATATGTGGAAGAAAACTGCCTTGAATCTCAAATGAGACTTTGGACTTTTGATTGGGTTGATGCTAAAAATGAGTTAAGACTTTTGGGGACCACTGGGAAAGGGTGATTATATTTTACAATGTGAGGCGCATGAGATTTAGGGAGCCAGGGGTGGAATGGTATTGTATGAACATTTTCCTTCCAAACCTCATGTTGAAATGTGATCCCCAATGCTGGAGGTGGGGCCTAGTGGGAGGTGTTTGGGTCATGGGGTTGGATCCCCCTCATAAACGGCTTGGTGCCTTCTCCACAGTGATGAGTTAATGCAAGATATGGTTGTTAAAGGGAGTCTTGAACCTTCCCCCCTTGCTGTCTTTCTCCCTTGCTTGCCATGTGATACACTGGCTCCCCCTTTGCCTTCTGCCATGATTGTTAGCTTCTTCATGCTTTACCAGAGTAGCAGATGCTGGCACTATGCTTCCTGTACAGCCTGCAGAACTGTGAGCCAAATAAACCTCTTTTCTTTATAAATTACCCAGTCTCAGATATTCTAACACTACAAAATGAACTAATACAGAGACTAAAGTAAAATACTACTTTGTTGGCAATTATTTAGAATTTCAATTTCCTTCATGTATTAATGGAACATTTCTAAACAGCTTTATTTCAATAAATGTAATAAAAATATATATTAGTATAAAACAAATTTTATTTATGTTTTCTCAATTAGAATATTTTATAAAATAATTAAGCTATTTCAGTAGTGATCTCCTAGCTGATTACCACTATATAGGGAAAAGAATCCTGAAGTTAGAGTGAGAAGAGCTGGCTTTGAATTCTGATTTCACCTTTTGGCATATGACACAGATTTGGGGTTTTCTTAATCATTCTAACCCTGAGCAAGGAGATAATGAAATTCCTGTGAGAATCATCTAATATCATGATATAAAATTCTAATCAATAATACAGAAAAGTTGTTCAGTATGTTTATTGAATAAAGCAAGAGTGAATAAAGAAAGGAATGAATACAACCTTTGATTTACATCAGCAAGACATGAATTTCTTGCACTGGCTCACATTCATTCTCCGCCTATCGCCTCGCCACAGCTGGTACAGTTTAATAACTGTAAAAGAACCCAGCCGGGTTAGCCAGTTCCAGAAGTTACAGCTAAGATTGTGAATGCAAGAAAAATTAACTTACACAGTTCTTAAATGCCTAATTTTTCCTTCATTAACATAATTTTCTAATCAACTAGGTTAATCTAGACTGAGAAACTTTTTTTTAAAGCATAAATAATTCTCAATGGTAAACTGAGATCATTCACTTCTGACACTGAACTCAATTGCTTTTAGACTAACACAGAATTTCATGACTGTGGACTGGCCCTATAAGGTTTATGAAATATTAATAAGGTGTTTGTTAAAGAAGTTAATAGAAAGTTTTTATTGTATAGGTTCTTGGGATAAGGTTCACTTTAACAAATTTTAGCAGTCTTTCCGGATTTCACATTCTAGTGCATCAAATGCATGTGATTTCAAATTGGCAGCACTAGTGCTCTGACTAGGAAATCACCTACCCGAAGTCCCCACTTCTCGATGTAATCACCTTGGGAGTGGAGTTAGGATTTCAGTATGAATTTGGGGAGATGAAAATATTTAAACCACAGCACTAAGGTTACACTGCCCACATATAACAAGTTTAGAATAACTCAACTCATTCTAGACTCTACTTCCTGATGAGAATGGAGCACATGGGCTACTTCCAGTCCTAATCAGCTCTGGACTAGAGAGTCGGGGGCTGTCAAATATACAACTTGAGCATTCATTATTCGGAAAGGCAGAGACAGACATTGAGGATTTGGGGGTTTTGGCAGTGACTTCATCACTGGGGCTTTACTAATCCAGTGTTCACCTTCTTGCACCTTATTTATTCTCTGAGGGACACATATATTTTAAAGGAAGAATAAAAACCAGTGATTATGTTTCACTACTAGGTATCTGAGAGGTTTCTATGTCAAGATGGAGGCTGAAATGCACATCTCTGATTGATTGTTTCATCTAAAACTTCACTGAAGGATTTTTTAAAAGACACATCTCAAGGACAGAGAGAACAAGAGAGCAAACATAGCAACTAAGTTTTGGAACTGGAATCAGGTGGTTCAGTGGCTTATGACTGAGCCAAAACCCTGAGCTGACAGTAGAGAAAGCAGAGGACTGGTGTCATTCCTGCCAAACAATCTTCAAAAGGTACAGGATCTAGAAGCAGTAAAGGTCTCTGATTCTAGAAGTGAACAGTCGGAGAAGGCTAAAATAACAGTTTTCTGAAAGTTGTTTGAGAGCTAATAAGAGGTTAGAAGAACTAACTCAGCAAGAAGTTAGCATTCATGGAAATTCTTTAAAAAATACCTCCCCGGACAGATAAATTGCAAAGTAAATCAATAAATAAACAAACCCCTTCTATTGCCTACTTTTTGGGGGAAAAGTTTGAAGGCTGAATTTCAGCACACCCTCCAACTTCCATCTTGTTGCCGTTCTACCAGGTTTGTGCAGTACAAAAACAGTACGGCTTTACAGCCATGTGAAAGAACGCTGAGTCCCTGCATCCCCTCCCAATCCATCTGCCTATGAAATTGTCCCTCCTTCACCCTGGCAGGGACACATTCATAATTGCATCTACTTTTCCAGAATGGAGTCTTGTAAACTCTCAGAAAGAAGTTGCCAGGGAATAACTCTGTTCAGTTCATCTTTTCTTGCGAGCCTTCATCATATGGAGGGAATTGGGTTTGTGTTTAGTACTCCACGTATTTATTTTAACTGTGTTTTCTATAAATACTCAAAAGTGCTTTCTAAAACCAAGGACTTTCTATGACTTAATCACAGTGCATTTAACAAAATGAGAAAATTGAACATTGTTGATGCAGTACTATTATCTAATACATATTCCCGATTTAAGTTTTGCTTGTTGTCACCAAAAAAAAAAAAAAAAAAAAATGTTCTTTATAAGCTTCTCTTTTATTTCTGGATTGGGAAACAGTACAGAATTAAGCATTGCATATCAGCCTAGGAATAAATAGTATCATTTTTAGGATATATTTACATATGGTTAAGCTATAAAGAAAGAAGCTAGCACAAAAATCTGTATACTGGTTATATCCGAGCAGTGCTGGAGGAGCTGGGGAGGAGGATGTTCAGGCATCTTCTAAGGTACCATAAATAATTTATTTCTTGGATGGTTTCACAAATGTTTATTTTATTATTATTTAAATAGTATTCATTTTATATACTTTTTTAATGAATAGTACATTTTATATTTTGTTTTCTTTTTAAGAGAGAGAAGAGTCTGCTATAGGCACAGAAGTGTTACTCTTAGTTAAATGGACTCATATTTTTCAGCTTGATCCAAGTTAAAAAAAAATTGATGTGTTCTTAAGAGTCATCTTGGCGTTAAGAATGAAATATGGTGTTTCTGAAACAGCCTAGGACTAAGTTAAATTCCGCTCTACTACTGGCTAGCTTGGAACTCTGAGCCTCCTTTTGCTAATCTGAAAAATTATGACATTAATTACTTCAAAGCTTTAGTAAAGATTAGAAGAGATAATTGCATATAGCATTGAGTTAAGGTACCTCATTCATTGTATGTTATTTTAAAAACATACTTTTCCTCTCCCTACTTTGCTATCTTATCTCAATTCATTGGTAAACAAGTTTAACATGTAGTAAGGTCCTTTTAGCTAAATTTTATTATTAGTTGTTTATTATTTCCTATGTCAATGACTTTTTTCACGCTCTAAGTTATTTAGGAAATAAGATTATTTTAATACTGAGGTATAATTCTAATTTTCTTCCTTTACTGTAGCTTTTCCTGTATTTTATGCTGTATTTCTTAGAAAGTTTCATTCAAAGCAGAATGAATCTCTTGGCCTCTTTGCTCTACAAATTTTCTAAATGTTTTTATTTTTTATATTGGTTCCAGAGTCAGTTTCTAGCTTTTCAAATTTGTACTAGACTTAACTATCAAGTGGGGAGGTTTCCGTTCTTTATTTTTGAAAGTAGACATTTGTGAAAGATTGTAATTGTCTATTCCATAAACGTCCTCTAGAACTCATTCCTAAAACTGGACACCATTTTTGTATTTGTTTGTGTGTGTGTCAGAGTGAATAATAGGAATTTGCAGATTTTCAACTACTGACTCAATTACTTTAATGTTTATATGTTTATTCATTATTCTGTTTTATATCAGGGTATCCATTTTATCCAAATTTTTAGAATATTAGCATGAAATTTTAATTAGACTATCATTTTTTGGAATCCCTGCTTTTAGTAATTTATCTTTTTTGTCTCTACCATTTGTTAATCTCTCTTCTCATTCAGTCTTTTCAAGTTTATCTATTTAGTAGATTTTTAAAGAATTGACTGTTGATTTTTAATTAATATTATCAAAGAACACAGTTGATATGATGCCAGTTTTCTGAAATTTGTTGAAATTTGCTTTTTGGCCTGACATATAATCAGTTTTCAAAACTATTTCCTATGTGATTGAGAAAAAGATTTACTCTTCAATTATTATGCAGTTGCCACTCAATATACATGGGAAATTAGTTCCAGTACACCCCCCACATATATAAAAATCCATGTCTACTCCAGTCTAGAATTCAGCCCTACAGAATCCGCATATACAAAATGTCAGCCATCAGTTTACTGGAGTTTCATATCCTGTGGACACAGCATTTTCAATCCACCTTTGGTTGAAAAATTCCAGGTATAAGTAGATGCGCACAATTCACACCTGTGTTGTTCAAGGGTCAGCAGTATATGTCCATTACATCAAGCTTCTCAGTTGTATTTTTCCATATTTTTATTTTTTTACTTTTAGTTTTACCTACCAATTAGTAAGATACAGGCCTCATATTCTCTCAATATAATTGTAGATTTGACAATCTCTTTGTAATTCTTCAATTTTTGTTTTAGATATTTTGAGGCTATGTTATTCATTAATTTTTAAAATACAATGTGAAAATCTGTGTGTTATATTCATTGTAATTAGGACATTTGGATTTAATTTTTTATCTTATTTTGCAGTTTCTACTTAGCCTCTTTGTACATCTTTTTTTTTTCCTTTATCTTGTTCCTCATTTTGAAATTACTGAGATGTTTATTACATATTTCCCTCTAGCACATTAAAAGTATTATCAAATACTTCTATTATTTTAGGAGTTACCTTAAAATTTCAGCAAGCATTTTCACATAACACAAACTAATATTAAGCTCACTCTCTCTTCCCAAATGATCAAAAGTTCTCAGAACACTTAATTACTCCCTTTTGCATTCTAATCCAGATTTTTAATTCTAACTTATTTTTTAATTTCACAATTGGTCACTGTGATGGTGCTGGTTGTTTTATCCAGCCAATATCTGATCACGTTTACTTATATGATTTCCTAATCTATTTCTTCATTACTCCATTTTCCATTTCTGTCCTTCCTTGTAGATTCAGTTTTCTTCATCCTGAAGTTTGCTGTATATCCTACAATGTTCCCTTTGTTCCTTTAGTAAATGTCTGTTGGTAATAAATGCTCAATTTTTCATTGTCCAGAAATGCTTTGTTTCAACTTGTTTGTCAGTAATAGTTAAGCTGAAATTAAATTTTCCTTGATGGATCTTTGAAAATACTATTATACTCTTTTCTGGTTTCTATTGCCGCTACTCAAAAGTCTGTTTTCAGTCAGTTATTCTTTTGTAGGTGATTTGTCTTTGCTTCCTAAGTTGTTTCAAGCATTTCTTTACCTCTCACATTCTGCAGTTGTATTTATCCTGCTTGGAGTTCTTCCACCTTCTAAATTTAAGGATTTAAAATCTTTCATTAAGATTTCTGAAAACCTTCCACCATTATCCCTTTGCATATTACCACTCCTGGACTCTCTCCTCTTTTGTTCTAAATTCTCACTGAATACGTTAGACTTTCTCATTCTTTTCTCCATCTCTATTCTGTTATTTTCCCAACATTTTGCCTCTCTCTGTGTATCATTATCAGTGATTTATTCATATCTAATTTGCAGTTCACAAATTCTCTCTTTAGCTCTGACCAATTTACTGCTTAAACTCGCCATCAAACTTTTCATTTTGGTGATGAGATTTTCCTTTACTTTTGTATTTTTTTATCCAAATATGCTGCCTATTATTTGTTTGCCTGTCATTTTCCATAATACCTTGTTTCTTTTTCATGTTATTAGTTCTAGTTCCTATTTCCATTAACATTTTGTTCATACATATGTGACACTTTGAAATTAACCATTCTAGTATCTGAAATCTTGGGTGTCAATTTCAATATTATTGAAATTTATTGATTCTGCTGACTCTTGTTCATGACGGCTTGTACCTATTTGTGTTTTATAATTTCCGTTTGTAAGTTTTTATTCTTGGGGACTTACGTATAGTGATTTTTACCATACTAAGTTAAGGGCTCTTACTTCCAGAAAGAATTTTGGTTTGCTTTCTCCAAATGTCTGAGGGGCACTGCAACTGAGGACCTCTTTATGTTAATTCCTTGGTTTGGCTTTGCAGAAATCTTGCAAGTGGTTGGGTTGCGGGGAGCTTTTTTCAGCTATCCAGATCTCTGACCAAGACCGATCAATTTTTTTATCTCCCTTTGCCAGAAATGATGTTCAAAGCCTACCCTTACACTGAGTGAGCTTTTGGCATTATACCAGAGGGTCTTGACTCTTCATTGCTCAGCCTAAGGTTTATTCTCTATCCCCAAAAGACTCTTTAAAGACAGATTATTGGTTATTAAGATTGGCTAATGCCCTTTGAGTACCTGCAGATTTACTGCCTAGTTACTAGTCTAGTTTCATATTTTTTTGGAACTTTGGCCCTCAAAAATTTTGTTTTACTATAAGCTTAACTGTGTACTTGAGGAAATATTTCTTACAATTTATTATTTATTTCTAGGCATTTTCAGATTATCTTATTTGTCATGTGGTAGAAAATATAAACTTTTAATGACTTTCTTAACTCTCCATTCCAAACCCTATTCTGTGGAAGTCTTTTTCTTTTCATGCCTCACTAACCCATCCCAGGTACAGTAGTAGCCACCACAGCAGGAACAATGTTCTTCCCATAAAGAATCATCACATTCCCCTTGGGGTCCATTTCTCTATGCTCTTACCTAAAACATTTCTTTACTCAGATAACAAGTCCTGATGATAGTACAGCTCCAACTCATCTGCATTTCATTTATTTCCCAAGATTCTTGTCAGCCTACGGATGTTCTCAAATTCACAGATGAATGTGGGGAAACAAGGGGGACGAGGGCAGCAGTGTTGACAAGTTTCAGAATAATAAGGATAATAATAATTTAATAAGAAGTTTTTTTTTTTCAATCCTGCTTCATGTCTGCTAAGATATATAGGGACAAACAAATGTAATATATTCTCTCAATTGTAACCAAACAAGTACAGTCATGGATCACTTGGCAATGGGGATACATTCTGAGAAATGCATCACTGGGTGATTTAGTCGCTGTGTGACATTTTACACTGTATTTACACAAACCTAGATGGCATAGAGTACTACACACCTAGGCTCTATGGGATAGCCTATTGGTCCTACAATGTAAACCTATACAGCATGTTACTGTGCTGAATACTGCAGGTAATTGTAACAAAATGTTAAGTATTTGTGTATCTAAACATAGAAAAGGTAGAGTAAAAATATGGTATAAAAATATAAAATGGCACACTTGTATAGGGCACCCCTACCATGAATGGAGCTTGCAGGAATGCAAGCTGCTCTGAGTGAGTCAGTGAGTGAGTGCTGAGTGAATGTGAAGGTCTAGTACACTGCTGTAGACTTTATAAACATTGCACTTAGACTATACAAAGTTCACACTAAAGCTGTTCTTTCTTCAGTAAAAAATCAACTTAGCTTGCTGTAACTTTTTTTTTTACTTTATAAGCCTTTTACTTTTAACTTTTTGACTGTTTTGTAATAACACCTAGTTTTAAAACACAAACCCATTGTACAGCTATACAGAAAATGTCTTCTTTCTTTGTATCCTTGTTCTGTAAGCTTTTCACTATTTTTACATTTTTAAGTTTTTAAAAAACTTTTTAAACTTTTTTGTTAAAAACTAAGACAGAAATTAGCCTAGGCCTACACAGGGTCATGAGCACCAATATCACTGTCTTCCACCTCCATAGCTCATCCCACTGAAAGGTCTTCAGGGGCAAGAACGTGCATGGAGCTGTCATCTATAATAACAATGTCTCCTGAAAGACCAACCTATGACTGTTTACAGTAAATTTTAAAAAAATAAGTAGATGGAGGACACTCTAAAATAACAGTAAAAAGTATAGTTGGTAAATACATAAACCAGTAACATAGATGTTCATCATCATTTTCAAGTACTATGTACTGTGCGTAATTGTATTGCCAGACTTGTATACTACTGGAATAATGGTAGATCTGTTTACACCAACATCACCACAAATACATGAGTAAAACATTATGCTATGATGTTATGACATCATCAGACAATAGGAAATTTTCAACTTCATTATAATCTTATGGGATCGCTGTCATATATGCAGTCTGTCATTGACCAAAACATTATTATGTGGCACATAAGTACACTTCAAAAAGAAGTGCTTGAGTTATTATTTAAACAGATAACATATAAAATGGGACATTCAAATAAACAGATACACACTCTTAAACCTTATCATAGACCCTCAAGAGCTCTTAAAGAAAAAAAACCATCATTCTCAGCAAACTGACACAAGAAGAGAAAATCAAACACCGCATGTTCTCACTCATAGGCAGGTGTTGAACAATGAGAACACATGGACACAGGGAAAGGAGCATCACACACTGGGGTCTGTCGAGGGGAAAACAGGGGAGGGACAGTGGGGGATGGGGATTTGGGGGAGAGATAGCAGGGGTAGAAATGCCAGATATAGGTGATGGGGAGGAGGGCAGCAAATCACACTGCCATGTGTGTACCTATACAACAATCTTACATGTTCTTCACATGTACCCCAAAACTTAAAATGCAATTTAAAAAAATCTAATCATGAAGGAAAAAAAGTAATATTAACATATATAATTTTCCTTACATGGACATAAAGATGGAAACAATAGACACTAGGGACTCCAAAAGCAGAGAGGTGGGAAAGGGGACAAGGGCTAAAAAATACCTATTGGATACTATGCTCACTATTTGGGCATAGGTTCAACTGAAGCCCAAATCTCAGCATCACACAATATTTCCATGTAATAAACCTGCACATGTATGCCCTGAATCTAAAATAAAGATAAAACATGGTTTTCTTGATAGCTTGTCTCAAAATTCACATTTAGTAGTCAGTATCCTCTCAAAGGCCCAGTGTGGTGGCTCATGCCTGCAATTCCAGCACTTGGAAGACTAAATTGGGAGGATCCCTTGAGGCTAGGAGTTCAAGACCAGCCTGGGCAGCATGGTGAGTCTTCATCTCTACAAAAACAATTTTTTAAGTTAGCCAGGCATAGTGGAATATATATGTAATCCTAGCTACTTGGGAGGCTGAAGGGGGAGAATTGCTTGAGCCCAGGAGTTCATACTTACAGTGAGATATGATTGTGCCACTGTACTCCAGGCTAAATGACAGAATGAGACCCTGTCTCTAAAAAATATGCATCTCTATTTATCTATCATCTATCTATCTATCTATCTACTATCTAAATCTATCCTCTCACAATTTTTGTTTTGAAAATGTGGGAAAGACCTAATGAATCTCCAGTACAGCATTAGTTTTGAAATTTACACAAATATATAAGAAAATATCATTCCTGAGGTATACAGACATATATGAATGTTAGCAATATAAGAATGGTCACCCCAAGTATGTAACATAATTAATACGTGTTCTTTCATACAGACTGTAGTGGCATCTGGATTCTTTCGTACAAATTTACTCCAAATGCTTAAATCCATGCCATAAATTAACAATGAATGACTACCTAATGAATTTTCAACACAAGGACTAAAAAGAATTCCTATCAGTTATTTCAAACATGCAAACCAGTAAAATTTAACACCCGTCAAGAAGCATAGGTCTTGCCAGGGAAAAGGGGCAAGATATTTAATTATGCACACCCCTCTCCAAAAATGCCATTTCCTACTCAAATAAGGGTATAACAGTACTTTATTCCCAAAGAAGCTTCTAGAAAAAGTTGCCCACATTGTTCTCTTCTTCTTCAATTCCTACTCAGTTCTCAACCCAAAACTATAGTTTCTACCTTCAATATCCCACTGACACTGCCCTGGGTAAGGCCAACACCAACCTTTGTTTTTGCCAAATCCAGTGAACATATTTCCCTCCTTACTTGTGACTCTTTGCGCACCTCATATTCATAATAATTCCCTCTCCTACTCTTTTCTATCCAAACCTCCTTTCTGTCTCTCCCTTAAATGCTTCTGCTTTCCTGGGTTCTCACTTCTTTTATTCTCAAACTGCATCATCTAGCTGAGAAATCTAATGGAAACCTAGACTTTTAACTAAGACTTTCATATTGATGCTCACTAAATTTCTATCTGTAGCTAAGATTTTTTTCTGGAGCTCAAGACCTGCCCTCTGATCACTTTTCTTTATATGTCTGATAAGTACTTCAGGCCATATAAGACCCAAAATGAGCTCATTATCTAGCCTGCTATACCTCCTCATCCTGAATCCTTAAACTCCTTGTCTGAAAGTGAACAGTAACATTATCCTACCACCCATCAAGTGCAACAGGTAAAGGAGAATCCACCTCTTTTACTCTCTAGAGGCAATTACTCATTGGAGGCTTCCAATCCTGGATCTGTAACATCATTTCCTCTCAATCACTATTTCTGCTGTCATGGCTTAGGAACTCATTATACCTCCTATGGACTCTTGCAGCAGCCCTCTGATTCATCTTCATGCCTCTAGCTCTGTGCACCCACCTTTCACCAATCTAACCTCTCTACTGCTGTCAGGGTGGTCCTTCTAACATGCAAATCTGAACACATCACTCCTCTGCTTAATATTCTTCAGTAGTTCCCACAGTCATGTTTCCCAAACTTTTCTTTCCCCTAGAGGTTCTCATTCATTAGATCAGAGCTAGGACTTAAGGTCCTATATTTTAATGAGAGCCCCAGGCGATTCTTATAATTAGGCAAGGAAACCTTGATCCAAATAATTAAGTCTCAACTTTTTGCATAGCATGTTAGTCCAGCCTCATCATTCCTGCCTTTTTTTCCCCAGAACCCCTCAACACACACACTGGAGTGAATGTTTAACTACACTGAGTCATATATAATTCCCCCAAAGTACCATAATGCCATGCTGTCTTATACCTCATCACCTTTGCGTGGGCTGCTTCTGCTGTCTACAATGTAGTCTCTGGCTTATTCAGTAGTCCTGCAATTTTTGGTTGAAACATTACCTCATGTGTGAAGGCTTCTTGGATTTTCTCAATAAAATTTAGAGATGCCTTCTCCTGTGTACCCATGAATTTTGTGCATACCCTCATCACAGCATTTTACTCTACCCCTATCCTTCTAGTATAATTATTTACATACACACCCATTAGAATAGGGGATTTGAGGGAACAGAAAGCTTTATCTTCTTATCCATAACATTTTCACAGAGGCTAGTATTAAATAAATATTTGAAGAATTACCAAATAAATGACCAAAAACCACATTAACAAAAAGTACTGGCTTGGATTCTAGCTTCATTCTGCCAATAACTAAGTGTCTCATCAAAGAACAAGGAGCATACTTCTCATAACCTCAGTTTCCTCACATATAAAAGTGACAGATTTAACATGTGATTTCTTCTGGTTTATTTTTAAATATTTGATTATGAAAAACTCAAATATATTCAAAAGTAGAAAGAATGGTATAGGGCACACATCTACATTTAACTATTATAGACTTCTAGCCAATAACTTTTTGGGTGGGGACACAGCCAAAACATATCACATGGCCAAACTCAAATTCAAGAAGTAGGGAAATACTTGCTGCCAAATCAGGGTATGGATGAACAATACTAGTAAGAGGATGTGTGTTAAGAATTAGACCCTTGTGACCTAGAAATAGAAATTCCATTTGATCCAGCAATCCCATTACTGGGTATATATCCAAAAGACTATAAATCGTTCTACTATAAGGACACATGCACACGAATGTTCATTGCAGCACAGTTTACAATAGCAAAGACCTGGAACCAACCCAAATGCCCATCGATGATAGACTGGACAGGGAAAATGTGGCACATATACACCATGGAATATTATGCAGCCATCAAAAACGATGAGTTCGTGTCCTTTGTAGGGACATGGATGAACCTGGAAACCATCATTCTCAGCAAACTGACACAAGAACAGAAAATCAAACACCGCATGTTCTCACTCATAGGCGGGTGTTGAACAATGCGAACACATGGACACAGGGAGGGGGAGTATCACACACTGGGGTCTGTCGGGGGGGAAAAAGGGGAGGGATAGTGGGGGGGTGGGGGAGTTGGGGAGGGATAGCATGGGGAGAAATGCCAGATATAGGTGATGGGGAGGAAGGCAGCAAATCACACTGCCATGTGTGTACCTATGCAACAATCTTCCATGTTCTTCACATGTACCCCTAAACCTAAAATGCAATAAAAAAAAAAGAACTGCTTCCCCATCCAGAGGTCATACAAAAAAAAAAAAAAAAGAATTAGACCCTTGTAAAAGCAGCATGATAATGACCTAAGACCTGCAAATCAACCCTTGATTCAATCACCAAAGTGTTATTACAGTACTATGTTAAACATTTTGAAGGAGTCTTTGTTTTTGGAAATACATGCTAAATATTTATGAGTTAAATGATAGATAGCTAAAATTGCATTAAAATAATCTGAAGAAGGAGAAGTGGGTGGAGGTATAAAGGAAAAATATTTTGTATATATAACCTCAGTTTCCTCACTGATTAACAAGATAGAACTCAGAAGTAGTGTCAAAGTATCTTTTTTAATATATAAAATAAATAAAATTTAATTACCCCTAAGTAATTAATGGGGAAGGGAAGTTTTCCCAAAAGGTGGTGCTGAAACAACTACTTTTCCCACAAGGAAAAACAAAACCTAAGCCTTTTTTTTTCCCCCTTTGGCAACATATAAAAAATGAGTATTTTGAAATAGATCATAGACCTAACAGTAAAAGCCCAAATCATAAAATTTCTAAATGAAAAAAAGGAGAAAATCTTTGTGATGTTGGGTAAGATAAATATTTTTTAAACAGGCCACATAGAACACAAACTTAAAGAAAAAAATAAATTAGATGCACTATATCTAAATTTAAAAACATGAGCTCTTTTATAACACGGTTAAGAGAGCAAAGCGGCCAGACACAGACTGGGAGAAAATATTTTCAAATCACACATCAGGCAAAAAGTTTATATCTAGAATATATAGAGAAAATTTACAGCTCAATAATAAGATAGCTCTGAATTTTTTTTAATGGGAAAAGATTTAAACAGACATTTCCTGAAAAAGGATAAACATCTAATACATGTGTGAAAAGATAGTTACCACTATGAATTAGAGAAACACAAATTCAAACTGCAATGAGATATCACTATACGCTCACTGAAAACAAATATTAAAAAGGCAGACAATACAAAGTATTGGTGAGGATGTAGAACAACTACTGATATCTTGCCAGTTTCATCTGCACAGTAATACAATTACTTTGGAAAAAATTTTGGCAGTCTCTTATAAAAGGTTAAATGTTTACTTAGACATTTATCCAAGATAAATGAACACTAGCATTATAACTTTTATATATAGGTATTATTCATATATATATATGAATGATAGTAGTAGTACTATTAAGAACCCAAAACGGGAAGCGACACAGACATCATTCAACTAGTACATAAAGAAATTGTGACATATCCATACAATGGACTATATTCAGCAATGGAAAGGAACAAACTACAGTTACATGCACCAACATGAATGGATCACAATAGCATCATGCTAATTGAAATAAGTCAGACACAAAAGTGATAAGAAGGCTGATCAGTAGCTGCCTGCACATGGTAATCATCTGTTGAGGTAATCAACTGCAAATAGACAAGAAAAATCCTTTGAAGTAATGGAAATTACTTGATTGTGATATTGGTTATACAACTGTATACAACTGCCAATATCATCAAACTGCACAAAGTGGGACAATGTATTGTACATAAATTATACCTCAAAAAAGTTAAGAACAGACATATGAGAAATGTAATAAATCATAATATCAACACTAAAATCCTCTAATTATGAAACTATTTTGTTTTTCTTATCAGGGGAAAAAATAATGAATGAGCAAGAGTCCCACCCATTCCTTCTTTCTACCAGAAACAAATGAATCAGTCTGGATGAAGTATTCATCAAAAAATGATGCCATCCTGTAATTGAGCATAAGAAGTGTACAAATTAAAGTTATTTATGTCTAAAATTTCCTTCCAAAGCTCCAAATGATTCAGAGAAAAAGAGAACACTGACATAATCATGTGAAATTCAATAGCTTTTTAGTCCTTGTTTCTCCATTTGGGTTCTCTTTATTTTGGTGCTCTCTGAGGTCCTTTGTCAAATCCTCAGCCTCTCTCAAAAACAGTACACACTCCCTTCCCCCAAGTACCATCTTGACCTGTAGTGGAAGGGACTGCCATCAATTAAAAACTTCAGTATAACACTTTCACTGTTATTAAGTCATTGCTTCATTCATGTGAAAAAAAACATTTGCTCAGTCTTGAGTGTCAGGGGCAGCAGAGGAGGAATGAGGCTGTTCAGAGTTAGCCATGTAAGCACCAAGTGTAAATTAATGTGGGGGGGGATATAAAAGTATGCTCATAGAAAATATTAAACCTATATGCCTGTCTTTGTTGAACACTGACTGTATGCCACAATTATCTCATTTAGTGTTCCCAACAACCCTATCACCTAGGTTTATATTAGTACCCCCTTTTACAGATGAGGAAATGGAGACACAAAAAAAGTAAGAAACTTGTCCAAACCATGCATAAATCCCATGCTCTTTCTGTGATGCGACATAGACAACACAACCACAGAAAAATAAAGAAACGAGTAAGTGAAACTAAATGAGAAGCATTCTTCCTGCCTTTAAGCAGCTCACAATCTTACAGTCTAAGAGTGTAAAACAAGTACCTTGAGAGCTTTGAGAGTAATGAGATGCCACACTGGGTGCATGTGTATGAGTATGTGTCTGTATACATAACAAGTAGGTTACTGACAGACATGTCAAGAGAGACAGATAATAAAAATACAGTGGCCACAATTCAAAATTAGATATTCAAATTAAAGCTGTTTCTTCCCTCTAGGAATTTTTCTGAGTTGCTGAGAAAAATAGAAAAACATCTGATTGGGAACAGTTTTGCTTTATTTTCAAAATTTTCTGTAATATTTATTCTATTTATTATACACACCTTAATGGTAGGTAGACTGCCATTTAAGCACTTTGAAGTCCCACAATGTCTTATTGAAGCTAACATGGAAATATTGTTTAAATACTAGTTGTGTTTGTGGAAGTGTTAAGTTTTTAAGAAACAAGCAGGTATTTGAGTTCTGATTCTTAAAAGCCCCTGTTAATTTTTTTAATCTGATGTTGATGTCACCTTTTCTCTAACATATCTATTCCAACTAAATTCACATTAAGTTTCAAATTCATAAGACAGAATGCAGAAAGCATAGGGTGTACTTGTCACACAAGTGGCTTCAGGAAGAGTCGTATCAACCTAAACCCAAGAGATTAGTCTGTACCCAGGTAACAAAAAAAGAGAGAAGGAATAGACAGAAAGAAGGAAGGAAGGAGAAAGGGAAAAGAGAGAGAGAAAGGGAGGAAAGGAATAAGGAAAAAAGGAAGATAGAAAAGGAAGAGGGAGGGATACCTCTTGTCCAGACTCAGAGGTTTGAGGGAAGGACCTCCCACCAGAAGTTTGTTCTTTATGTATCTATCACTTAGGAACTTCATCCTGGCCATAGTAAAGTCATTAACCTCTTTGAGCCCTAAATTTCTCATCTGCAAATTACAGAGAATTGCAATAATTCCAATCTTTCCAGGCTATTGCAAGACTTAACTGTGACAATATGTGCAAAAGCAATTGAAAGCCTCTAAAATATCTTACAAATATTCACCTATTGGGGGCCTGTGTGTTTAAATAGCATTGCCACTGCCAAGTTTTGGGGAAATAAGCACAGAACTTTACCCTATGTGAAACTTAACTCCCCTGATTCCTCCCTGCAAGCAGCCTGAACGTTAAGAGATCCAGCAGGAAGGGAAAGCAACCTTCAGAATCAGGATGGAACGAGATGCCAAAGATGGGAGGAAAGTGGAAACAGGGAGAGTGGGGCCGAGAGACTGTTTAATGTTCAAACCCAGTGCCAAGCTAAATTAGAAACAGGATTCTATGTACCTGTAACTTACCTCATCGGTATATAATTTGTAACCTGAGATCCCCTCACAGAGAAGTAAAAATAGCAAGGCTCTCCAGCAGCCCTGTGCTTTGCTGAGTGCAAGGGCAGGATCAGGGAGGGCCAGCACTGGGGGAAAGATAAAAGGGCCAGGCAGAGAATGCCAACCATGTGGTCTTGGCAAGAACACCTTCTCCCCTATACCCTGCGTGATGGCCTGGGGAATATAGCCAAGAGAGGTGACATCCGGAGGCTGACAAGAAAACCTTCCAGGCGGAGGAGGACCTGCTGCCCTAGAGTCACCTGTTTTTGGTTTTTGTCATAGGCCCTACGACATTTCCTCAAAGGGAAGTGTCACTGAAGCTCTGAGCCTGCATAATCCTGCCATGATCAAGGCAAGTCAGCCAGTCCAGGAGAGGCCACTGCTCAGGCAGGTGCAGAGCAGATGAGTCTGATTTCAAGTTTTGTAGCTGGATCCAAGCACCCTGGAACATAGTTGCCTCAATCTCTGTGAACACGTTTTTCCCTCACTGGCTCAGTGAGCTTGGGAAGCTTCAGAGAACAGTTTACCTCCTTCCTTCAATTTAGGGTGTAGTCCCTCTCAAATCAAGTCTATGCCATTTTAATATCGCCAATTGTGCAAATGATAGAGGAAAGCTTTGTCTTTCCTTAACTCCTGCCACATGGAGAAAGCAACAAAGTAGAAAGGAGAGGAAGCTTGTTTTCTAATTAATCACATCAAACATTAGTGCATAGGGCATGTCTCAGCATTCTTTGTGATGATTATATATTGAATGTTATTAATAAAACAAATTCAATATTGATAATTTCTAATGTTGACCAACACTGTCTTTGTAAACTAAACCTTACTTGTATTATTTTTTTAAAAAAGTATCAGAGATGTTAGATCTCAGAATGGTCCCACACTTTCAAATTCTCTTAAAAAAAAAAACAAACGAAGAAACTCAACCCAAGACATTAAACTAAATAATCAGTGCCTACTGGCTAGGCAAATTGTTCTCTAATGTTTCAAATACGTTTTAGTCTTAATTTGTCAAGCTCTGTTTATGTAAATGGATTTTGTTCATTCATTTTGCAAGAACTCAAATATTCTTCCTGTTACCATTTGAAGAGAAGGTAATTTTTCTTTCAATCTGCCTCTTGTTCATAAATAAGTTCATCAAGGGAAGAATCAAGAGAGAACTGCAAGCTCTTCATGGCTTCTCTAAAAGAATGCAACCAGGAACAACACAACAGAGTAGAAACAAAGAAGAAATGGGCTATCCAGACCTGGATTTGAATCCTGGCTTTGCTCCATAAGAAATATAACACCTGAGAGACTTAAGTAACTTTTCAGGGCCTCACTCAATTGCTTTTCCTGTAGTAATGGGAACAGTGGTGCCTCCCATACTGGGTTATGTTAATGATTTGCTAATATGGCATATGTAAAAGCCCCTAGAAACAAACTGTCCAATAGAAATATCAGACAAGCCACATATGTCATTTTCTAGTAGCCACATTTTTAAAAGGCAAAAAGAAACTTGGAAAATTAATTATAACAACATATTTTCTTTAATCCAATATATTCAAAATATTATCATATTGAAACCCAATCAGTAGAAAAGCTTATGTTAATGAAATATTTTACATTCATTTTTTTCCTACTAAGTTTTCAAAAGCCAGTGTGTATTTCACACTTACAATACACCTCAATTTGGACACTAAATTTTCATAGGAAATGCTTGATCTATATTTAGATTTCTTAAAATTTACAGTTGAAAAAACAGATTCACATACCCAAGTTGTTCCAAAAGTACTTAAAGTTTTCCAAAAACTGAACCAAATATCAGTGTTTTAAATTTAAAATAATCAAGATTAACTAAAATGTAAAAGTCAATTCCTCAGCCACGCTAGCTCCCTTTTAAGTGCCCAATAGCCACATGTATCTAGTGGCTACTGAATTGGACCTTGAAGCCCCAGAGCAATTTCTGGTACTTAGTAAGTGCCCAATGAATGACACATTTTCTTCTGCCCACTAATATCTTATGTTAATTCAAAGTTTGCTTAGCACTGAAGTTTCAACTCTGAAAGCAATGTGAGTAAAATCTATGACAGGGTTGCCCTAGGCTGGGAACCAAGCACTGAAGTGGCACAATTTCCATTTGCCATCCCACAGATCACCCAAAATGATCTTCTGGAACTGCAACCATCAAGCTGCTCTAGTTTTTTAATGCATTTCAGTACTCCATACTGCATACCACACCCTCCTGGTGTGTTCTATCTCAGATGACAAATAACAATACAAAAGTCTCCATTGCATGCAAAATATGAAAATACCAGGGAAAGAATAAGCTTCACCAATCCAACTCTACTGCTTTGGAAATTTGTGAACTCTCAGGCTAATCAAAATTTCCATGTGCCCATAGCCAGAGCAATTAGGCCAGATAAATAGACAGATAAATGGCATCCAAATAAGAAGGGAAGAAGGGAAATTGTCTCTGTTTGCTGATGACATGATATCATACATGGAAAACTCTAAAGATTCCACCAAAAATGAAAAAAAACTGTTAGAATTGATAAGTAGATTCAGGAAAGTTGCAGGACACAAAACCAATATACAAAAATCGATAGCATTTCTATACACTAACAATGAGCTACCTGAAAAAGAAATTAAGAAAACAATCCCACTCAGAATGGCACAAAGTAAAATAAAAATAAAACATCTAGGAGTAAATATAACCAAGGCAGAAAAAGGTCTGCATGCTGAGAACAATAAAACATTGATGAAAGAAATTGAAGAAGACACAAATTAATGAAAAAATATTCCATGTTCATGGGTTAGAAGAATTAATGTTGTTAAAATGTCCTTACTACCCAAAGCAATGTACAGATTCAATGTAATCTCTATCAGAATACTAGTAATAGTTTCACAGAAATAGAAAAAACAATCCTAAAATTGCATGTAACCACCAAAAACTGTGAATCGTAAAAGCAATCTTAAGAAAAAGGAATAAAGCCAGAGGCATCACATGACCTAACTTTAAAATATATTGCAAAGCTATAGTAATCAAAACAGCATCCTACAGGCATAAAAACAGACATAACTACCAATGGGAGAGGATAGAGAACTTAGAAATAAATGCATATATTTATAGCCCATTGACTTCTGACAAAGATGCCAAGAGCACAAAATGGAAAAAAAGGCAGTGGTTTTGGGAAAGCTAGACATCCACATAAAAAGAATGAAATGAGACTCTTATTTCAGACCTAATGCATGGATTGAAGTCTTGAGCATGAGACCTGAAACTGCCAGGCTACTAGAAGAAAACAGAAGGAAAAAGCTCTACAACATTGATCTGGGCAATAATTTTGTCAATATGACCCCAAAAGCACAGGCAACAAAAGCAAAACTAGACAAATGGGATTATACGAAACTAAAAAGCCTCTGCACAGCAAAGCAAACAATAACAGAGTAAAGATACAACCCACAGATTGGGAGAAAATATTTTCAAACCCTGTATCAAATACAGAGCTAATATTCAAAATATATAAGGGAACTCAAACAAATTAATAGCAAGAAAACAAATAACTCTATTTTTAAAACAGGCAAAAGACTATAATAGACATTTCTCAAAAGACATACAAATGGTCAACAGACAAAGGAGAAATGCTCAACATCACTAATCATCAGGGATATGCAAATTAAAACCACAATGAGATATCTTGTCATAACTGTTGGAATGGCTATTATCAAAGCAAAATATGAAAAGTGTTGGCAAGAGTGTGGAGAAAAGGGAACCCTGGAACATTACTGACAAAAATGTAAATTAGTACAACCATTGTGGAAAATACTATGGCAGTTCCTCAAAAAACTAAAAATAGAACCATCATTAGATCCAGCAATCTCACTACTGGGTATGTATCCAAAGGAACTGAAATCAGTGTGTTGAAGAGATATCTGCATTTCCATGTTCACTGCAGTATTATTCATAAAAGCTACGATGTGGAATCAACCTAAGTGTCCATCAGTAGACGAATGGATAAAGAAAATTTGGTATACATACACAGTGTAATACTATTCAGCCAGAAAGAAAGAGAGAGAGAGAGAAAGAAAAAGAAAGAAAGAAAGTGAGAAAGAAAGAAAGAAAGAAAGAAAGAAATCCTATCATTCGCGACAATAGGGATGAACCTGGAAGACACTATGCTAAGTCAAATAAGCCTGGCAAAGAAACACAAATACTATATGATCTCACTTAAATGGGGAAGCTAAAAAGGTCAAACTTACAGAAGTACTTAAGTAAAATTTATATAATGAAAGTTAGCAGAGGTTGGGAGTGAAGGAATGGGGAGACATTGACCAAAGGATACACAATTTCAGAGGAATATGTTTTCATCATCTATCAAGCAGCATGGTGACCACTGCAAATAATAATGTATTATATATTTTAAACTGCTAAAATAATAGATTTTACAAGCGTTCACTAAAAAAATTGATAAATATCTGAAGAGAGGATATATTAACTAGCTTGACATAATCATTTCACAATATATACATACATCAAAACATCACATTGTACTCCCTAAATTAAAAATATATATTCATGTGCCAATTTAAGAAATTCATAACTCACCTTCTTAAAAAAAAAAAGCCCCTCCCTGGAACTGTACAAAGAGCTTTTTGAATGCCACAGATGTTAGTCTGAAGCTTTCTAAGCCATTAATGTCTGACCTGCTTTCAAGAAGGCAGGCCAGAAAAAGACTAAATCTATTCTGGTTTTTTTAATTCCTTAAAAATGTAGAAATCTGAGACACAAAATTAACGGAAGGTTCTAATGTTTTGTTCCAGATCTGTAATCACAGTCTGTGGTTCTTGCAAAGGAAGTGTACTTTGAGTTATGAGGACCCTGAAACTTTCCCCAGATCTCCAGAAAAGACAGTGTTAGATCTGTCAGATGATCCAAAATGCATGGCACAGTGGTTCATCACTTCCTAGGTGTAACGGATATCTGCTCTTGCTGCCTACCCAGCATCCCTTCCTCATACTATTGATAACATTTCCCTGTTCCTTTAGAGAAAGTAACCTTTTATCGGACATAGACTGGTGGGATTCTCAATTAAATTGTCGTGTCCTCTCTGTCAACAAGTATGTTTGACTAAAACTAAGTCAATTAATTTCTCCCTGCTTGAAATTTGAATCTTGAGCAAAGCTGCACAAGGATTCATAATGGCTAGCGCTTTTTCTTTCTGACATCTCGACATCATCACCTTGAAGAGTCTGTAAGTTCTGTCTCTAGATTTCAAGAGCTTCCTTGCTGCTTCGCCTTTCCAAGGACTGGTCTTACTTAGTTTTGGGCATTTTATTCAATCCCATAGTCCATAGCCTTCAATAAATTCCCTCTTTTTCCCCTCCTGACATTACCTAGAGTCTGTTTGTTGCTTGAACCCAAACATTCCTAACTGAAATAATAGGTAATGTTCTATTATCAAGTATGAATTCTCTCAGGCCCGTGCCTGCTTGGCCAAAATGAACTTGCTGCTCTTTCTCCGATTATGCAGACAGAGAGATGCCTATTAATGAGCTCATGAAGTTGAGTAACAGTCTCAGACAATTGCTTCACACACTCCCAAGGGCCCTAATTAGAATCCTTTATTTTTCTCCAACTGAGGCAACCTTCACTGTGGAGGTGGGGATTTTTGAAGGACATTAAGAAAGTCTTCAGATTATTTTGACCTGAGAAAAACCCTTTGGAGTAATTCTAACTGATAAGATTGTAAAATACAGCCATATTGCAAAATCAAGTATTACTAAGCTAGACCCCAGGCAAATAGTTTTTTCATTTTTAGGGCAAATGATCCTCAATATTAAATTCCTTATTGATGTTTCACCTTCTTGCTAATCTTTATTTTTCTTTATTAAGTTG
Organism: Ateles fusciceps; assembly: GCA_036589455.1. Classification (NCBI taxonomy): domain Eukaryota; kingdom Metazoa; phylum Chordata; class Mammalia; order Primates; family Atelidae; genus Ateles; species Ateles fusciceps. Next base: position 7,281,142 of record JAZHEH010002789.1, on the reverse strand, counting down.
TATGGTGTTTTATATTTCTTCTTCAGCAATTTTATGATTTCCTAAAGTAATTGCTAAAAAACAAATATAAAAGGCCATACACAGTCAAGCTGTCTATACTATCTGAAACAAACAAAAAATGTGCACAATGAAATGTAAATATTGTTGACAGTCAATGGTCTCTATGTATAGAATACAGTGTGACTGTTAATGATGGAAAAATATGTGTGTGCTTAAGAGAAACACAGGCCTAATTGTTCTGCAAGCATGTCACAAAACTACTTCCAAAAATTATACACAGTATAGGGTATAAGCCAATTTTTTGGCAGTCTACACTACCAGGGATCATTTTTAAATTAAATCTCATAATTCTATTGCTGTCCTCTGCCCCCATTCATATTTCCTCAGGAATGATTGTCCTCTGCAACATTATTACCAGCTCCTATATGTCAGTTCTCTATGTTGATTTTGAGATCAAGCTACAGGCTTTTCCCCTTCCTTATTAGCAAATGACTTGCTTGGGCTTAAGATAACCCATCTCTTGCCACATTCTCCCAGTATATTGTCTATGCCTTGTTAACAAGAAATATACATTTGGAAGTTCAATACATTTCTTTCAGGCCATTCAGGTCACATTTGAAATACTAATGAATTTATGTGCAGAGCTGAAGCCCAGTGTCCTATACAGGTGAGTGCAGCCTGGCATAGTTTTCCCTGCAGAGTAACAGCTACATAGGCCTGACTAAGGCAATGAAAGAATCCTGTCCATAATGTTTTCCATTACTTTTATGTATCTTACGCATTAGTCTCATTTTTAGGGACTAATGTAAAATGACATTTTAATATTGGAAAAAAACCATTATGGAGTAGTTTACCTAAAGCATTTTGTATAAACAATAAAATAATTAAGTATTCACCTAGAAAGAGATGTAGTTGCTTCATTATCATTTGTCAAAAAATGTGAAGGGTTTGAGATTTTACTCAACTTACAAGCTTACAAATTAGCCTGCTACAGTTTTATGGATGCTGGCAGAAGACACAAGACTCTTGAGTCAGAAACAAAGGAGTTTATTATTCACAGCAAGCAACAAGAACAATATATGTGTACATTTCCCTCGTCCCTAAGTATCACAGGAGTAACACAGATGGTCCCAGTAGGTTTTGTTATAGAAGAGGAAGCTCATGCTTCGGGAAACCATAGCTTTTATAATGAGCAGTAGTAATGTCTGCCCTTTGCTCCGGAGGGAGACGTCATCCTTATTATGCTGTACTGTAGGGAAAGATGCCCTTCCCTCAGCAGGGAGATGGTCTGTCTTCCAAGGCTATTTACTACACAGACATCTTTGAAAACATAGTTTAGAAGAAAGGCAATCAGTGCCTCCATGTGCAAAACATATAGAAAGACAACAGAACCAATGAAGAATCATTTCCTGATAGTACTAGTGATCTATGCCCAATTTTCTAAAATATTTTAAAGAATGCTTTTAGATAAATTGTAACCAAAAGTAGACAATAGCTATTTAGGCTTAGTTCTCAATAAGAAATCTATTACTTAGCCTCCCTACCCAGGGCAGTATCATCTAAAATGTAATTGTCAGTAGAATCAGGAATCTCTAAGGACAACTGCAGAGCATTTTTAAAATTTAAGATACTAAATATATTCTTTGTGAATGACTTAATCTACCCTATAGAATGAACTATAAATGACTGACTAAAAATTTAGGTGTATTTTCCACTTATTGTGGGCATAGAACAACAATCGCTGTGCTGAGTACTTTGTATAGATTCTTTTATTAAATTTTTCTAAAATTACTGGGTGTTATTATCTTCATTGTTGACAAGAAAAAAACCAAGGCTCACAGAATAAATTGCCCAGTACATCTATAAATGGCAGGATCAGGATTTGGAACAGTGGTCTGGCCAATCCCAAATTCAGGTCCTTATCTGCTGTACTGCATTGTGTCTTCAAATATTTACCTAGTGCTTCAATGTATATGGACACACAGAACAATACAATTCAGTATTGTATGGGTCTGTTATGAACTATCAATTCTGTCTCTCTAAGGTATTGGTAAAATAATCAGGATCAGGAAGTATCATATCTTAGTTCTGCTACTCAGAACTGAGCTGGAACTGAAGAGCCTCACTTTAACCTCATTCCTATATGCTTAGGGCTGCAATGAGATAAAGATATACCATAAAGATATGCCCAATAAAAATGCTGTCATATAGACTAGATTTTAAAAATGTATATATACGCAATGGAATATGTGAGATCATGTTCTTTGCAGCAACATGGATGGAGCTGGAAATTAATATCCTAAGTGAACTAACTCAGAAACAGAAAACCAAATACTGTATGTTCTCACTTCTAAGTGGAATCTAAGCTTTGAATACATTTGGACACAAAGAAGGGAGCAACAGTTACTGGGACCTACTTGAAGGTGGAGGATGGGAGGAGGGTGAGGATCAGAAAACTACCTATTGGGTATTATGCTAATTACCTGAGTGACAAAATAATCTCTACATGATACCCCCAAAACATGCAATTTATCTATATAACAAACCTGCACACGTACCCCCGAGCCTAAAGTAAAAGTTAAAAAATGCTAGCATATCTTACAATCTAGAGAATAAGGTTCCCATACCTCATTGGCCAAAATCAACTTACTGATTCTTCTTGAATAGTACAAATGTTACCAGCTATCTAGTAATAGATTTAGATAGCCTGTGTTCTGGATCATGTATTGATCATCTCTGACCAAAAAATTTACATCCCTTTCTGATCTACACTCGCCCTTGCAACTGATCCCATTTTTATCTAAGAGGTGATACATCAAATGCAAAAGTTAACATTGTATTGAAATTAGGGTGAGGTGGGAACCAATGTCACAGAATATTTCTTCATAAAAGCAACTTAATAGAAGCTGACCCGAAACCTTTATTAACATGGAGGGTAGCTATTAAACTCTGTTATAATGCCACATCACTACAGGTCAACAAGAACAAAGCAAACACCCCTCCAGGATAAAAATGAAGGCTATTACTTCCAAGAACAAGACCCGTGCCTTAGTAAGAGAAAAATATTCTTTCATCATCATAGTGTTACAAGCAAATTTTCAGTGCCACAATAGAAATAGCACTTGAACATAAATTTTCTCAGCAAGGCAATTTTTACTTCTGTAGAAGGGTGCATCTCACGGATGGAGCAAAGGGGAGAGCACACTTGAACAGGGTAGGGGAAGGAGTTCTATCCCTGATGCAGGTTGCCCCTATTGCTGTGTTGTTCCCCTATTGGCTAGGGTTGGACTGCACAGTCTCTACTAATTACTGTTGGCTATTTTAAAGACGGTAGGGATACAAGCCAGAGTGGTGGGGTGAGCAGTTTCTGCGGTAAAGACAGTTACAGAACAAATAACTCAAGGTGATTCAGGTCAGAGCTGGTGACTAGGGTGAGTCAGGACTCTAAATATGTGGATTAGGAGGGGGGTGTGCGACTGAAACATGCAGTTTTGGTGAGAGGAATAGGTACAGGTAACCAAGGAAACAGATGTGAACTACTGATTAGAACTGGCAAGAGGTTGTTTACTGAAACTAGGGGCAAAGGGGTGAAGCGAACAAGGAAGTTAAGCTTTGAAATGGAGAACAAACAACAAGAGAGCTGAACATACTGACATACTGATTCTTTGAAGAGAAATTTGGAACTCACTGCATTTAACAATGGTTAAATAGTCTTGCCTGCAAGAAAAAAAAATGTTTACCCTTGAGAAAATGTTTATTTAATAGCTCAACAAGTGAAGGAACCAGCGTTGAAAAGTTTGCAAAGAAACTCACATTTGTATCCATGCTTACCATTGCTCATGAGACTGAAATCCATCCTTCTCCAACTGCCCCCACTTTGGGGACCAGCAAGAAGTAATACCCTTTTGGCCAAAGTGCAGGGTGCTATTCAGTATTTTCAGATTCACAAAAGGGCAAGACTGTGCTATGAAAGAAGTGGCAATGTCTCTAGGAAGTCTTTAAGATTATCACAGTGAGAAACTTTACAAGCAGGCATATGGAGTGTAAGTACAAACATTAAAGCAGGAAAGCCTGGAATGTGAGGAATCCCCATAGAGGGTCATCTACTTGTGAAGACCTATGGCTTAGAGAGTCTTTCCTTTGAGATACAAGAGAAAATTGAGTTAGCTAGACTTGTAGTTTTTGTTTTTCCTACATTATAATATCTCTCTGAAACTGTCCTAACCCTTCAGTAAAGAGCTTTGCATCTGTCTATGAAATCTGATGGGTAAGACTTTTGGATACTGAAATAACAAGGTTCACCCCATTTCCTCCAAGACTTGAATGCAGAAAAGAATTATACCCCTCAGGTGGCTCAGAATCACAGATATCAGTTAGTAATAATCCTGGATCCTGCAATCATGTTCTGCAGGGAACAACCTATGAATGGTCCCAAGCCTGGTGGAGGCAGCTTTTGCAATAGGGCCTCACTGACCTCCAGGCTATATTCGCAAAGATCAAAATCCAGCTTTTAAAGTGCACAGTGTGCTTATTATTGTTGTAATCCTTTTTGTCCCTGTTTGCCAATACATTCATTTTGCCAATACATTCATTTTGCCAATACTGGATGTGTGAAGTGGTGAAAACCAGAAATGAAGGGAAGCAAATAACCCATTTTCCAATAGGAGATACTTTAAGGACCCATTTGCCCTTTGCCAGGAAGAAAATGACTTTCTGAAAGAGTTCTTCTTGGTTCTCTGAGATAGTTCATTTAATTGCCTCATGTAAATGTGTGTGTATGTGTATGCATGTATGTGTTGTACAGAGAAAGCATGCACTAATGAAGGAAATGATTAAGAAAAAGAAGACAACAAAGCGCCAGTATCTACATCTTTTTAGGTGCCTTATTTATATGAGCTAATTTAATAGTCATCTCAAACAATCATTAGTATACCCATTTGTAAAACAAAACAAAAAGGCTCATATTAGATAATGTGCCAAAATTCACATGACTACTCAAGGCAAATGCAGGATTTAAACTAAGTTCTGAGTCTAAACCCTTTACTATTTCCACAACTGCGTGAATGCATTTTGTAAACTACAGATATAAAATATTCCACGAAGGTGGGCTCTGATGAATGTATCTTTGGAGAGTTTTTTAGGAAACAAAGGAGAGAGATTTGGAGCTAGCCTAAGGGATTAAATGATTTCTGACAGATATGCAACAACCCCAGCCTCCCTACAGATTAAGGAAGTACTTGACTTCCATAGCAAGTTCCAGATCATGGCCAGTTTTTCCTCAAGCAAACCAATCCTTACTAAAAGAACTCCAGGGGCTTATCAGGTGATCTAAAATTTCTAACCCAGGACAGATAAAGTCAGCAAAATCTGGGGCCAGAGGCAGGTATGAGAATGTCTGGGGCAGTATTGTTGCCAGAGCTTTTCCCCCAGGCACTGAGCGTGTCACACAACTCTGCAGTTAACAATATTTAATTACTATCTACCAGGGTTCTGGGAATCATTAACATACAAATAATTGTTCACATGTTGTTGTCAACAGCAAATAGTGAAAACCAGAATGATGGGAAACAAGAAGACAATGAACAGCGTTTCTAAATAAAGGTGTGGGGGATGAGGAGGTGGGAGTGGGATGGGCGGCCAGCAGTCACAGGAGAAGCCAAGGAGCACAGTGGTATTTTCTCTATTTCCCAGTGTACAACTTAAGACGTCAACAAAATACTGCCCATTATTCCCAGGATATCTGTTCTATTCACAGTCTAACTTTCCACAGGCTGAGCCCTGGGATTAGGAGGTTATTAAGGAAAAGCAATGTATACAGGCGAAACCTCCACACCAGTCTGGAAAGTAGTTCAGGAGATTGTTTTCCCCAATGGTTCCAAGAGAAAAATTATAGATCCCTAGAGTTTAATGTTCTTGAAAAAAATCCATGAAGGTATTATGAAATACACATGCCATAAAACGCTTCACCTGATCTCAAGGCTCTAGTTAGTTATGATATTTATTGAGTGGTTACTATGTGCCAGGCATTCTGCTAGATGCTTTATGTACTACATAAAAATATCTCATCTTCACCAGAAAACCTCAAGTAGCTATTACTATTCTCACTTTATAGATCAGCAATCTGAGTCTCAGAGTACTTAGGGCAGAACAAAGAAGCAATGAGTGGCGCAACTAAGTTTCAATCGCAGGTTAGTTTTATTCCAAAGCCAGTACAAATTCCATTAAATCAACAACTTCTTGAGTGTATGTGGCAAGGGCAGGAGGAGGGTATGGAACAGCAGGGATTGTCTTTAAGTTTTGCATTAAAACAACTCTTTAAGCCTAAGAAGTTAATAAAGGCATCTGTAGTTGTGCATTTTCAAGCATCAGTGGTCAGATCCGAAAGTATTTTTAAGAACAGCAAAGAATCTTCCTGACAGCCCTGGATGTGAGGGCAGCCAGGTGTAGGGGCTGAATCTCTTAAAGCATTTCAGCTGCACCCAAAAAGCAAAGAGCCAGGCATTTGTACACAAAGCAGAATATATCTTTTCCCTCTAATGCCTCTGTCCCAACACTGATCAGAAAGTTGACACCAGCCCACTTCCTAGGGAAGGTAATAAAGAGTCACTCCAGGACCCTTTGAGCCCTTTCCACCCAGTTGCTTGGGGCTTCCCTGAGTAGTCCGCCCACTCCACCTGTTTGCTCTCATGAATCGATAGAGTTCATGGTTACGTGTTCAGGGCTATGGGCTCAGATGACCCAGCCACCTCATATTCCTATCCTGGATGACTGTATTCCAAGCACATCCCAGAATAATTGTCTCGAGGGGCACTTGTCCTCTTCTCATTTGTGGTTCTGATGTAACAGAAGGAGTCCGAAGTCCTTTCAGAGATGAACTTGCCTTATCTTCCATGTGTTCTAATCACACTGGACTTCGATTCCCAAACATACCTCACAGCTTTCAATTCCTCAGCCTCTGTGCACACCATTTCTTTCCACTGAGTGACCAAATTCTCTGTCTCCATTGAATAAAATGCAAATCCATTTTCTTTTTTTAGCATCAAACCATCAGTCTTACTATGGCAATGGCTGGATTGAAGAAGTTAGCTTGGACCTGTGACCTAAGCCTAGATCTTGCCATCCTCCCAAGGGGAGAGTTAGATACTGCTCCAGAAAACTTCAATCAAATGGAATAAAAAATGCAGAAAATGGAAGTCTGTTATTATAGTCTGCGGTGAGGATAAATAAAATGATGACATTTTTAAATTGGATTTTCTCTGATAACCAGAAGTGGGGGTCATTTTTGAGTAGCTTCTTTCATTTATATCAAACCTAGAAATGTGACAGCTTTAGGTCTGCTTCCTAATTTATATACATTTTGCTCATGAATCTATATATAAGCTCTTTACCAGAAAATGTATTTTGGCCTGCTATTGCTTTATAACCTTAATATTTTTAAGATTAATATCTAGGAAAAATGTATAATTATGATATTATGGGTGAGTACTACACTAAATGCCATACTTAAAAGTTTAAAGTAATAATAGCTAACATTTATTTAGCATTCGCTATATGCCATGTACTGTTTTATACACTTTATACAGATTAGTTTATTAATTAATCCTATTCATTAATTTGTTCCTATTCATTAATTCATTTATTGCCTAAGATTAGTACTAAATTATCCCCACGCGATAGCTTAGGGAACTCAGTGCAGAGAGGTCAAATGTATTTCCCAAGGACATGCGCAATTAGACCTCAGAATTCTTATTCTTAACACTATGTGATGCAAATCTTCAATTTTCAGATTCTCCAACACTAAACTATGATTGATTTTGCTTTTGCTGGCATTTCCTAAAATCCACTGATGCCCAAGGAAGTATTAGTAACAATAAGCACAGTTTAAATAAAGTTTACATATTCATTCATTCTCATATCAGTTAACATTTATCCACTGTCTACTAAGGGTGTCCAGTCTGCGCTGCCAGGTATACAAGGGACAAAAATGAGTAAAACAGTTCTAGTTTCCAGGAATTCAGTTAAGTGGCAGAGCACTAAGAAGTCTGAGATCTGTAGCCCATTGCTCTATGCTTCTTGCTCTCTGCAACATTTTCCTGCCTTCCACCTTCTCTAGCACATCTGACTTTAACATCACTCCAGGTAATTTAGTCATTTCATGTTGTTAGCACTGCTGAAAAACAAAACTTTATATAAAAAGAACGCAATTACTACTATACTATCAACTTCAAGGCAAATTCTCATCCAATTCACACTTACTTACATGCCATGTTCATCGGGTCTTGATTTGCAATGAGTATTTTATTCACAATAACTTGCAAGGGAGGCATCGTTAGCCACAACTTTTAAAAGCAGAAATCTTGGGGAAGCTCAGGTAAGTTAGGTGGCTTTCCCAAATTGCAAATAGCAGAGCCAGGAGTTATCTGACTGTAAAATCCAAATTCTTTCCACCAGACTATGGTGCCTCTTCTTTATGTAACCTATATGTATCTGGTCTTTCTTTCCTGGGCATGGTTGGGCTCTGAAAGTCTGTTTCCCTTCATTCCTTGTTAAGTGGGTTGAGCAAACTCCTATGATACCACATATGTAACACTGGACTCAACTGAACATAAAGGCAACTGGAAGATTTTCTTTGTCTGCTTTCCTGTTAAGGTTGTAGGGAACATGAAGCAGCCAGATCCCTTCTTCTCTCATCTGACCCCACCCCTGACCTCCTTGGCGATGTCTAGAGCCAAACCCACGTCCCAAGCATCAGGCAGCCTCAGCCAAAACCTGTGTCTATGTTAGGAGCATGTGTCTGTGTCTTCATTTATTCAGGCTGCTATAATAAAGGACTATAAACGGGAGGGCTTATAAACAACAGAAATTTATTTCTTATAGTTGTAGAGGCTGAGCAATTCAAGATGAAGGCACCAACAGATTTGGTGTCAGGCCTGCCTTCTGGTTCATAGATGGTGCCTCCTAGCATTGTCTTCATATGACACAAGAGACAAATGAATGCCTTGGGTCTCACTTATGTGGGCACTAATATCATTATGAGGGCTCCTATCTCATGACCTAATCACTTCCCAAAAGGCCCCATCTCCTAATACCATCGCCTTCAGGGTTAGGATGCTAATATACGAATTTTTAAACCGTAGCAGTTTCTATGTGTAGGAGAAGAAGGACTCTATGAAAATTCTTTTGCCCCCAGGATGGGGTATGATCCACATCCTCTCAGCTCTTGAGCAGCAGCCCTGGCTTGCTCCCCCATCTTCCCTCCCACTTCACAGAACATCACTGTCACTCTCCTTGAGAGACTGGACCAGGGAAGATGGTGTGGACCCAACCCACCAGGCCTGCTTTCCCTCTCAGGTGCGGTAAAGTGGTCTGGCTTTCCTTTTTCTTGGTTTCTTACTACAAATTTTCCTGTCATTTCCTATTTCGACCGCTTTTCATCTAAGCCTGGAATGCAGTCAGCACATGTTATCCTTATTCAAATTTCGTACTTCAATATGAAATGATTGGGCTATTAAATTCAGTCTTTCAGTCACGTTCTTAACAGTATGTAGCCTACTAACACAGCTGAAAGCACTGGCATCTAGCCCTGGATGTCCAAAATGGAAGACTGCTTCCATTAAAGACAAAGGAGGAGGCCACTCGCACAAAGAGAATGACCCTGATATACCTTATCTTGAATCTGAATTCTTATCACTGAATTCTGCTTTTCACCATGACCTGAGTCTCTTTTTGCAGTACTCAGTCTTTCAGACATGTACTGACACACTGTTTCTTTTTGTGAGTCTGTGCTTTGCTACACACACAAGTGCGCACACATACACACACACCCCTACGTTCGCTACAATACCTATATACTGAGTGAAAGAATACAGGTAATAAGTAGCCCCAACATTTCTTAAGTGCATGTGAGTATGTAAGGAACTTTACCTGTATCATCTCAACAAACTCTCAGAATGACTTAAGTATCCCCTTATAAAAAAAAAAAGGAAGAATCTGTTCCTTAACAAGGTCAAAAAACCTGCCAGTATAACAAAGACATGTACCAAAAAAGAACTGGGAATGGGCATTTCAATATGAACCTGTGCTTTTGTCTACCACAGTGCACTGCCAGCCAAGCTGCAAGCAGAATTACTTGCAAATGGAAAGTATCGTGTAAAAGCACAAGGGAATCAACCTTTATTGAGGACCTATTACACCTCTGATACTGTATTTAACATTGTATGTGTTTCAAACAATTTAAGCCTGCAGGATCAAGTATTAACTGTATTGATGTGTCCGATGCTCATAAAATTTGTAATATATTAATAAGAGGATGGTTGGGGTTCATACTCGTGATGAAGAATGCTGTGACTAATTTCAAAGCCGACTTTAGGATTAGAAAGTTTACTGGGTAGAAGGCTTTCTCTGCTGCTGTATTTCTTCCACATTGACCTCTGGGAATCTGTGCTAAGATTCAGTCATATGAGGCAGGCTTTGCCTTGTTATTTCTGTAACAAATGACTAAATTATGAAATTTTTTTAGAATATGCATCATCTCAACAACTTCCAGTATATTGTCTAAAACTAAAATGAGCTCAAATAAATATTGGATAAATAAATGAGTTAATATGTATTTCTGGTAAGTATTAACATGTTCAATCCCAACACTTTGTGCAAGTTTTTGTTAAATGGGTCCCTTGATTGCCTGTTTCAAATTCATCTCACACACTTGTTAAAATCAATTCATCAGCACCTCCCCAGACCTCTTGAATCAGAGTCTCTGAATTGAATCTCAAAGGCCTACATTTTAATAAGGTGTAGCATATAAATTTTGTTTAAATTTATATGCTAAAAGCATATAACATTTCCAGCGCAAATAAAATTTGTGGCCTGGGCTATGGAGCAAATCAACTTAGCAAACAAATTTTCTTTGGAAAATACAGGCCTCGGGTAAGGTTAGGGCCTCAAGCTTTTGGAAGAATGTTTTAAAAGGGTAAAGGTGAGCAGGAAATTGAACTACATCAACATCTAACCTGTGCCCAAGCTGATCAATAGTTTGGAAATGGGTGAATTGCCTTGATTTCTTCTTCATTCTTTTTCAACCTTAATTGACATTTATTTAATTTTTAAATTAACTGTAATTTTGTGAAAGGAATACATATAATTTAAAATATCAAATTGTGCTAATAGGCTTAGCAATAAAAACAGTCTCCTCTACTTCCTTTCTTATATATCCTCTTCCCTAAAGGAAACTACTTTTAACTTTTTAAGAGATTTCCTTAAGAATTTACCCTCATTTATCTAAAACTACATGTATTTACTCCCATATCATAATTCATCACATTTAGATTTTCTTTTTATCTGTGTTGATAAATTTTTATGCAATTTGATAAATGAGAATTTCAGCTCTCTTACACTCCGTCTTCTCTACCATATGGCTATAACACAGTATCTTAATTGTTAGATAATGCAAATATTATTCATTGCTCAGCCAAGTGATATATACTACAGTTACACACTTTTTATCATACACCTTTTTTTCCCCTGGAGTTAAGAGTTCCATCATTTTTTTAAAATTCTATTTGTTTATTCACATCTCTAATTCTTTTACCTACCAAACTTTTTGAAATATGCCCCTTAATCAATTTTGCACATGATTAAGTTCAGTAATTTATCATTTCTTTTTTAATGGATATAATCCTACTGGAATTTTCCATCTGCCTGCTACAGTCTATATATTAATACATTGCTCTTTTGAGTTTCACTTTTGTTACCTTGGAATTTCTCTTTGCAAATTTTCTTTCCTTCAAATCTGTATTAGATCCTGGTTCTGGCATCTTTGTCGTTCTTGATTTACACTTATTTTACTAGAAAACATCTTCCAGTAACTTACTGAAGAAAAAATGCATTGGAGTGAAAATCTTTTAGACCTTGCATATCTGAGAATGCCTTTTGTCTACCATCACATTAGATTTTTAATTGTTATGAGTAGAAGATTATGGATCGAAGGTCACTTACTTCAAAATTTCAGAGGCACCATTGTTATCTACCTTTCAACAAAGTTATTGGGAAGTCAACTGCCATTCTCACAGTATCCTGAAAATCTGTTCCATTTCATGTTTGAATCTTTTTTCAATGTGATATTCTTGGAATATATGTAAAGCTTGTTTTTGCTGTGAGTGTCTTGGTGTTGGTACTCAGTGGGCCCCATTCATTTGAAGATTTTTTCCCCTTTGGTTTTCTTGTTTTGTTTCTTTGCTCATTTTCCTCTTTCTTATTTCACTGCTTATTTTTTCATAATTTCTACTAGATCTACCCTCTAATTTCCTTATTCTCAGTCTCTTTTGGTCCACCTAGTTGCTCTATTTCTGAGTAACATTATTATCCAAATAGTTGAGTGATTTTTTAAAAATTAAGATATTATATTTTTAATTTCTAAATGTTCCAACTCATTCTCAGATTATCCTTTTCAAAAAACACCCTGTTCTAGAGTTCAGATAGTTCCTGGTTTTCTCAAATATAAACTATGTGTTTCTTTTTAAAATATTTTCTCATGTTGGGAGATTTTAAGAGATAGAGTTAGAAAGTTCTTCAAAATTTTGAAGCCAGATGTGTTGAATATGATTTTAAGAAATTTTACCTTAATTACAAATGGTTCCCAAAGATGATTCATTAATATAGTCACCTAAAAGCTCAAGGATATCATTGGGCCTTATCTCAGACGTATCGGGTCAGAAATCTCATAGAAGATGATCCAGAAATCTGTTTTGTTTTGTTTGTATCCCAGGTGACTACAAGGCCAAGTTGGCAAACTACCGCATGGATATTTTCCTGTGTTCTTAACCCTTCTCATGTGATGGTGACTAAACCTTTTTATCTGTTTCTCACAACAATATTCCCTCCAGACTAGCTTGTTCGCAACTCGGAACAGAAGGGAAGGATTGCAGCGGTGTCAAAGGTCTATTGCATCACTTGTTATTTGATGTACCCATGAAACTGCACGTCTCCTTTGCCTTACATTCTATTTGCCATAAGCCAAAAGTAAAGGTCTTTATCTAGTATGACTACATTTTATTTTTCTTTGTCCAGCCTCATCCAGTGCCACTCTTTTTCCTTTTATCCATAAGGTTCCTCTGAACACAAATAAACATATATTCTGTACTCCAGTCACAGTGATCTTCCTGTCTTCATTCTACCATAGCACATGCTATTGTATCTCCTTGTCTTTCCACATACTGCAACAATAAATAGACTACTATTCCCTGTGCTGCATCTTTCTAAAAAGACCAGAATAATAGATTAGGAGAAGGTGCTCCAATGTACATGGACCCCGTTTTCTGTTTGTTATATCCCCTCAACCCCCACACACAGATCTCCAGCTTTTTTCATTCGTTCTAATATGACACTCACCAAATATATCTGCCTCTTTATCACAGTCACCTGGAGTCACAGCCCTTAAGAAAAACATGCTCGAAATCAGTGTTTCTTATGCGACACTAACACCAATAAAACTGCAGAACCACCAATTTTATTCTCTCAGCCTTGCAACTGCTGGGTAAATTAAGACATTATAGTTATTAGTCTGATTTTGAAACTCCATTATAAATAAAATGTGACAGCAGATTTAATTGTTGAGAATCAGATCCTTAGTTCCTTAGAACAATACTCTACCAGGAAATTTGCTGGAAAAACTAAGTGCTTTTATGGCAAACAGATCTGTCTTGCCTGTCTTCTCATTGCAAACAGAGAGTTGAGTGTACATGTAACCTAATGTCAGCCCCTCATCCACTCACCAGGCAAAATTCCAAGGACGTGAAGTCAAAGTTGTCATCATATGATACACAACTGAATTACACTTTCCTTTGCCACACATAAAAGGGGGCAAAGGTGGAAAATAGGCTAGGCTTAGAAATAAAAAAGGACACTGTCATTTTGTAGGGAACTTGAATTAGAATAGGGTCATCATGAGATGACACTTTCAATGACCAATTCAGAGTCAATGAAAATACCAGATAGTATTTGTAAAGCCATGGCCTCTTGAAAAGCATTCTAAAGAAATTGCTTAAAGTGTCTATGTGTGCATAATTGTTTATTCTCAGAAATATGGGCCAGTTCTCTCTGAGCACATACTCAAATCACAGCACACAGTAACCCATAGGCCTGGGGGCAGTCAAAAACAAAACATAAGTTCTCTTTGTAGGTCAAATTCCAAAGCTAAGAAACTTTGAGAATATGTCTAAATGTTCCCACCCTTGAGAATAGAGGCCTTAGGAGGACGTGGTCATATAATCTAGAGATCATTTACAGAAATATCCAGGATCCTGTAGGCGTTGAAAAGACCACCTAAGAGAGCCTTAAAGATCAAGGACCCCATAAATGGGGATTAATGCATTTGGAAGACAATGAAGTACTAAGAGGTGAGTCAACATTCAGGACTTAACTTGAATAAATGGGTAAAAAATTATTAGAAAGTGAGCTCCAGACCATTTGTCCACTGGGTTTCACCATCTCTGGTGCAGATATGGCCCCTTCCCACATAATTCAGCACCGGGCCAAGTGTGAGTTTTTGACAATTTGCAATATTCATACCAATCAGGAACTAGAAATCACATGGGAATTTGAGAAAGAGCTGGCTACTGAGGACCTAAATAAATGCTTATGGAATCAAGTCGATAATATATATTTGCATATCTAAATTTTCATATTAATGATTAATTTGCTTATATCTGCAAATTATATAACATAAGAAGCTATAAAATGTATATAGAATTTAGTATTTATAACATTTGTAACTCTCTCCTATTTAATCCTCACTTCCATGTAGTCTGGGCAGAGATTGTTAGTTCCATTTTACAAATGGGAAAGTTGAGGCCCAGGAAAGGTTGAAAGGAATGATCTGAGATCACATAGTTGAGACCTGAGATTCCAAACTAAATTTTTAATCTCAAAATCAAAGTGGTTTTTTAATCAAAGAAGAAAAATTGTATTTGAACCAATTATAAATTTTTCCATGCCTTTTCTCACTTATATCTTTACCTCACATCTTTTCACATAAAAATAATTTAACTTTTTAAATAATTTAAGTATTTAGGGCTAACGGAGACCATCCATGTTCCCAAATACCAGCACCACTAACACTGTGTTAGAGCCATCTGCAAAAATGGCCAATGTTATATGAACTGAGTCTACACCTTTAACTGAATCTAAAGTGTTAAATTCTGTGAGAAGTGACATCCTACAAAATACACAGCATTTTCAACATTTTCCCATTATGGGTTCCAAGCCTCACACCCTGACTGCATTAATTCAAACATAGGGGCTGATATCCTTTAATATGAAATCCCCACTCTAGCCATCTCTAACAGAAAGTGGCCTTTGGGTGCCTGCCTGAAATAAATGGGACTGGATAAGCACACTGGTCTTTTCTGTAACCCCAGAAACCAGAGATATTCCTCCCACAGTGATTTTGTGTGCAGCAGTGAGTGCATGAATCTTGGATGTTGTTTCAAAGGGAACCATGAGCCATTTATTCTTAGCCTGAAATTGGCAGGCTTTACATTTGGGAGAATTTTTAATAGGACTAGCAGAGGAACCAACATTAGGGATTATTTTCTCAGTGTGGGGTTAGATGTGTAATGCATATGTTTGCCCTGAGGACCCCAAGCCACGTACTGTAAAACTCTGTTAAAATACCGTTCTCCACAACTATTAACATTTTCCTGTGCATATTGTTCATTTATAATAGTCCCAGCCAAAAGTTGAGAAAGCTATGTTCCCCCATAGACCATTATTTTTGTGCTAATTAATTAGCAAAACCAATATCTCAGCTATGAGATTCCAAGCACTAGCTATTCGGTTTGGCTGAAAGTCTGTTTTTCTAATTATTGACTACTTTCTGCTACTTTAAGTCCGCCACCTAAGTTCTTGGACAGAGCTAGCTTCTGGGAGCAGGGGATGTCTCCAATGGCAACACAGTTCCACACTGAGTGGTGGAGTGGGAGGGAGGGACTGCAGCTGTTGGAATCACTGTGGATTTGGGAGGAAGTAAGAGGAAGAAAAGAGAAGATTTGTAGGACAGACCTAAAAAGGAAAAGACTAGACCTTTTGACAAAATTTCAGTGAGGTGTAATTCTCTCAAGTTGCTAATACAGTTAAATACTTTTAAAGAGAACATAGTATTAAAAATATATAGCAAAGAGATAATGAATTAGACTCCTCTGGAAAATAACTCTGCATACATATTCTTGTGTTCGTAGGCTCTTGATTGTTTGGTATAATTTCTGAATTCTTGGAGCAGACTATATTTTTATTTATAATTTGATAGGAATTTAGGCAGATTGTTTTCTCATTATTTCCAGTATTTACAATTTACATTGCCTATCTGATTGCTTACATTTGGAGATATACAGATACACATATGGATATACACACATATAAACAGATACAAATAGATATAATCTCTCAAGGATTTTCTATCTGATTACGATTGTTTTCATAAGGGTAAGAAGGAACAGAGCAGTTACTAATACTCTTTGAGCATTGAGCATAAACCACGCCTCTGGGCACTGGGCTATGTGTTCCATCTCATTCTAACTTTATAACAATCAAAGAAGAGAGAATGATTGTCCCTAGGTAACAGATGAGAATACTGAAGACTAGAGAAGTTACGTATGTGACTAAGGTCTTAGTATGTGGTAGAGATAAGACTTGAACACAGATTTGTCTAGAAGAACACCGAGGCTCCTTCTCCTAAAACATGTTTCTTAGAAAAACACTTGCACAACACACATATGCATGTAGTTTGTTCTTAAAAGTTCTCCTTTTAATATCTTATTATGAACATTTACTTTTAACTCCTAAGACCAGTCTCTGAGTGCGCACAAATGTATTATTGTCGTAAGACATCTTTACACTTATCAAACGGGAAAGATCATTTCTTAAGAGCAGCCAGCTATAAGTAGGGCATTTTAAATTTAAAGTGGAAATTTTCGGGTGTGATAGGCAATAAAGAAGGGGAAAGTGCAGCAGAAATAAAACAGTTTGAACAAGAAGAATCAGAGACCAAAATCACGTTTGGGGGGATGGGGATGGGGTTGGTGTTTGGTGGTTTGTTTCTTTTTTTGCTAAGGGCAATTTTTCTTGGGAATCCATCCCACCCCTTCAATATTTGGTGCCCTTCTAAGCACACATTAAGATCAGAGATTTCCTAAGTTCACAATATAACTCTACAGCAACTAATTCTCCAATAATCTGATAATTTATTAGCAATAATAACCAGCAAGGACTAAGAGCTTAACTCCTTATTTTCCTTACTTCTAGATGATTTCTTCAGCTTTCTTTCTTTCTTTCTTCATTTATTTATTTATTTTTGAGACAGAGTTTCGCTTTTGTTGTCCAGGTTGGACGCAGTGGCGTGATCTCAGCTCACTGCAACCTCTGCCTCCTGGGTTCAAGCAATTCTCTGCCTCAGCCTCCTGAGTAGCTAGGATTACAGGCATGTGCCACGAAGCCCAACTAATTTTTTTTTTTTTTTTTTTTTTTTTTTTTTTGTATTTTTAGTAGAGACGAGGTTTTGCCACATTGGGCAGGCTGATCTTGAACTTCTGATCTCAGGCGATCCACCCGCCTCTGCCTCCCAAATGCTGGGATTTCAGGTATGAGCCACTGCACCTGGCCTGATTTCTTTACCTTTCAATAGAACCTTGAATGCTTTTGTCAGGAAAAACAACTCAACTGGCACCCTTTAAGGAATCATGAAGGAAATTTTATCATCATTTTCATGTTGGGTATTTTCCAAATTTTAATTATCCTTGAACCACTTGTATGATTTTAACATCTTATACTACAGGTTTAGTGTTATTTAATATTCTTTATATTAACCCCTATTTTTACTGGTGCATATTTGGCTCCATTTGGTTTTTAGATGATAGCTGAGTAGTTTATTGAATTGTCTCAGCTTGGAGGAGTAAAAACATGTTATAGTTTTATTTTTCTTGAATCACAGCCCCTGGTACTATGTCAAATCTCTAACCCCTGGAAAAAGTATTGAATCCTGTCTTGGGCAGATTTCAAAATCTCTCAGGTGCTTTTGGTTATTAAAGTTGCAATTGTCCATGTTCAGTTTTTAGTTATGAACCAATATAAAATTTATTTTCTACTCCATTGAAACATATTGATTTAACCACTGCAGCCCAGGTTACTGGCATCAGACCTGAAGAAGGAGAGGGCAAGATTGACTCTCACTCTTTTCACTATTCTTTGACCTTGGGGTGGGGGATATATTATCTTCTCCATCCTCCTCTCTGCATTTTTAAGGCCTCATTCTATACACATCCTCTTGGAGTTAGCAGTCTCTGTCCTCTGGCAGTTGTGAGTCTTTGTGTGCAGGCAGCAAGCAACTCTAGCTCAATCTCCTCCAAATCTCTCCAGCTCTCTTCCCCATCAAAACACCCCATGACATCCTTTTTTACTTTAACACTTCAGTGGTTTTTAGTATATTCACTCTATTGCGTAGTCATCACCACTATATGTTTTAAAAGAAAGCTTTATATCACAACTATAAAATTTTTTTAAAACTCATCATTTGTCCTAATTATAAGGTAATAGTAGAAGAATATTACAATGAAAACAAAACTGTGTTATTCATTCTTTGTGGCTACATAGTGCTGCCAGTTGAAGTCTTTGGGCTTGAGATGTATTCTCTTTGCTAAGGAGAGATGTCATTGAGGGCTACACTGATGTTACAGCAAGTGGATTTTCTTCATTCTCATGAACCATCAAAAGGATTGAAGGTGAAAAAATATTTTTCAAACATGTGATTTCATAACTGAATTATTCAATGTCAAGTCCACTTAAAAATCACCAGACATGTGTTGTACACTTGAGGAAAACATTGTGTCAGGTATTTCCTGCTGTGTTTAGACCTGTCCCACTCCCCCAAGATCCCTGTGCTTTCTTCATTTTCCTTATACCCCTTTTCATGTTCGGATCTCTACAGCTACACCATTCCAGCCATAGCAAATGGCATGTGGGGGAAAACTAAGGGACCCAGCCAACAACGAGAAAGGAGGCCTCAGACATAGGGCCCCAGTTGAGTTGTCCCAGCAATTCCAGCCATTCCAGCCACCCCAGCCAGATCCAGTCACGACGGAGCAGAGGTGAGTGACCAACTGTACCATTCCTTAATCACTGACCCACAAACTTGTATGTATAGTAAAATGGTTATTGCTTCTTGGCACTAGATTTGGGGGGTGATTTATTATGCAAAATTAGATACCAAAACCATAAATTCATAGGGTGACTATTTGCCCGTGTTTGCCCAGAACAGCCCCAGTATACACCTATTGTCCCAACATAACTACGCTTAGTGCTGGTTTCATTCACCCTTTCAGGCATCCCAGTTTGGATGACAGTTATATGTTCACTCTTCTAATATGCCATGTTGCCAGGTTCTGTACTCAAATTATGGTCTTGCCAAATGTCTAGTCTTGTAGTGTCCTAAAGTTTGCATAACAGGGAGCCAAATGTTGCCTGCTTCTGAATTTGGACTACCAGTTGTGACTGAGCATACATATTGCTCTCAAGAAAAATTCAGAATTCTTTAAGTGTGCCTGAAAGAAAATAGATATTTAAAATAAATTTTTATAAAAAGATTTCTCAACTGGGGGACACTGAAAAGACCACACACCAAAATGTTATTTACATTGTGATACCTAGTAGCAGAAGAAACAAGTGTAAGGGAGAGAAAACAAAAATTTTTTGCCATGTTTCGATCTTCATTGCCACACATTATTGAAAGAACCCAAACCAGCAGACGCTACTTTCAAGACTAACAGGCAAATTAAGGGTTCAAAAACCAAGGGCGACAATGTTGTTCATGTTTACTAAACGCTGTTACTTCTTAGTTGCATCTATATAGCAAGAACAATTACGTGTGTTATTTCATTTAATATTCATGGCAACCCTGTGAGGTAGGTACTATTATCCCTATTTTACAGATGAAGAAATGGAGGCTTAGAGAGTTAAGTAATCTGCACAAACAATCGATGTTGATAATAGAAGAGGCAGGATTTATACCCAGGCAGGCTGATTCCAGATCCTGTTCTCTCAGTCTTTAGCACTTACCATCTCTCTATTCAAATATAACATAGAGAAATTAATTTGTAAGCAGCTAAAAGATCATAAAATGCTAGATAGAATATACATTATTTTGTGAAAAAAATGATTCTATATTTTCTAATTATTTATTTCTGAGGAATCTATTTCTCTTCAATTATGATCTGATCAGTCTTACAGGAAAGCAAAATAAAAGATGATTGGGTACACTGTCTGTGGTAAATAACAATTTTAAGATTCTTGACAATCTACCAATATTTAGAAACATTTCACTTAGATTATATACTAATTATA
Organism: Ateles fusciceps; assembly: GCA_036589455.1. NCBI lineage: Eukaryota > Metazoa > Chordata > Mammalia > Primates > Atelidae > Ateles > Ateles fusciceps. The sequence goes on along the minus strand of JAZHEH010002789.1, from coordinate 7,260,757 downwards.
CCTACATATTATACTGCTTAGAATGTACATTATTTATAAGAGGTCACTGTTAAGCAGTGATTAGTTCTACAAGGGCTGGTCCTTGGCTTGGTATTTTTCAGGTTTTTTTTCCTCTTCCTTTTAGCTGACATGTAATAAGTACACATTTTTATGGAATACAGAGTAAAATTGCAATACATGTATAAAATGTATTATGATTGAATCAGGGTAATTAGCATATCTACCACCTCAAACATTTATCATGTCTTTGTGTTGGGAACTTTAAAATCTTTTCTTCTAGCTGTTTGAAAATATACAATAAATTATTACTGAATAAATTCACCTTACATTGCTATAGAATACTAGAACTTATTCCTTTCATCTAGCTATAATTTTGTATCTATTAACCAACTCCTCCTTATCCTCCCCTCCCCTTCTGCCCTCTCCAGACTCTAATAACCACGATTTTACTATTTTCCTCTCTACTTCTGAGCTCAATGCTTTTTAGCTCCCTCCTGAGTGAGAACATGCAGTTTTCATCTTTTTGGACCTGACTTATTTCACTTAACATGATGTCCTCCTGACTCATCTATGTTGTTCCAAATGACAGGATTTTATTCTTATGGCTAAGTAGTATTCGTGTGTGCGTGTGTGTGTGTGTGTGTGTGTGTGTGTGTGTGTGTCTACTATATGTATGTATATGGCACATTGTCTTTACTCACTTAGGTTGATTCTATATCTTGGTTATTATGAAGAGTGCTGCAATAAACATGGAGGCACAGATATCTCTTCAATATACTGATTTCCTTTCCTTTGGATAAATACCCAGTAGTGAGATAGCTAGATCATATGGCAGTGTTATTTTTAGTTTTTTGAGAAACTTCCAAACTGTTTTCCATAATAGCTGTACTAATTTACATTCACACCAACAGCATATAAAAATTTCCTTTTCTCTGCATCCTTTTCAGCATTTGTTACTTTTTAAAATAGTAGCCATTCTAACTGGGGTAAGATGATGGATCATTGTGGTTTTGATTTGCATTTTCCTGATGATTAGTGATGTTGGGCATGTCTTCTATGCTTCTTGGTGGTTTGTATATCTTCTTTTGAGAAATGTCCTTTTTTAAATCAGATTTTTTTTTTTTCCTGCTGTCGAGTTTCTTGTATATCATGAATATTAATGCCTTGGACAAATAACTTAGAAATATTTTCTCCCATTCTAAAAGTTGTCTTTTTATTCTGTTGCTTTCTCTGCCATGCAGAAAGTTTTTAGTTTTATATAGTACCATTTGTCTATTTTTGGTTTTGTTACCTGTTCTTCTGGTCTTGCCAATGAAATCTTTGCCTAGAACAATGCCCTAATGTGTTTTCCCTACTTTTTTTGTAGTAGTTTTATAGCTTTGAGTTTTGCATTTCAGTCTTTATTTTGAGTTGATTTTTTTATATGATGAAAGACAGGGGTCTAGTTTCATTCTTCTGCGTATGGATATCCAGTTTTCCTGGTACCATTTATTGAAGAAGTTATTCTTTTCTCAACGTATGTTCTTGCATCTTTGTCAAAGACCAAGTTAGCTGTAAATATGCAAACTTATCTCTGGGTTCTGTATTCTGTTCCTTTGGTTTATGTGTCTGTTTTTATAATAATACCAGGCTATTTTGGTTACTATAGCTTTGTAGTGTATTTTGAAGTCAGATGATGTGATGCCTCCAGCTTTGTTCTTTTAGCTCAGTGTCTCTTTCGGTTCCATGCAAATTTTAGGATTATTTTTTTTCTATTTCTCTAGAAATATCATAGGTATTTTGATAAAGATTACATTGAACCTGTATATTTCTCTGGGTAGTATAATGATTTTAATAATATTAATTCTTTTTTTATGTTTTCTTCAACTTTTTCATCAGTGGTTGGTACTTTCATTGTAGATACCTTTCACCCCATTGGTTAAATTTATTCCCAGTTATTTTTTTGTAACTATTATAGTGGAATTAATTAATTTATTTCTTTTTCAGTTGGTTTTCTATTGGTTTATAAAAACACTACTGATTTGTGTATGTTGACTTTTTTATCCCATAATTTTCATGAATATGTTTACTAGTCCTAAAAGTTGTTGATGGAGGTTTTAGGATTGTCCATATATAAGATAATGTCATCTATAAAGCAGGACAACTTGACTTTCTCTTTTCTAATTTGGAAACTATTTCTTTCTCTTGCCTAATTGCTTTGGCTAAGACATTCAGTACCATGCTGAGTAAGAGTCATGAAAGTGAACATCTTTGTCTTATTCTAGTTCTTAGAGGAAAAACTTTCAGCTTTTTCCTATTCAATATGATGTTACCTCTGGGTTGTCATATATGGCCTTTATTACGTTATGTTTCTTCTATAACTAATTTGTTGAGAGTTTTCATCATAAATGGATGTTGAATTTTATCAAATTCTTTTTCTGAATCTATTAAGATGATCATAAGGTTTTTGTCTATTTTATTCTATTGATGTGATGTGTCATATGTTGAACCTTCTTGCATCCTTAGAATAAATCTTACGGTGTATTAGCTTTTTGATGTGCTGTGGATTAGATTTGCTGGTATTTTGTTGAGGATTTTTGAATTTATGTCCTTTTAGTCTGTTTTCTGTTGCTTTTAACAGAATACCTGAAACTGGGTAATTTACAGAGAAAATATTTATTTCTTACACTTATGGAGGTTGAGAAGTCCAAGGTTCAAGGGGCTGCATCTGCTGAGAGGCTTCTTGCTGACGGGAGCTCTCTTCAGAGTTCCAAGGTGGCACAGTATATTAAATGACCAAGGGTGCTGTGTGTGCTAGCTCAGGTCTCTCTTCCTCTTTTTATAAAGTCATCAGTTCTACTCCTTTGATAACCCATTAATCTATTAACCAATTGACTCATGAATTAATTAACTGATTCATGAGTGCAGAATTCTCATGACCCAATCACCTCTTAAAGGCACCATCTATCAATATTGCCACATTGGAGAATTAAGTTTCAATATCAGGCGGGGTGCAGTGACTCACACCTGTACTACCAGCATTTTTGGAGGCTAAAGCAGATGGATAGCTTGAGCCCAGTTTGAAGCCAGTGTGGACAACATGGAAAAACTCTGTCTCTACGAAAAATACAAAAAAAAATTAGCCAGGCATGGTGTCATGGACTTGAAGTCCCAGCTACTTGGGAGGCTGAGGTGGGAGTATTGCTTGAGCCCTGGAAGTTGAGGCTTCAGTGAGTCATAACCATACCACTGCACTCCAGCCTGGGTAACAGAGTGAGACCCTGTCTCAAAAAAAAAAAAAAAAAAAAAGCTTCAACATGAGTTTTTAAGGAGACAAACATGTAAACCATTCTGTATATTCATCAGAAATATGGGCCTGCCCTTTTCTTTTTTGTGTGCTTGTCTTGTTTTGATATCAGGGTAATTCTAGCCTTATAGAATGAGTTAAAAAGAATTCCCACCTCTTCAATTTTTTAAAATTGAGAAGAATTGGTGTAGTTCTTCTTTAAAAGTTTAGTATACTTCAACAGGAAAGTCATCTCATCCTGGCCTTTTCCTTGTTGGGAGACTTTTTATTATCAGTTCAATCTTGTTACTCATTATTGGCCTGTTCAGGTCTTCTAGTGCTTTCTGGTTTAGTCTTGGTAGGTTATATGTGTCCAGGAATTTATCCGTTTCCTCTTGGTTTTTCAGGTTGTTGGCATATGGTTGTACATAATAGTCTGTAATGAGTCTTCAGATTTTTATGGTATCAGATATCATGTCTCCTTTTTTGTTCACAATTTTCTTTGTGTTTTTTCTCTTTTCTTAATCTAATGAATAGTTCGCCAATTTTGGTCATTGTTTCAAAAAACCAAGTTTCCATTTTTCTGATCTATTATTTTCTCTTTCCCTATAGGCATACCTCACTTTATGGTATTTTGGTTTATTGCACCTCACAGTTATTGTTTTTTGCAAACTGAAGGTTTGGGACAACCCTGCATAAAGCAAGTCTATTGGCGCCATATTTCCAATAGTGTGTGCCCACTTCATGTTTCCATGTCAGCACTTTTTAGCTATAAAGTATTTTTTAATTAAAATACATTCACTTTTAGACATAGTCCTATTGCATATTTAATAGAATACTATAGTGTAGACATAACTTTTATATGCACTTGGAGCCAAAAAATTGGTAACTCACTTTATTGTGATATTCACTGTATTGAGGTGGTCTGGAACTAAACCACAAGATCTTCGAGGTACGCCTGTATTTTGTTTTTAGTATTGCTCTGACTTTCATTATTTCTTTCCATCTAATAATTCTGGGTTTGGCTCCTTCTTACTTTTCTAGTTTCTTGAGGTGCATTATTAGGTTATTTGAAATCCTTCTACTTCTTTGATGTAGGAGTTTAATATTATAAACTTCCCCTTTGGCACTGCTTTTGCTGTGTCACATAGGTTTTGGTATGTTGCGTTCCTATTTTAAATTGTTTCAAAAAATTGATTTCCTCAGTTTTTCCATTGACCCATTGGTCACTCAGAAACATGTTATTTAATTTAATGTATTTTTACGGTTTCCCAAAGTTTTGCTGGTTATTGACTTCTAGTTTTATTAAATTGTGGTTGGAGAAAAAACTTAATATGATTTCAATTTTTTTGAATTTGTTTAGAGTTGTTTTGTGGCCTAACATATGATTTATACTGGAGAACATTCCTTGTGCTAATAAGAATGTGTATTCTGTAGTTGTTGGATGGAATTTTCTGTAAACGTATATTAGGTCTACCATGCAGTTTAAGTCTGATGTTTCTTCGTAAAATTTTTTGTATAGGCTATCTGTCCAATCCTGAAAGTGGGGTGATTAAGTTCCCAATTATCATTGCATAGAGGTCTCTCTCTTTAGCCCTTATAATATTTGTGTTATATTGCTGGGTGCTCTTGTGTTAGGTGCACATGTATTTACAATCATTGTTATCTTATTGATGAATTGATTTCTTTATCATTGTATAATGATCTTTTGTGTCTTTCTTTTTTTTTAACTTATAGTCTGTTGTGTCTGATGTAAATATAGCTACTCCTGCACACTTTGGTTTCCATTAGCATGGAATGTCTTTTACCATTCATTCACTTTCAGTCCATATGTATCTTTATAGGTGAAGTGTGTTTCTTTTTTTTTTTTAAGTAATGGCAGCAGTTAGTGTAGTTTTGTTTTGTTTTTAAATCCACTCAGCCAGAGTATACCTTTTAATTGTGAATTTAAACTGTTTCCATTCAAGGTTGTTACTGACAGGTAAGGACTTACTCCTGTCATTTTGTTAATTTTTAAAATTATTTTGTATATTTTTGTTTCTTTGATCCTTTCTTCCTATCTTTCAGTAGCAATAACATTTGATTCCTTTCTCTGTCTTATTTGCATATCTGCTCTAACTGTGAGTTTTTACAGGCATACCTTGAAGATAATGCAGGTTTGGTTCTGGCCCACTGCAATAAAGGAAATGTCACAATAAAATGAGTCATATGAGATTTTTGGTTTTATATAAAATCTCCGTTTACCCTATCCTGTAGTCTATTAACTGTGTAATAGCATTTTTTTTCTAATGAAAAAATACTCAACAAAATAGACAAATGGGATCCAGTTAAACTCCAGAAATAAACAAATGGGATCTAGTTAAACTCTACTTAAACTCTGCACAGCAAAAGAAACAATCATTAGAGTGAACTGGCAACCAACAGAATGGGAAAAAATTTTTGCAATCTACCCATCTAACAAAAGGCTAATATCCAGAAATTTCAAAGAACTAAAACAGATTTACAAGAAAAAAACAAACCATTCAAAAGTGGGCAAAGGACATGAACAGACACTTTTCAAAAGAAGACATATATGAGGCCAACAAACATATGAAAAAATGCTCATTATCACTGGTCATTAGAGAAATGCAAATCAAAACCACATTGCGATACCATCTCATGCCAGTTAGAATAGCTATCACTAAAAAATCAGAAGACAACAGATCCTGGAGAAGATGTGGAGAAATAGGAACACTTTTACACCATTGGTGGGAGTATAAATTAGTTCAATCATTGTGGAAGACATGTAGCAATTCCTCAAGGACCTAGAAATAGAAATTCCATTTGACCCAGCAATCCCATTACTGGGTATATATCCAAAGGATTATAAATCATTCTATTATAAAGACACATGCACATGTATGTTCACTGTGGCACTGTTTACAATAGCAAAGACCTGGGACCAAGCCAAATGCCCATCCATGATAGACTGGACAAGGAAAATGTGGCACATATACACCATGGAATACTATGTAGCCATAAAAAAATGATGAGTTCATGTCCTTTGTAGGGACATGGATGAATCTGGAAACCATCATTCTCCACAAACTGACACAAGAACAGAAAATCAAACACCACATTTTCTCACTCATAGGCAGGTGTTGAACAATGAGAACACATGGATACAGGGAGGGGGAGTATCACACATTGGGGTCTGTTGGGGAGGGACTAGGGGAGGAACAGCCAGGGGTAGCGAGGTTGGGGAAGGATAACATGGGGAGAAATGCCAGAAATAGGTGACGGCGGGATGGAGGCAGCAAACCACATTGCCATGTAGGTACCTATGCAACAATCCTGCATGATCTGAACATGTATCTCATAACCGAAAGTACAATTAAAAAGAAGAATAAATATCATATAGCCAAAATAAATAAAATAGACATGTTTTTGAAAACTATGAAATTTTTATTAAATACACAAAAGAACTCATAACTTAAAAAAAAATACTCAAAAATGCCAACATCACCTGACCCCTCAGTGAGTCATAATCTATTTGCTGGTCTAGGATCTTGCCTCATTGTTGATGGCTGCTAACTGATCAGGGTGGTGGTTGCTAACGATTGGAGTTGTTGTGGCAATTTATGAAAATAAGAAACAAATTAAGTATGCTGCATCAATTCACTCTTCTTTTCACAAAAGATTTCTTTGTAGCATGTGATGCTGTTTGATAACATTTTACCCATAGTAGAACTGCCTTTAAAATTAAAGTCAGTCCTCGCAAATCCTGCCTCTGCTCTGTCAACTAAGTTTATGTACATTCTGAATTTGCTATTGTCATTTTAACAGTGTTTAACAGCATCTTCACCCATAGTAGATTCCATATCAAGAACCCATCTTTCTGCTCATCCACAAGAAGTAAATTCTTATTCATTCAAGTTGTATCATGATATTGCAACAATTCAGTCACATCCTCATGCTCTACTTCTACTTCTCTTGCTATTCCTATCACATCTGTAACAAAGTTACATCAAAGATCACTAATTACATATTACCATAACAGAAAAAATAATGGAAGTTTGAAATATTGTTAGAATTACCAAAATATGGACAAGAGATACAAAGTGAGCACATACTGTTGGAAAAATGTTACCAATAGACTTGTTCAATGCACAATTGCCATAAACTTTCAATTTGCAAAAAATGCATTATCTGTGAAGTACAATAAAATGAAGTATGCTTATACTTTTGTGTGATTTCATGACGGTAACTATCATCCTTTTACTTTCATATGTAGAACTCCCTTAAGCATTTTTTGTAGGGCCAGTCTAGGGTGATGAATTTTCTCTTTTTTTGCTGGTCTGAAAAAGACTTTAACTCTCCTTAATTTCTAAATAATAGTTTTGCTGGGTATAATATTCTTGGTTGACAGGTTTTTTTTTGTTTGTGGTTTGTTTTTGAGACATGGTCTGGTCTGGTTCTGTCACCCAGGCTGGAATGCAATGGTGCAATCTCAGGTCACTTCAACCTCCACCTCCTTGACTCAAGTGATCCTCCCAGCTCACCTCCCTGAGTAGCTAGAACTAAGGCACACATCACCATGCCCAACTAATTTTTGTATTTTTTATAGAGACAGGGTTTTTCATGTTTCCCAGGCTGGTCTCAACTCGTGAGTTCAAACAATCTGCCTACCTCAGTCTCCCAAATTACTGGTATTACAGGCATGAGCCTCAATGCCCAGGCTTTTTTATCTCTTTCTTTCAGGATTGCGAATATATTATTTCAATATGTCCTGTCCTAGAAGGTTTTCACTGAGAAATCTTCTGTTAGTTTGATGGGAGCTCCCTCATATAAGTTGATGTTTTTCTCTCGAGGTTTTTAGAAGTCTCTCTCTGTCCTTTACTTTTAACAGGTTGACTATAATATGCCTCAGAGAAGACCTTCTGGGTTAAATTTGTTTGGGGACATTTGAGCTTTCTGTATCTGGATATCTATGTCTCTTCCCAAACTTGGGAATTTTTTAGTTATTTCGTTAAACACATTTTCTATGTCTTGTTTCATCTTTTCTTCTGAAACTCCTGGAGTGCAAATATTTGTTCACTTAACAATATTCAGGCCCTTGGGCATACATGGTCACCAGTGATGGCACATCTGGGTAGATCAGTCATTGGGCCTCCAGGCAGCCTGTTTAGATGCTGGAATGCATAGCACTGGGCAAAGTAGGCAGGCAGGTTTTCAGGGACCTAGACCTATACAGGGCATCTGTGGGGCAGTAGTAGCCATGAGCCAATCCTTGGACCCCTGGGTGATTTCTTTGGCTGTAATCTATGTTAGTGATACCTGCATATTTCTCAATTACCTAGGCTGTGGTTGTTTGTGGAGGCCACCAGTGGGCCATCAGTGTGCTAGAGGGGACAGAGTCACTGTGGGTGACAATGGCCCCAGGCAGCCAGACTGGGAAATGTACATTTCAGCTCCCTATAACCTGGGGCAGCTTCCCTGATGTGCTTGACTGCCGGTTTCCCAGGGGTGTAGGGCACTCCATGGGTTCAAGTGCCAGGGATGCAGCAGCACCACTATGTCCAGCTGGTCTCATAACACTGCAGCCCTCTGGGTAGATGTGAGAGTATGCTTGCAGAACCTCAGGTATGTGGAAATGCAGTACAGGTTTCAGGGCATGGTGTAGTCTGGTTGTTGCTCTCCTTTTAAAATGGTGCTGTACTACAATAGCCTGGGACCTGGGCAAGTTAGAAGGGTCCCAGGATAAATTTCCTCTCTGGAATAATGCTATTGTGTGGACTCAAGGCACCTTCCCATCCCATTGCACATGTCTATGGTAGAATTGCAGACTTCTGTGGATCTCCTGCTTACCTTTCCCACATAGTGGGGAGTCTCCCTTGACTTGGAGCCAGTCCTGCCAACTGCTTCACTTCCCTTTGTATGCTTCTATCTCAAGTTTCTGTGCCTCAGAGGGTCTTTGTCACTTCTTTTCTATATTCTAATGTTCTCGCTTAGATACTCTAGACCTGTGATTATTTATGTTTTGCTCCTTCTCTGTGAAGGAAGTAAGCACTGGGCACCTCTAGTCAGCCTCTTCATCTCAAATTTTTTAATAGCAACTTAACTGATAGGATATTCTCCTCATATTTTCTGGGACATTGAAAGTGATACAAAGGCCATGTGCAGTGGCTCAGGCCTTAAGTCTCAGCACTTTGGGAGGCTGAGGTGGGCAGATTATCTCAGGTCAGGAGCTCGGGACCAGGCTGGCCAACATGGTGAAACCCTGTCTCTACTGAAAATACAAAAATTTTCTGAGCATGAAGGTGCATGCTCGTAATCCCAGCTACTTGGGAGGTGGAGACAGGAAAATCCCTTGAACCTGGGAGGTGAAGACTGCAGTGAGCAGAGATCATAGCACTTCACTCCAGCCAGGGCAACAGAGAGAGACTCCATCTCAAAAAATATTATACTTGAGTCTCAACATAACAAAGATAGAAGAATGAGAAGTTATAGGACAAAAGCTCAATAAACTGAGTATTTGAAAGAAAGTATATTTGTCCATATACGAATTGTTTTATTCAAGTATAGCCCACCTCAGAGGAAGGTGGCATGGCTAGAATTACTGGAAAAAGTGTTTATTAGTAATTTACAGGAAGAAACACAGTCTTGGTATCTTTCAACATAGGGAAGAAAGAGTTCATCTTCAAACTTGTCCAACCCAAATCAGGACATTACTCTTCCCAAGAAAAAGAACCAAGTACACATCCCCTTTCATTGCTGTAACATGGGGCAGGACTCTCTTTGGCCAGAACAAAAAGGCAGAACACAGAGCACTTGCATTAGAGGCAGACAGATAATGTCAGGTCGTGCAGATAGTAAAAGAAGCCAGACATTTTACAGAGTAATACAGTTGAATAACAATGGTGATATTAAAATAGAGAGCCTTCTATGGCCATGAGCAGTAGTAAGTGCATGAAATATAATAATCCATTAAATCTTTTTAACAACGCTAGGTGTTAAGGATCATTTCTGTCCCCATTTTATAGATTAAGAAACTGAGATATGGAAAAGCTAAATAAATTACCTAAAATCAGAGAGCCAGGATTTGGTCTAGATAGTCTGTGCTCATAACCACAGCATTATACTATTTGGAAGAAAAATATCTACCTATTTTAAATAAAATTTGAACAAAATAAGAAAGCCCAGTGGACATAAGCAGAAAATGTGAACCAGGTAAAGCTCTTAGAAAATGAAGGGGTTGCTAAACAAATAAGAGAGATTTATCCAGGAAAGAACAAAACTATTATTTTACCTTGTTTAAGGTTTTTTTTTAAAAAAGAAAAATCCAAATTCATGGGATAAGGCATAAAGAAGATGGAGTGGGAGATTAGAAATAAATGTCAGGACCTTACAGAACCATATCTATAATACATTCTGTAGGGGTACATTTAAGTACACTATATTTTGTGTCATCCATAACATGGACCCTTCTCTCTCTCTGGCTATGTTCTGTATATCAGAAAGTGATTCAGAAAGACCTCTATGTCTTAATAGTTCCAAGCTTAATTCAAGCCAAACATTCAGTGTAGTTTGCTTTTAAGTTCAGATGGGTAAACAGTAGTAAGATGATGGGGAGGAGAGGAGGAAAATTATTTTATTCATTATAGTGATAGACATAATTAAGTTGTAAATAACTCAGAAGTACCAAAGGAGAACTGTTGCAATCATAAATAATGATTAAACTGAGCCTAAAAGAGACCAAAAAGAATCAGGCTTTCTGAACACAACAGAAGGCTACAGAGAAACTGTCTTGAAATGTGAGAGCAAACATATACATAAACTGGAGACAGTCAACTTCATGATGAATTCCTTACTCCAGATTTTGTAAAGCATGGAAACGCAGTGACTTCGTATTTTTAATCTTTTAAAGAAAAGAATACATAGCCCTGGAGTGATTTTAATGCATTCTTTCTTTGAGATTGGGACTTGATTAGATGGCATTTCAAGGTCCTGCAAATGCTGATCATGATGGAACCTAACTCCTCTACATATAGCCACAGCAAATGTTGGCAGGCACTGACTGTAGGCACTGCTGCTCCATCACTCCACGGGCCATTATTACAACCCCAACAGTGCCAAGAGCAGATGTGGTTTTTTTTCTGTTGTTGTCGGTGGCATGGAGTCCTGTATCCCATAAATGTAAACTAGGTTTGATTAGGACCTTTAGTTAGAAAAGAAAAAGTTGGTTCTTAAGGGGAAAGATTTCTAAAGACCTCCCTTCAATAGTATATAGCAAAAACACAGAACATGCCATATGAACCTCACTTGGGAAATTTAAATAAGGAGCTTTAGAAACATAACGTGATTTGGCAAGAATGTAATTTGAATGTGGTTGTGAGGTCCCACTAGCAACATATGCTTTTACTAAGCTGTACTATTCCTTTCTTTCACAGTCTGAGCTTTTAAAATGTTACTTTATATTTTCTACGATTATCATTCAGAACCAAAACCAAAGTAGTTAACTCTGAATAAAACTATCCTATTATAAAATTAGAGCTCATCCTGGGGAAGAGAGGGGGGAAATGTTTAAATGTGACCCCTTTCTCTTCTCTCCACCCCGTCCAAATACACTCATAAAAACTAAAACCGTGATGGGGGGGAATGGAGGAGAAGTCTGTTTATGATTATGAACTGAACTTTGAACCATTCCTATTGTTCTTGCCAAGGATTTTTGAATGCTAATGTAAAAAGATATATATAAAGTAAGATCTGCTAAGGTATTTTAAGAGTCTACAGTAATGCACCAAGCTTTTTTCCTTGCTTCATTGTTAAAGATAATATGCCTTTCTAACAAAAATGCTTTCAAGATGTAACCATATTTTGAAATGAATATCATAATACGTCCTTTGCAAGCCTGGAATTTGGAAACAAAGAACTTGCTTTAATCTGTTTTTCTTCTTACCTGATAAGCAGGATGACAATGCTGCTGGAGGAGGTTTAGACCTGTCCCCCAGTCTCATTTGCTTTTCTTCCTCTTTCTTCACCATGTGGGCCCTGACAACCTTTCTTTCTGAAGCTACATAAATTAAACAGGGCTAAGACTATCAACTTTTGTACCAGCTCCAAAACAAGCCAAGACAAGAAAGAATCCTCCAGTTGATCGACAGACTTCCAGTATTTCTGCTAAACTGGTAGAGCAGTAAAGTCTCCAGGCTTTCCTCTCCACTGAAATAACATCAGAGGTCGGATCCTTGTCTGTCTTTAATTTTTTCCCTTTTACGTAGCTAAAGAGATATTTCAAATGATGCAGAAAGAAAAACTAAGCCAAGTTTATATTCTTCTTTATTGTTCATTCCTTCTATTTCACAAATGCTTCTAGTCTGGGGGTATCAGCTCCCTTGAAAGTCAGACCTAAGAACGTTAGCACAGCAAGCCCTGAAGTGGCCTGAAGTTCACAGCAAACTAGTGAACTGTGCTGCTTGAAATGGTCTTCTAACATAGATGAGTTGATCTTTCCTTTATGAGGTCTGGATCAACAAAATAATTTGTGATTTTTCTAATAGGTACATAAAGGATGGTTTACAATAGGTAATCAGAGGAAAAGAGTGGTGTGTTTCAATTTGCAAAGTAAATGATACATCAGTAGAGCCATCCGATTAGAACATGTAATCAGTGAAGACAATAACCTGAAGGTTCTAAAAGCTCCCAAGAAAAGACTCAGCAGATAGAAGGGTCCAAATATATTTTAGTTGAAACTGGATCTCAGATCTAACTTTAAAATCTAGGTTTCTGTGTGGACCTTAAGAAAAACTTACATCAGTTTTCCAAAGAAAGGTTTTGGTAAAGATTTCCAGCCTTTAGAGGAAGGCTTAAGGATCTAGTTTATTCATGAAGAGCATTAGTCACCCTAAAAAACTTTCCATTGTCAACACCCTTCATCCTTCTAGAAAGAACAACACTGCTACGAATTGTGAAGCCTACTAATCTTCTCCAACAGTGAACAACATTGCATTAGAGGAAATTTGATCTCAAACAGAATAAATCTCTATTATTTCCAACAGACATAAGAACTCACATATGGGAAATTTCTAAGATTATCTGGAGGTTTTGGCATCTTTCTTCTTCATTCTGCCTAATTAATGGTGGTATCTGGGTTCCAACAAAGCCCTCCTCCATGGGAAGCCTATGGGCCCATCTTCTTATTCCACTCAGAATCAAAACATTGGAAATTTTATTTCAAGATTGTGGAATTTCACAAAATCACTGTATTACCAGATAGTTATGTATGCAATAGTATCTAATTGGCTAACTACAGGAACAATAAATGGACAATTGTTTCAGTTATATTCTGATGAATTCAGGCTAAATGTGGCTTGAATCAAAGAATATGGTGACCCTAAAATTATAATGTTAAAAACAAATATGCAAAACTAATAGTTTTATATTAAAAAAACAAAACAAAACAGCCCATGCGGCTTTTCACTAGTCTGAAATGGTATAGGTTTGAGACTATTTTAGACATTTTGGACTTAAGGGACAAAAATAATACAGTTAAAATGTAATAAGCAATTTACATATATGATCAAAACATTATAAAACTACTCTATGAAATAAGTGCAAATGGTATCCCCCTTTATGAATGAGAACACTGAGACTTAGAAAAGTTGAGTGAATCAATCACTTACAGCTAGTAAATGACAGAATTATCTCTGAACCAAGGCTATTTTTATGTGTATTTAGACTCCTAAATACAGTGACTTGAAAAGTATGTTTGTGTGAATGAGTGTGTGTAGCTGCATATGCTCATCAAAGAGAGAGGGAGAGATTGAGAGACTTTCTCTTGCCCCTCTTTGCTTTCTTATTAGGACCATCTGTAAAATACCAAGTCTTTGAAAGACTGGAACTCTGGGTTTACAAACTAAGCCCAACATTGCTTAATTAATCCCTAACCCCCTGTGGTATTGTGTTACGACTTATGACAGCACCTTCCATAGCAGCTTCATGGCAGAATGAGACTTGAAGGAAAAAAAAAAAAAACCTCTTACTAACAGAATTTAAAACAAACAAACAACAACAACAAAATACCACCAAATAAAAACAGCATAATCAAGAATATGCTTCCTTGGTGTTCCCTCCTTAGCATTCCCTAACTATTCACTGTCCACTGTGAATTTCACATTTCTCAGTGTGGGCAAGAACTGAGTATTCTGTCCTTCCACTGCTTATTCCAGAGAAATCAGTATTTAGCAGATATATGTTCACCATTCTAGCCAACCATAATGATAAATATGTTATAGCCAATTGACTATGACAAAATAAAAATAGAATGTGTCAAAATTGAAGGAAGAGTCTAGTGTAACTTACATTTTTACGTTCACAGAACATGATGTATTCTAAGTACATTGGAGTATAGTGTTGAATGTCCAACAGGAATCACTTTTTGTATATCATTACACCTGAAAATGACAAAGGAAGTAGGAAGAAGAGGGTTAAGAAGAATTAAGACAGAAAATGAGATAAAATGATGATAAGGGATCCCTCTTATAGGCAAGACACGGGATAGTATAGAATATAAGAAGAGAATTTGAGCAAGAAGAACTGGGTGCAACTCCCTGTGTTAATAACTATTAGCTGTGTCTCATTGAACATATTAGTTCACCTCTCAATATCAGTTCTAACCTCAGAAAGAGGGAATGAAAATACCTAATTTGAAGAATTGTTAGAATTGAACAAAATTTCCCCCCATAAATTATCATTGATTTTTTTTATAGTAGTTTAGACTACCTGGGCAATTTAAGGATTCCAAGTTGTACCATATAAACCATAACTCCTACATTTAGGAGCTTGCAATCTAGTTGAAGATTTAAGGTGAACACACAGGAAATTGTACCCCAAGGCAGTATGTGGACAAGGGTGAGTTAATGGCATTGGAAAAGATCATTATATGTGTTCAACAAATAATTTTATTTTCCTTTTGGTCACCAAAGAATTCTACATTTCCTATTTCTCTTTGTATCTGAGTGTGACAGTATGTCTAATGATGACCAATGGGATGTGGAAGAAAGTCAAATATGTCAGTTCTAAGCCTGGCTCTTCAAATGCCCAGTGAAATCTTCACACTGTTACTTCTTGTTCTATTGACTGCAGAGTCTCCATCAGAGGCCTCTGAGTGGGTCTAGGGGATGCCATGGTGGAAGGATCCAAGTTCCTCATTGAGAAGAGCAGCCAAGAGAGCCACCTGGCCAAGAATACTGGCTCTGAAACTTGCCTAAAAAAGAAATAGTCTTTATAATGTGATAAGCCACTGAGACTTGGAGTTGCTTGTTATAGCCATCAACCTAGCTTGTCCAATGTAATGATGTCTCCATCAGTGATCAGAAAAAGAAGCAAGAAAAATTCTCATGTGCTGGAATGATCACAGGTGGTTTCTTCAGGGGTTAGTATTTGAGCTCATTTAGTTAGAAATGACGGAGGAGGACAGATGGTGAATGTCATTACTAGTTTCAGATTTTATTGTGATAATTTTCCCATCTTCTCCAGACCAAATATTTACTGGACAAAGCATTTTCCACTTAACTTTTCAGATGTTGTTAAGCCAAGAACATCTCCTTTTCAAATGAAATCTCATATGAAGTCCTGTTATTTAAACAGATACTAGTTTAGTTACTCTTATTGAAATAAAAAGAGGGGTATTTCTGACTTCTTGGCCACTTTCTTACTAATCACATCCCCCTAGATCACTCCTATGGAACTCGCAAATGCTGAGAAATAGAACTTGAGCACCAGTGCTTCAGAATACACTCAGATGTAATATGATAGGCTTGCTCTAGCTCTTCAAGGGGGAACCACAGCGTGCAATGGATTACAGAGGATACAGCAGCAAACTGTGGGGTTGAGCAGGAAGCCAGTCTAATTACCCAGGAGAGACCACCCTTAAATGGTCTCATCAACAGAAGTAATTTGCCCAATATGTCTGTTTCTCTACTATATACATTCACTTTTTAAAGCTAAAGTTCTGCATGTTTCTTTCCTGTAAGAATGGTCATTTAAAAATGAAGCTAAGAGTTTCCCAAAAGTAGCCACTCTGCAGAGAATTCTGGGACAATGGTGGAATAGGAAACACCAGGAATCTGTCTCCCCCACATAGACAACAATTGCACTGGCAGAATCTGTTAATGTAATTATTTTGGAATTATGGAGTCTTGCAACTTTTGGGGGAAAGCTTGGGTAATCAGCTGCTTAGTTACCAATTAATTCAGCTTTTAGCACAGCACCTCCCCACTCTCACCACCAGCCCTGTATAACAGGCAACTATGCATATGATCCTGGAGCAACTTGCATACATCTTAAGGAAGCCAGGGCGGGCAAAACATTCTGTCCTTCAACTAGTAAGGATTTGTGCTCTCATTGCTGACTACTGCTTTTGATCACAGAAGTACAGTCGAAGGGGAGGGAGTCTACATTGTTTTACCACCCCCACAATCTCTTATTGCAAGTCCCACTCTTTTTGGCCAAAGTGACTCCAAAGAATTTAAAGGATAAGTGCCCATCTTTTGTTTCCCTGCTTCATTTTTCTTTTTCTCATTTGGAAGCCAGACACTGAATCGTAGGACATTCAAAAGCAACTGCATATATGGGGAAAATTAGAAAATGATCATGCATGACTAGGGAAAGGCACAGGATCAGAAAAGAGCTGACAAAACCTTAGGTTTATACTTTAGACTAATCTTTGCCACAGAGGCAGACTACAACAATAAAAATAAAACCAAGAAAAAAATCAAACTCTGAGTAAGGAGAATCTGATTTGGAGAGTTACTACATTATTAGATTCTAATGTCCAGTTCCCAACGAAAACAATTAGAAGCACACAATTAGGCAAGTATAGCTCATTCAAAGGGACAAAAAATAAATAAACAGGAACTGTCCATAAAAAGACCTGCAGCAGTTCTGCTAGATTAAAGGTGCTCAAAAAACTATAGGAAAATATGTAGGATGTCAAGAAAATGATGTATGAACAAAATAGAAATAGAAATAAAGATAAAACCAAAAAGAATCCAAAAAGAAGGTCTGGAGGTTAAAAGCACTATAACTGAAATGAAAGACTTATTAGATAAATTCAAAGGCAGATTAGAGTAAGCAGAAGAAAAAATCAACAAATGAGTAAGATAAGACAATAGAAATTATCAGGTGTGAGGAACAGAAAGAAAAAGATTGATGTGAACAGAACCTTAAGAGCCTGTGGGACACAATGAAGTAGACTAACATATGCATTGTGGGAGTCCCAGAAAGAAATGAGAAAGAGAAAAGAGGAGAATATTTTCAGAAATGATGACTGAAAATGTCTCAAATTTGATAAAAGACATCAATACAAATATCCAACAAGCTCAAAAATCTCCAAGTAAGATGAACTCAAAGATACTCACACTGAGACACAATATAATTAAGCTTTCAAAATCTAAAGACAAAGAGAGCATCTTGAAAGTGACAAGACAGAAACAACTCTTCACATACAAGGGACCCTCAATAAGATTCTTATCAAATTTCTCATCTGAAATTTTTGAGACCAGAAGGCAGTGAGCCAATATATTTAAAGTCCTAAAAGCAAAACAAAACATAATCAACAACAACAACAAGAACAAAAATCAACCAAGAATTCAGCAACATCCAGGAAACTGTTTTTGAAAGTGAGGGGAAAATTAAGGCATTCATAGATATACAAAGCTAAGGAAGTTCATTACCATTAAACCTGCCCTGCAAGAAATACTCAAAGGAGTTCTGTAGGGTGAAGTGAAAAAAATCAAGACAGTGATTCAAAGCCATATGAAGAAATAAGATATCAATAAAAATAAATACAAGGACAATTATAAAAGCTAATATTATCTTAACATGACTTAAAACTTCACTTTTTTATATGATTTAAGAGGCTAATATGTTAAAAAAGATTATTAGTCTAAGAGCAAGTAGTATTATAACCTTTTATTGTAACTGCACATTTTGTTTTACACATGGTTGAAGAGATTAGCACATTTAAAAGTATTATTAGTTTATATTTTGTGGCACATGATGTATGCACATATAATTTTGTGATTACATGTATGCACATATAATTTTGTGCATACAACTGAAATGGCTAAATGGAGCTATTAAAGAATTATTATATGTTATTGAGGTTAAGCTGGTATAAATCAAATTAGAGTGCTATAGCTTTAGGATGTTAAATGTAATCTCCAAGGTAACCACAAACAACAATACCAATAAAATATCCACAAAAGGAATAAAAAAGGAATTTAAACATTGTACTATAAAAAAATTAACTAAACACAAAAGAAGACATTAATGTGAGAAATGACAGACAAGAGGCTATAAGACATATAGAAGGCAAACAACAAAATGAAAGAAGTCCCTTTTTACCAGATATTAATTGAAGTGTAAATGGATTTAACTCTCCAATCAAAAGGCAGATTGGTGGAATGAATAAAAACATATTATCCAACTACATGCTATCCAAAAGAAAATCAATTAAAATCCAAAGGCATACATAGATTGAAAGTGAAAGGATAGAAAAATATACTGTATAGAGAAAGTAACTAAGAGATAGGACTAGTGGCTATGCTCATATCAGACAAAATAGACTTTAAATCAAAAAGTTTATGAGACAAAAAAGACATTACATATTAAAAGTTTCAATACAGCAAAAAGATACCATAAACATTTACCCTTCTAGTAACAAAAAAGATGAAGCAAAATCTGACAGAATTACAGGGAGAAATAGATGCTTCTAACTGTAATACTTTAAAATTTCAATACCTTTCTCTCAATAATGAATAAACAATCAGAAGGAATAGAGGATTTAAAGAACACAATAAATCAACTAAATCTAAAATTATGTGCAGAACACTCTACTCAACAACAACATTCTTCTCAAGTACACATAGTATATTTGCCTGTGTAAATCATATATTAGGCCAGAAATTGTCTCAATAAATTTAAAAAGATGAATATACAATTATGTTCTCTGACTCTATCAGTATAAAGTTGGAAATCAATAACAGAAAAAAAATTAGAAATTTCAAAAACTTGTGAAAATTAAATGATACAGTCTTAAACAACCAACGAATCAAGAAGAAATCATGAGGAAAGTTACAAAATACTTAGAGACAAATGGAACTGAAAGCACACATACCAAAACTCATGAGACTCAGTGAAGGATACACTAAGGAGGAAATGTATAGCTACAAACGCTTACGTTAAAAAACAAGATCTCAAATCAACTTTATAACTTATGGAAGTAAAAAAGAACAAACTAAACCTAAAGGTAGAAGGAAGGAGATAATAAGGATCACAGCAGAGATCAGTGAAATAGAAAAATAATGTATAATCAATAAAATCAAACATTGGTTCTTTGAAAAGATCAACAAAATTAAAAAACGTTTAGCTAGATGGACTAGGAAAAAAAAAAGAAAATGCTCTAACTCCTAAGATCTGAGACAAAGTGAAGACATTACTAGTGATTCTATAGTAATAAAAAGGACTGTTAGTATTATGAACAATCGTGTGCCTATAAATTAGATAACTTAGATAAAATGGACAATTTCCTAGAAACATAAAACCTACCAGGACTAAATCATAAGAAATAAAAAATCTGAATAGTCTTATAACTATAACTAGGAAGGAGATAGAATTAGTAACCAAAAATCTCCATACTCAGTGGTAAAAGACTAAACATTGTTTCTCTAAGATCAGTAACAAGACAAAGATATACACATAGTATATATCTATTTTCTATTCAACATAGTACTGGAAATTTTAGCCACAACAAATAGATAAGACGAAATAAAAGATATTCAGTTTGGAATGATAGCAGTAAAATTACCTCTATTTACAGATGATATGATCTTATATAGAAACCCTCAAAATTTCACACACAAAAGAACTGTCAGAACTATTAAACAAATTCAGTAAAGTAGCAGAATACAAAGTCAATACTCACAAATTAGTTGCTTTTCTATACACCAACAATTAGCAATTTCAAAAGGAAATTATTTTTTAAAATTCCATTTACAATAGCATCAAGAAATACTTAGGAAATTACTTAGCCAAGGAAATGAAAGACTTGTACAAAGAAAACCACAAGACACTGTTGAAAGAAATTAAAGAAGATACAAATAAATGGAAACATAGCCTATGTTCATGAATTAGAAGACTCAGTATGTTAAGATGTCAATACTAACCAAAGCAATGTACAGATTCAATGCAATCCCCCGTTAAAATCCCAATGATGTATTTTGCAGAAATAGAAAAACCCATCCTAAAATTCATATGGAATCTCAAAGAACCCCAAATAGCCACAATAATCCTGAAAAGCCAGAACAAAGCTGGAAAACATGCACTGATTTCAAAATTTATTATGAAACTACTGTAATCAAAACAGTGTGGCATTAGCATAAAGACAGACATATAAACCATTGATATAGAATATATGGTCAAGTGATTTTGACAAGAGTGTTAAGACCATTAATGGAGAAATAACAGTCTTTTCAACAAATGGTACTGGGAAAACTGGATATCCACATGCAAAAGAATGAAGTGGGACCCTTACCTAACACCATAAATAAAAATTAACTCAAAATGGATTAAAAATCTAAACATAAAACCTAAAATTATAAAACTTTTAGAAGGAAATATGGAGTCAAAACTTCACAACATTAGATTTGGCAATAATTTATTGGATATGTCACCAACAGCACAGGAGACTAAAGAAAAAAATAGACAAATTGAACTTCATCAAGATTTTTTAAATTTGTACATTAAAAAGCAATATTGAGAGTAAAAAGACAACCTGAAGAATCAGAGAAAATATTTGGAAATTATGTATCTCATAAAAGAAATTAATATCCAGAATATATATAAAACTCCTAAAATAACACAGAAACAACTTGATTCAAAATAGACCAAAGATCTGAACAGATATTTCTCCAAAGAATAAATACAAATGGCAACAGCACATAAAATGATGCTCAGCATCACTAATCATCAGGGAAATGAATAAAACAAAACCTCAATGAGGACTGGGTGAAGTGGTTCATGCCTATAATTCCAGCATTTTGGGAGGCCGAAGCAGGAGGATCACTTAAGCCCAAGACTTTGAGACCAGCCTGGGCAACATGGCAAGACCTGTTTCTACAAAAATAATGATAATAATTATTTATTTACATTTTTAATAAAACTACAATGAGATTCTACCTTACTTCTATTAGACAACTAAAACTTAAAAGCTTATTTCAGGAGGAAAGCTTCTATTCCTCGAAATTCACTTATATGAATCACTTTATAAAAATCACTAACATCCTATAAATAATTACATTAATTCTATATTATTAATAATAATAGTTACCATTTATTAGTTGCCTACTATGCATGAAGCTAGACATTAACCTCTAAGCCTTACAGGAACCCCAGAATTAAGCACTAACAACCCTAATTTACAGGTAGAGAAATTGAGGCTCAGTAAAATTCCTCTTTTCCAGCCCCACCCAGATTCTAAGCAGTAAAAACCAAGCTTTCTCATTTCAAAGGTTGTCTACCTTCCATTGAATCACAGTTGCCATATTTCTTTCCACCCAGAAATATATTTTGTGGGTGCTCACAAAGCATTTTCAAAACACATAGTAGCATTTTCTATAAGACAAGTCTGACATAGACCTGTGCTATATCTGTGAAAACTGTCTGAATGAAGTACAGGTTCTGTCATCTGTCAATGTCAGAGGGATGACCAGAGGCCCAAATATGAAAGCTGAAAAATATAAAGGTTATTTCCATTGCCATTTGCTGATGTGCTATTGCCATAAGTTTCCCCATCACACTCTAATAGCTTTTAATACCCTCAAGTTTCTTACTAGTGTATTACATTTTTAAAGGAAGAGTTCTTGGCTGTGTCTCCAGAAGAGACTGCACAGAGTCACTGACCCACAAATGTCCTTCTTAGTTTGTCTCATCAATCCAAAAGACACATTTGGTTTGTTCTAGTTCCAACATTTCCTTCTCACCAAAATTTGGTTTAACTCCACCCCATATTACATCTAGTTCATACCAAAACCTCTCGGTGCAAGCTGGGATGTAACAATTAGCTATGAGCCATATTTCAAAGATACATAAGTTGATAGAATAATTCAGTAGCCTCCCAGACCTGAAATTTAAATCTGAGCAGTTGAACTAGACTATCATTGACTGGGGTCTTTTGAATGTCAATGGAATTAGGGGCCTCTACTTGTACATGCCCTCAAATGAATGGTTTATAAATTCAAAGGTGACATTTTAAAGGTTGTTGGGTCCCTTAAGAATAGGATACAAACTGGCTAGGCGCGGCGGCTCATGCCTGTAATTTCAGTACTTTGGGATGCCAAGGTGGGTGGATCACCTGAGGTCAGGAGTTGGAGACCGGCCCGGTCAACGTGGCAAAACCCCGTCTCTACTAAAAATACAAAAATTAACTAGGTGTGGTGACACATGCCTATGATCCCAGCTGCTCAAGAGGCAGAGGTAGGAGAATCGCTTGAACCTGGGAGGTGGAGGTTGCAGTGAGCAGAGATCACATCACTGTACTCCAGCCTGGGAGACAGAGTGAGACTCCATCACAAAAAAAAAAAAAAAAAAAAGAATATGATAAAAACTATGATTTATTTCCCCAGAAAATTTGCATATGCACCCAAATTTTTGGCAATAGTTTCATGGAACTCATAGAACTGCTGAAGTTTCTAATCCCCAGTTAAGATCCCCTGCTTAAAAGAGAAACTAAGACAAAATAATTTGTTCCTATTCTTTTTCTTATGATGACATCGAGTCAGGAGATTCCAATTTTTAGTGGCATATAAAATGAGCATTCTATGAGAATGACTCTACTATTGTTCTGTCACAACAGCCACATTGAAGACGTGAGTATATACTCTTCTACACTGGAAGCTATACAGACCAATTCAGAGGACACTGGTCTCTACTCGGCAAGAAGTTACTTAGCACACCTGGTAGAATATTTATTCATTCATTCATTTCACAGATCAACTGATACTTACTGAGCATCTTAAGCACCTGGTCTTTGACAATATATTGAGGATTCAAAAATGAATAAGACAAGCCCTGAATAAACTCTGCCGTCACTCCTTCCTCTCCTCCACATTTTTGCCATCTTATTGCCCTCTCCTACAAATTTCAAAACAAGAAATTTGTCAAATTTATGTCAGATGAAACAACAAAATCTTAAAGGTTAAAAAAAAATCTCAGGTGTGGATAAAACCAAGGAAGAGTTCTTGCTTTTCATATAGCCCCTTGCATTTAGCAAAGTACCTTGAAGAGAGCTGAAAAGTTTGATTGAGCTGGACTTGTGGAGTGAGAAGTGTATAAGGAACTCAGGAAGGATAATAGCTTCTATAAGCCTTGATGTTTCAATGAGCAAAAGGCAAATAATCTGACTTGTCACTCTAGATGGAGATCTGATTATATGAGGGTAACTTACTCTTCTTCAATAACAACAGAAACAACTGTTGTAAATTTCATGGACACTATGTGGATGACACTCTGCTAAGTAAATGCTTTATATGAATTATCTAATTTATTGTTTATAATGCTAAGTAGGCATGACTTTTTTAAAATTTTTTTCTGAATTTACATAAAAGAAACTGAGGCTTAGATAATTTAAATTGGATTTTGCCAAAGTAGTAGAAATACAAATATTAGAATAGGGGTCAAAGTAGTGAAAACCAAAGCAGTCTAACCCAAAATGAATGCTCTTAACTTCACCAACACAATAGTTTCCTACCCTTAGTCAAGCCCGGAGAGAACATCAAACAGATAAATTTTTAAACTAGGAATTAAGCATGGAGGAAGAAAGTTTAGACATATAAAAGTTACCTATACAGTGCATGCATACAAACATTTGTCTGTGTGTGTACACACTGGCATGCGTGAAAGTAGGAGGGAGGGGAAGTTTTTGGTGATCTGAACACAACTACTACCAACATCTAGTAACATTGGAAATGAATAGAGCCAGAGAGAAGTGAGAAAAGCAGCACAGGAATACTACCTACACAAACACACACTTCATCATTTTCACAATTGTGCTGAATGTTACCCCCTCAAGAGAATAAAAGCTATAGCCAAACTAACATCCATGAGAAACATCATTTTGAGACTCCCCTGAAGTTTATGGTCAGCTGTAAGATCAAGGCTGGCCAAGTGGCATGGCTCACACCTATAATCTCAACAATCTCGGGTGTTGAGTCAAGAGGATAGTTCGAGGCCAGGAGTTCAGGACAAGCCTGGGCAGCACAGTGAGACTCTACCTCTACAATTTTTTTTTCATTAGTTGGGTGTGGTGGCACATGCCTGTAGTCCTTGCTACATGGGAGGCTGAGGCAGGAGGATCACTTAAGCCCAGGAGGTCAATGTTACAGTGAGCTATTATTGCACCACTGTACTCCAGCCCAGGCCACAGAGCAAGGTCTTGTATCTTCAAAACAAATAAAAATCGAGGCCATCCTATCCATATCATCAAAGTGTAGCAGAAATATTGTACATATCTACATCTTAAAGATACAACTTCTAAATGAAATTGTTCTCCAAATGTCCTCTAGAACACGAATACACACATAAGCTTATGTACAGTTTCTCTTCACTACTGGATATAAGCCAATTCTTTTATAGTCTTCAGAAAAACAAAATCAATAAACAATATTTAAGAACAAGATTCAGAGGCTTGTTTTAGGAAATGATTCCGAAATTGCAGAATTTTGGAGAACAGTGTTAACAACTAGATTTGAAAGGACAAAGGAAACATTTTGCTTGAGGACACAAATTGTTGTACACCTTGAAAAATGCTTATCGATAGTAGGTTCTAATGCACCAAAATATACAGAAAGCTGTCTTCAGACACCACAAGCAATTGCAACAAAAACAACAGTTTACAAATGGGGCCTAATTAAAGATCTTCTGCACTGCAAAAGAATCAATAAACAGATAATCTACAGAATGGGAGAAAATAGTTGCAAACTGTGCATCCAACAAAGGTCTAATATCCTGAATCTATAAGAAATTTAAAATATGTACAAGCAAAAGCAAACAACCCCATTAAAAAGTAGACAAAGACATAAACAGATACTTTTCTAAAGTATGCAGCCAACAAGCATATGAAAAAATGCTCAACATCACTAATCACCAGAGAAATGAAAATCAAACCACAATGAGATACCATCACACACCAGTCAGAATAGCTTTAAGTACAAAGTAAAAATAACAGATGCTGGCGAGGTTACAGAGAAAAGGGAACATTTATACACTGCCGGTGGGACTGTAAATTAGATCACCCATTGTGGAAAGCAGTGTAGTGATTCCTCAAAAAACTTGAAATGAAATTACCATTTGACTCAGCAATCCCATTATTGGGTATATACCGAAAGAAAGTAAATCATTCTACCATAAAGACCATGCATGCATATGTTTACCACAGCACTATTCACAATCACATAAACGTAAATGCCTACCAATGGTAGAGTAAATAAAGAAAATGTGGTGCATACACACCATGCAATACTATGCAGCTATAAAAAAGAATGAGATCATGTCCTTTATAGCAACGTGGTTGGAGCCGGAGGTCATTACCTGAGCAAGCTAACACAGGAACAGAAAACCAAATACTGCATGTTCTCACTTATAAGTGGGAGCTAAAGAATGAGAATACATGGACACGAAGAGGGGGGCAACAGACTCAGGTCCTACTTGAGGGTGGAGGGTATGAGGAAGACAGAATCAGAAAAAATACCTCTTGAGGACTATGCTTATTACCTGGGTGATGAAATAATCTGTACACCAAATCCCCATGACACAATTTACCTATATAACAAACCTACATATTTAGCCCTGAACCTAAAATAAAGGTTATAACAGTATAAAAAAAAACCTGTCTTCAGCATATTCTGTCCTTCCTTGCTCCAATTCCCATCTCTGGGATCCCCTAAGCCCTGGAAAAGGGCTTAATTCTATCCACACTATTCTAACTTCATAACATATTCCTTATTTCCATAGCCTAAAACTGAGGTCATAAATTACTGATTGTGCCTCTTTAAGCCTCACCCCCCTTCTCAGTACCACAGAGCATATCACATTACTGTGGAAACTAAGGAACCACAGAGAAGTTAGGGAAAATATCCATTTTAATGCCAGAATCAAAACAAAGCTACCAATTCCCGGTAAACCCCCTTGGGGTGAAAATGGTAATGAAATTATTTCTTAGGGCATTCCTTAGGAAAGAGCAAGTGACTAAAATTGAAATGGCAGTCTTCAGTCCTCTCTGTAGAAACTGAATGACCACTGTCAGTATGTAAGGATCCTCATTTGTCAGAAAGTTGGCAGAAGGCGCCAATCAAAGACCTTGGTTTTTTCTATTTTCTAAAATAAAATACAATTGATAACACTTAATTAACATTCTTTGTCTATGTCTTTCCTCAGTCCTAAGGTTAAAGCTATAAACTTCTCAACTCCCCTAAGCACTCTTAAGGCAACGTGAAACAAGTTGGAAAACAACCCCTTGTTTGGATGTGATAAATGAGTTATCGCACGTTAACTAATGATCAAAATGCTTATTAAAGCCTACATAAGAAATAGTAAGTAAAATCAATTGCAAAGCTCTTAACCTTCAGTAATTATGTCATTTGTAATCAATTGCCTTTTTTATTAGTCATATTATTATATGCTGTAGCTGGTTTCTATTACATAATTGTTTATCTTCAATAAATATGTTTTAATAAGCAGTTGTATTTATATTCAATGAAATAACAGTCTTAATTAATCTATGTTGAATACTCATTTGGGAACTTAAATTCAAAGACCTGCCAAACATTCTAAAAGCATGATTCATATCAAGATGAATAACAAAAGTTATACAATGTGCTAAAAAATGCATATTGCAGTGGCTCCATTTTGCAGGAAGGCTGTGTAGAAGTGATTTTTAAAAAAATCTTGTGAAATTTTAGAGAAGAAAGACACATTTCCTAAGATTTTATGATAACATCCCTGAAGGTTTCCTATATGCTACTTAGCAGGGCTGTGTCACTAAAACAAGAGCCCTTTTGTTTATTATTTTTGGTTTTTCTACAATCAAACTAGACAAAGATACTTTATAATAGCACAAAAAGAGGATGACTTTTACCATATGATAGTTTTAGACAGCATCATTTTAATAGAGTTAGAGGTACAATATCAAATTTCATTTAACAGAGAAATGTTAACCAAAGGAAAAAGTAAATGATTCACTTTTCATTTCTTAAAACCATTAGACTGAATTGTCTGACTGGCAAAATAGATTAATAAAAAAAGGACTGACTTTTCTCAGACAATCCTTGGATAGTAAAAACTAACTCTAAAAGAATAAGAAACTTAAAAGAAACTAAAAATACAGTATCTAGTCTTCATTTTTTCATAGATAAATCTTTTTTGCTGCACTCTGAGGAAGTTCGGGACATCATGAGATCAGGAATGTTCTAGAATTACTGAACCAAAAAATAAATGTCAGAGATATTCCCGTGAGGAACATATTTTAAGTTCATTTGATACATATCATGCATACATTGACTTAGACCAGTCACATGCAGTTGATGGCAAAATTAGCCTACAGAAGACCTTGGAAAAAGTAGGTGCAAATCACCAAGGAGCATGACATGACTAGAGAAAGGTGTGTCCAGGTGTGAAAACAGGCTGTGTCCCAGGTACAGTGTGGTCGAGACAGAGCAGAAGTCCTTGGGCAGATCTTTCAGCCTTTGGAAACTCCTTCTTAAAACATGGCATTTCTGAAATCCCTGAGTTCATGGGACCATTGCCGTTCAATACGTATTTTTAAATTCTCTCCAGAACCATCAAATAACTTTCAGTGATTTCTGTGAGGTCACGTTAAGGTTAGCATAGAAAGAGGACCACCCACATAGCAAAACTGGCATGTCTCTTTTCAATTTTCATTGTTAAAAGGACAAAGGAACTGTTTTAATGAACTGTTTTTCAGTTGTCTTTTGTTTCATATTTTACACAGGAAAAAGGAAAATGTTTCTTCAGTTCAGGGCATCTGAATCATATTTCCAAGGGGACAGGCATTTTCAGGACAGTAAGTACTAAATTATAAATAACTTTCAATAAATTAAACTGTAGTCTGGCTTTTTTTTCTTCCTTGGAAACATTTAGCCTTCAGAAGACTTAATTGTTCTTCAAGATAAAATGACAGTTGCTTCTAAAGTATATAAGGCGATTGGGCATATGTCAGTTATAAAGCAGTGACGAGATAATGTGGCACAACATACTTCAGCAAGAAACTCCACCAAACCAATGAATGCAAATGTATTCTAGCTTTCTGCCTCGTGTCAACTGATCCAACTCGCAAAACTGGATAAGCTCTCTCCATTAGCGGTTTGAAGACCATAACAATCTTTGTTATAATTCAATGCCATCTCCTCACATGTACAGTGAAAGGAACAAATAAGGCAGCTATCCTGATAATCAGAAGCCAGAAAATAAACTGTATCTCATTCGTGTAGATATTTCCGGTGAACATGTTTAGGCTCCGTGTTCTTTAGTTAAATGTTTCTTTTTCTATTTACTTTTCATCACAGATACGGTCCAGAGTTCCACAAAAAGAAGTAAAATGAATGCAACAGTCTGTACTTTCCTACTTAAACAAAGTCTAATGAATGGAGTTAGATGATATTTACAAAAAAAACCAAAACTCTGATTTGCCCATCTTTCCCAATTCTACAAAGAAGTGATTTTAAGAGACAGTTTTCTCAAGAGTTGATGATTTCTCATATAATCCTGCATTTGAAAAAAATAATAGGACCGAAGAGGGCAGTAATTGAGATAAACAATTAAATCACTTATCTGAAGATTTCTGGAATCAAAGAGGGAAATGTTTTTGGACTAGGGCCTCCCTCTCACTCTTAAAATCCTCTCAAAACAAATAGCATCCCCCTCCATAAAATGAGTCATGATTAGATGCTTTTACAAATAGACAACAGTGGGGAAAAATGAATTTGTTCTTCCCTTCTACAACCCAACCAATATTTACTTCTGTGTTATTATTTCAGAATATGTTTCCAACCAGCTTTTCCCAACTCTGCCGTCATTCCCCTTTCATGCCTATAACCCGACCTAATAAGAGAGGAATTTTTATAAGTATATACTGAAAGTTTAAAATGCTTTTAGATATAGGCTAAGCTGCTTGCTTGTGAAAAAAAAGCTGGAAGCATGAAGTAGCAGCATAGGAAATCAAAGAGGCGGGCCAACTTAGAAATACACACCAAAATAGAAGAAATAGGGGGAAGCCGGCCTCTCCAGCATTTCAGCAAGACTCCACTCCCTGTATCATGGATTATAACTCTTCCTGAGTATTGCTGGCCTTTCTTAATAAGGGTGATCGGAACAAGGAACCTTGCTGTGTTCATATTCTTACCTTTACAGCAGCGTTTAAGTTCCAAGACTAGAAACTTAATGCATGTTTGATAAATGAATGAACAAAGGAGTGAATAGAATGGCAAATAACATGAAAGAAAAGAGCAGGAGAGTTAGAACAGGAGAGGAAAGAAAGAAGACAAAAGTTTCTGTTGTTTCACCAAGAGCAAGACAACTTTGCCTGAAAGCCCAAGCAAGTTTTCTTGACGCCTGGCCATCATGCAGAGTTTTTACAGACAAAAGATCAGCACTGCTTCCCTCTTTTTCTTCCTCTCCTCTCTCCCCTTCTTTTCAAACTAGGGAAGTTTGTGTAACTATGTTACTGCACAGACCACTAGGCAAATGGCCAACTGTCCTCTGGGGAAAAGCCAAACCTGATTCTCATTTTAAAGGGATACTGATTTTTATGGCCTGAGGTTACTGTAATCAGAGAATATACATTGAACTTGAACTCTCTCAGACATGTCCAGATCTTTACACTATAGAATGTAGATCTTTCCAGTCTGAAATTTTCAAGTCAATAGAATCATATGAACCCTGTTGTCAAAATATTAAGGATAAAGAGATGTTCATCATGGGACCTTCATCTGCAAAGTCTCCTCTGACTTCCCTCAACTAGATTAGAATCTCTCCATCTTCTGAAGTCCAGTAGCGCTTTGTCTGCATTCTCTTATAACTTGCCACTTTCTACTTGGTATTATTGTTACGCAGATGCATGTCTAATCAACTCAACTAGAGTCATGCTACTTGAGGGCAATAGCCCCTGCAAAAGCTTGAGTGCTTTACTTCTTGTCTATAAAGGCCCTCATAATTTTTGTTTGTTTATATATAAGTAAATCTATTCTGATTGCATAGTTCAGTTAAACTGTTGATCAAAAGAACCTCTACTAATATCTTACATCCTAAGATGTTTTGAGTAACCATCACAGTTAACGCTCCTTGAGGGCTCATTTTATGCCCTGTAATATTGTAATATACTAAGCGCTTCTTTATTTGCATTTCTCCCATTTTAACCCTCATTGGAACTCTCTTAGGTCGTCTTATCCCCTTTACAATTGAGGCAGCTGAAGCTTAAAGAATGAAGTAACTTTCCCAAGCTCACCCTGCTAGGGAATTGGCAAAACTGGGATTGAACCCAGGACATTTGTGTCCAAATTCCACATTCATGGCATTGTACAATCTTACTTCCTGGTCAGCCGAGTAAGGGCTTCTGGGTCCTTATTCCAAAAATCATATCTTAGAGGAAAACCATGCTCAGCTTATACAACAGGCAGCCAGATGCAATTTTCAGGAAAAGCAAGATATTTCCTCACAAAAAGAAACACATTCTTCCAAGACTTTAAGTGCTGTTTCTCACCAGAAGTACCAGGACCCTTGAAGGGAGAGTGACAGTAAGTCAGGCTTAAACCCAGGGGTGACCTGGAAGCCCAGATAGATTGCAAGCTCCTGTGACACCCGAAAGGCTATTGTGTTGGCAATTTATCATCTAGGAAGCTGAGTTTTTGTTTTTGCACAGGAAAAGCACTTCAAAGCTCCTGCTCCTACTGAAATACATCTTTCATAACTTAATTTACTCAGATTTATTTTTCATGAGCTATGTACTTTTTTCCGGGAGATTAGTTTTCAACATTTCGTTATAAGTAATTTTCTTAAATATTCAAGGCCTTAAGCTATTGGGTAAAAAAAAAAAAAAGTCACGCTTAAGAGAGGTTAGAGTCTATGTTTAGGCTCACAGTTAACATTGAAACACAACAGGTATGAATTATTACCCAATCTTTCATGCTCTAACCTGTCTTCTTGCTTAATTAGAGCAGTAAGTCCTAGGATTCACTGGGGATTTTTTCCTGATTGACGTCACCCATCATTCTTGAAGCAAGATACTTACAAAGAGATCCTCAAAACAATGGAATATTCATTCATGTGCACTAACATATCCCCAGGTGTTAGGAAATCTGCAGCCCTGGGAATGAATCTTCTTTGTCCCAAAAATGCCCTGTGGGCTGTGTTACTTTCTTGCTTTTTATTCAAAGCTTTGGATGAATGAAATGTTGGTGAAATTTTGAGGAGGTTCAGATTTGTTTTGGTACAGTGGGATATGGCTTTATTTTTTAAAAAAACAAACACCTTTTTCTCTCTCCGTTCTTTTTGCCTTTGCTCTCACTTCCAAGGAACACCTGAGACTCTCTGACCTTATCAGTGTCAAAAATTACTTCTTTAAAATGTCTTTTTTGGACTCAAACCAGAGTTGCCTCTTAAACATTTGAGGAGTGAGAGGTTTTGTTTCCTGTTAAAGGCCTTTTGAGCATTGCTGAGCACATGGAGTGAGACTTTGGGGTTTGGAGTTTCTTGGTAGAACCTCCAAAAGAACATTACCCAGGGAGCAACACAGTCAGCCTGGGTATGAGACAAGAACAGGAACAGCACAGACATCATCTAAGAAAAACATTTTTGCATAATACATTGAATAATAAGTTTGTATATCTACTATGTGTTGGTCACTGTTCCGGAGGCCTTAGTTGTGTTACCATGTTCAATCTCAGTAATAATGTCCTGAGAGGAGGACTGTTATTCTCATTTTACAAATGGTTTAAGTAATCACTCAAGGTTACAGAAGTAGCAACTGCTGGAGCCAGGATTACAAAACAAAAATAAAGGAGATGCTGTGTGAGATGTATTATCTGTCTGATCCCTTTCATTCACTGTTAAATTGACTCACTGAAGGAAGAAGAAAATATAGGAAATGTAACACAAAGCTTTCTCAGTTACTTATGCCCCCCTATTTTTCTTCTCTTTAAAATTTAAAAATAGACTGCCTTGCCTGCCCCTCACCAAGCCCCACTTAAGCCTAGAATGTCTTGGATAAGTTTTATTGAGGTGATTTACATTTTGTTTTTAGGAAGATTAGAAATTGTCCAACTGCCAAGAAATATGAGAGGCTGTATTTGCCTAGGATCTTCGTTGATGAGGTGCAGAGGTAATTGTCAGATAACACTAACTGGCTCTTCATAACATCAGTGTAAGAAGTGCTGCACTGTGGTGTTCCATTCCTTTTGCTATGAAGGAAGACGAAAACTTGAGGCCTAGAAGGGTACTTTTTGGAAGATTAGCCAACTACTCGCTCACTTCTTTCAAAAACAAACAATCCATTAGCAAGTACAGGAGCAGTCGCCCTCATCCATGATTTTAACTACCTGTGTCCAACTGCAGTCCAAAAACAGGTGAGTACAGAGCAATATTTTGAGAGAGACTATATTCATATAACCTTTATTAAAGCATATTGTTATAATTATTCTATTTTATTAATATTGTTGTGAATTTCTTATGTTGCCTAATGTATAAATTAAATGTTATAGGTATGTATATATGGGAAAAATACATAGTCTGTATATAGTTAGGTATTATGCACCATTTCAGACATCTATTGGGTGGGTCTTGGAACATATTCCCTGCTGATAGGGGGGGAACAACTGTATTCTTGGAATCCTTGTAACTTCAAAGACCAGTGCTAGACTTTAGGAAAGAAAGAGGGGGAAAAAATCAAAAAAGGCAGAAAGGAAGAAAGAATGGAGCAGGGAGAGAGAGAGAGAAAAGGAAGGGAGGGAGGGAGGGAGGAAGAGAGAGAGAGAGACAGGGAGAGAGGGGAGGGGAGGGGAAGGGAAGGGAGGGGAAGGGAGGGGAAGGGAGGGGAAGGGAGGGGGAAGGGAGGGGGAAGGGAGGGGAAGGGAAGAGAGGGGAAGGGAAGAGAGGGGAAGGGAAGAGAGGGGAAGGGAAGGGAGGGGAAGGGAAGGGAAGGAACAAGGAGAAAGGAAGAAAGAAAGGGCAGAGTGAAGAGAAGGGAGCAGAGAAAAGAAAAACTCTTTAGAAACATCTATAAGCATTTGAAATACCTTTTCAGCTTATTACTGCTCCCTCATTGAAAGTAATTCTAAAGAAAAACTTCATTAGACCTATAAATTCTCTTGTGATTGGATAGATTTTGCATATTTGTTTGGCCTGTTATCAATGAATATAGATAGAAAACAGAGACAAAAGATGCCGTCAGCATTTAATCTTTAAAAATCACTTTATGTTCTCTGGAACCTTGTGCATTCATTAAATAATCCCAGGCTGCCTTGAAAGTCCTGTTTAGTAAAATTTTACAAAGTCTTTCAATATGTTTCTTAGTCATCTTGTTAACATGCAATGGCTCTTTCCTTTGGTGGGCATTTTCAGAATTGACCCAAATTGCATCTCAGGGAATTCATCTGAGGAGTAAAGTACAACTTACTCCTATACAAGGAGATAGAGTGCAATTAGAAAATCAAAAATTATCTTGTGTTCTTTTGCCTGGTGTCAAAAAGTCAGTATTTTTAAATTTATATTTCCTTTCTGGAAAATTTTAAGGTTCAGTTTTTAAATAATACTTTTATCTGTCAGAGGAGGTCTAAAAAATGAGACTGGGTGAGAGACCTCATATAGATCGTCAGTAGCATAAAACGGGTTGTATCAAGAGAGATTTTATCAATATATCCCTATTTTTCCAAGACAGTCACTGTTTACCTCTATGGTCCTGGCATAATTATGTCATCTCCTTTCACCCCCTAAAATGTCCCAACTTGGATGATGAATTTCATGGTTACCTGAATTTTATATTGGAATATATGCACACAGCAAACATATCGCAGTAGAAAATATGAGTGCCTTGGACTTGGTACTAGTTATACAATCTTACACAAGTTATTACCACTTTGGGCCTCAGTGTCCATGTTATAAACTGGGAAATATAATTATCCCTTAAAGGGTTGAATGAGGATCCAAAAAGACAAAGTCTATGAAAGTGCTTAATAGACTGTAAAGCTCTCACAACTGTTGGTAATCATTATTGTTCTAATTCGGTTTTCAATAAATTATGTGGAAGAAAGGACCAGGAAACTACAAAAACTGCACATCTGGGGAAATATAACTTTATAAGAAAGCTGAATTTGTCTTCAGACTGGACAAGAACTAAAACCTTTATGTTCAACTTCTAGGTCACCAATCTGGCCATTCAGAGACTAACAAACATTAATAAATGCATAAAAATTGTATTGAATGTTGTACAGGCTATCTTATCTAATTTACAGTATCTTTATTCTTAAGAGTGTGAAGGCTTAATTTTACAGATTAGAAATGGGTGCTGAGTAGTCAAGAGACTTTTCCAAGATCACATCTCTGAAAGATGTAGAGTTGTACCTTGACCGTCTCCTAAATGGATATCTGAAATGAGCTCATTCATCCAAACCACATTTCTATGATGTGCTAACATGTAATTTCCTGATTTTCCCTGTGATTAGAGACCTTAATTATGGGCACATTTTGATTAATCTGAAAGAATAAAGTGAAAGAGTTCTCATAACTACCTTCTTAGGTATCTGAACTAGGTCACATTTTGCTAATAGGTTTAATCAATGATGCCATTTGGGGTACTTCACAGAAGCTTATAGTAACAGATTTCTATTGCTTCTCAACTGCCTCAAAGACTTAACAGCGTGTGATGTTTTTTCTACTGACCCTAGGAGTTGATTTTACTACAGTTCACGATATAATCCCATCGACTTAATTTAGCATTAGGAAAACAGTGTGTTAGTGTTTCTTCGCCAGTTCTAACAGGTTAACAAATATGTGGCTTGTCAGTTTTCTGAGAGGGTTGCATGTTTTTTACAATCCAGCACCGCAAGTCATCGTGATCCTCCTTTTAACCAATCGATGCTTTTAGAGAACCTCTCAGCAGCAAGTAAACCAAAATGATAAGGGTCTAACTTGCTTTATTTTGGTCAGTAGGCCAAACTTAAGCCAACTATCAAACTTGTTTTAAAAATAAAAAGCAAACAGACAAAACAAAACAAAAATATTAAGATCATGAAAAGAGTCTCCTTTCCAAACTTTTAAAATTATTTATTTTGAAACCTAAAGGGGTTTTTTTGTTATTTTATTTTGACTATAAATTCTTTCTGCTCAAGAACAGAGCAGTAAATTTAGCTCACTGTCCTAGAAAAGAGGAGAATTTCTGGCAGGGAATCATCATAACAACACAATTTTTCCAGCTCCTGCCTACCCATTCTCTAGATTAGAGTGACATTTGTTTTTAAAGCAAATCTAGGCTCCTTTTAGTGAGAGATGGTAATACTGCGTGATAAATAATCAACTTAAGGATTAACCCTCTAAGCAAGTAGCTTATGGTGAGTAAACTGCCAGCCTAGAAATAGATGAGAATCTTAAAAGTCATATTTAGTGAGCTCTTCTATCATTATTTGTGTTGACAGGAGTCATAAAGTGGAAAAGACACACAAATATAGATTCTAGAGACCTAAACCATTAGTGCTATTGGGAATAAACCTAGACTCCTACTGTAAGGCTAGATCTTTCAAAATCTGACCCCCATCTACATGTGAAAGTCTTCCAAACACACCTTCACTGACACAGATTTGTCATTGTTCCTTGAGCACAACCTGCTTTTCCACATCTTGGTTCCTTTATACATTCATTCTTCACTACCTTGAATTTTTTTTCTTCCTGGGATATTCCTAAGCTCTTTCAGGCTAAGTGTAAGTATCATCCTCTCTACAAACCCTTCTCTGATTTCTCTACTTCCAGAGGTAATTAATCACTTCATCTTCCGTGATATTAAACTTATGGTAGCCCTTATCACTTTGCAAAAAATATAGAATCGATCTATAAGTTTATCTTCTTTTCTAGACTATGGGATCTTTGAAGCCAAAGATATCATTTTAATAATCTGCATTTCCATAGCACAGCAAACATTTTGGTACATGGCTAGAAAATAACAAATATTTGCCAAATTAGGAAGGTCATGATTTGTACCATATGATAGCATAGTACGTACAGCACTGGACATGAGATCAGAAGACTTGGGTTGCTTTCCTCTTTGCCACTTACAGGTTTTATGAACACAAGAAAACAACTTTATGCCAATAAATTTGACAACTCAGGTAAAATTTAAAAATTTTTCTAAGAATTACAATATTCCAGAACTGATCCAAGAAGAAGTAGGGGGAATTACATGTTTATATATTCATGTATATGAAAAGACATCTCTAGTAAGGAAATCGATTTTTTAATCCCACAAAGGAAATTCTCAGTCATGATTGTTTTGCCAGTGAATTGCATCAAACATTTGAGGAAAAAATACCAATCCTACACAAATTCTTTCAGAAAACAGTTGTTTACAACACCTCCTGACTCATTTTATTTCCCATGATATCACCCTGATACCAAAACCTAACTAAAACATTATAAGAAGAAAATACTGAAGACCAAGGGATGTACACAAAATTCTTTAACAAACTATTGGGACACCAAACCCAAAAATATATAAAAAGGATAACACATTATTCCCAAGTGGAGTTTGTCCCAGGAATGCCAGGTTAGCTTAACACTAAAAAATCAACTGAAGCACAGTATTAATAAAGCAAAGGGGAGAAACTATACAGTCACTCAATAGATATACAAAAAGCATTTGACAGAATTCAACAGCCATTCAAGATTTTTTTTTAAACTCTCAGAAGACTAGAAATAGAAAACAACTTTTTCAACCTGAAAAGAGCATTTAGAAAAATCTACAGCTAATATAACTAATGATACAATATTCTTAAAAAATTTTTCTAAGATTGAGAAAAAGGCTAAAAAGTGTCCTCCAACTGCTTCCATTCATCACTGTATTTGGTGCGGTGCAAGTATAACGAGGCAAGGAAAGAATTAAAAGAAAGCTTGGAAAGAAAGAAACTTTCTACCCCAGTGTGAGCCTTAGTTTCTATAACTGTAAATTAAGATTTTGGGGTCTTAGTCAACATTCCAATATATTCTATATGTTAATAAATTATAATCAGTTCAGTTGCTGAAATCAGGGAGAAATCATCAAACATGACATCTTAAAGCAATCATTTTTCAAGAATCTCTCTGGAAAACTGTCTTCATTGAAAACCTACTACTTATTTCTGTTCTAAGCATTAAACTGGATGAAGAAGAAAATGAAGGACTCTTCTGCTTGAACTTATAATCTAAGTATTCGTGTAAAACTTACAACCAGTTTACAAGTATATGTAACTATATATTTGTGCATTTAAATATCTACATTTCCATCTGCTTCTACAAGTAGCATATTACAGTGGCATATTACACATTTCTTTGCATTACTCTAACCACTGTTTTTTTTAATTCATATTTTTGTCTTTGCTCATATTTATAAGGTTATTTCCTCCTCTCCCCTTATGCTTTGTAAACATTTAGAATGATGCAGAATATATATATTTTTTTTAGAATTTAAATGAGCAGGACAACGAGAGTTTGAGTAATTGAATTTTAGGGGAACTAATATGTCTTGAGCAAACATCATGAGTGGGTAAGAGAACTAAAATTTGTTTGAGCTCTTACTATGTGCTGGAAATCTTTACATATATTATCTCATTTATGCCTCCGAGCAACACGACAAGGAATGAACATAGGTCTGTCTGTATTATTAACACCATCATCATCATTACCGTTTTACAGGACAGGAAATAGAGATTCGGAAACATTTCTGAAAACTTCCCCACAGTCACACAGCTGTTATAATGACAAGGTCAGAATTTCAACACAAAATTCTGTTTGAAGAATATGGAGGTGAAATAATGTGATGTCTCAGTTTTCTTGTAAATGCTCCAGTGGAAGAGTAAGGAGAAGATCGGTAGTAAAGACAAATAGATGAATCGATATTTGAAAATATTTATAAATGCTAAAGCTGGGTGACCACTGCTGATGACCACTCACTGTTATTCACTCTACTTTTGTGTATGAATGAAATTTTTCATAACTAAAAATCCTATTATGGCCAGGGATACCATGTTAGAACCATGGAAATGTCAGTTATTTGAGTTAAGCAGAAGTTGAGCCCCCTTCCCTGATCTTCCTTCTAAAGTAGTTTTTGGTCATCCTTTAGGCCTATGTGGGGGATAAGTTTCAAATTAGAGCTTTAAAGTTGTCTGGCTTTGAAGAGCACTTAAGCTTATAAAAGAAATAAACTGGTACATTGCAGTGTCAAGCTAAATAGATGATTTATTGACACTTTTTCAGAACTACTCTAGGTTATTTTTTGTGGCATATATCCAAATGGAACAGCACCAAGGTATTTATATAGGCTCCAATTTCTACACTTCTCCAATATCTAGCATCAAGTGTTTTTATGGCATATAACCTTTTCCCCTGAACTAGCTTTTGCTCATCCTTTAGCTGAAAATTGATCAGCGTCTGAATATTTGAGGAGACATACTACCACTAAGCAATTTACATGCTAGAGACAAACAGCCTGACAATTCCTTTGCATTGTACCACTTTGAGCAAATTTAGGAGACTGGAGAGCTGACCTGTGTATAGGCAGGTATAAAGCAAGAATCTGGCTGTATTAGAGTTCTCCAGAAAAATGGAACCAATAGGACACGTAAATGCTTTCCAGCTCATGCCTACCCTAAAGCTATATAAGGAGATATTTATTTTAAAGGACTAGCTCACACAATTATGGAGGCTGAGAAGTCTCATGCCCTGCCATCTGCAAGCTGGAGGCCCAGGAAAGCTGGTGATGTAGTTTCAGTCCAAACCTGAAGGTCTGAGAATAAGACATGCTGATGTCCAAGGGCAGGAGAAGATGGATGTTCTGGCTCAGGAAGAGAAAACTAATTTACCCTTCCTCTGCCTTTTTGTTCTATTCAGGCTTTCAACAGATTGAATGTTGCCCACTCGTGTTGGTGAGGGTGAACTTTATTCAGTCTACGGATCCAAATGTTAGTCTCTTCTGGAAACACCCTCACAGACATACCCAGAAATAATGTTTTACCAGCTCTCTGAGCATCCTTTAGCCCATTCAAGTTGGCACACAAAGCTAATCATCACACTTGCTAAGCTGTATGTGTGCTCAAGGTCCTTCCAACAAAAATGTCCTTATTACTCCATCCAGGGATACTGCATCCTTCAGTGCAGGTTCTTCCCACACAACGGTGCCAGACCAGATGGGAAGAGGACAGCGAAATCTACAGCACCTTCTTCTTGCCAAGACATGTGTCCAGGACGCTGCATATTCCCAAATAAGTCAATTTCTCCATATTTTCACAGAGGTGTCATATAAATGACCACAGCCCAGATTCCCTTCATTCATTCATTCCTTTATTCACGCAATCAGTTAATGTTGTCTCAGTACCCACTGAGTAAAAAACATTATTCTAGCTATCGTAGGAGATTAAAAAATAAAACAATGCAGCCTAGGGAGATGCAGCATGCACATGATTGTGAATTTTAAAGGGGTAAAGGAAGCATAAATGAAATACTAGGAGTGGACTTCAGATTGCGGGTCTGGTCTCTGAATTTCCCGGTAGGCCCCTTTATTCTCATCATGTCTTGATCTCGTTTCCTTTCCTGCACTGAACATAATACAAGTCTCTTCTCCTAACTTTGATCACCATCCTCTCTTCTCTTTCTCATAACTATTATCAGGGATTAAGAACATGGTCTCCACTTGCCTTTTCTTGTCACTGACCAGCACACTTACAGCCTGTTTATCACACCTTTATCCCACAGTAGAGGCTCTCCACTGTCCTGTGACCTAGACCAGCAATCTGCAACTTTTTCTGCAAAGGGCCAGATGGTAAATATTTTGGGCTTTATGAGCCATAAAGTCTCTGTTGCAACTAACTGCTTATCTTTTTAGGTATAGGTAGAAGCAAGCAAAAATTTGAATTTCATGTAATTTTTAACATGTCATCAAAAATTCTGTTTAAATTCTTTCCAAGTATTTTAAAATGTAGAAGCCATTCTTTTTAAAAAATAAACTTAAGGAGTACAAGTGCAGTTTTGTCACATAGATATATTGCATACCGGTAAAGTCTAAGCTTTAAGTGTAACTATCACTTGAATAGTGCCCATTGTACCCACTAAGTAACTTCTCATCCCTCACCCTGCTCCCACCCTTCCAAGTCTCCAATGTCTATTATTCA
This sequence comes from Ateles fusciceps, assembly GCA_036589455.1. Lineage (NCBI taxonomy): Eukaryota > Metazoa > Chordata > Mammalia > Primates > Atelidae > Ateles > Ateles fusciceps. Next base: position 7,220,041 of record JAZHEH010002789.1, on the reverse strand, counting down.
ACACCCTGTGTCTATGTGTACATTAAGCTCCCATTTATAGATGAGAATGTGGTATTTGACTCTCTGTGTCCGAGTGGATTCACTTAAAAGATAATGGCTTCCAGCTCCACCTACGTTGCTGCAAAAGACATGATTTCATTTTTTTATGACTTAACAGTATTCCATTGTGTGTGTATGTTGTGTGTGTGCATTAGACACATTTTCCTTATCCAATCATTTGTTGATGGACACTTAGGATGATTCCATGACTTTACTATTGTGAATGATGCTGTGATACATACAAGTGCAGGTATCTTTTTGATGTAGTGATTTCCTTTGGGTGGCATTGCTGATGTAGTGATTTCCCAGTACTGGCACTGCTGGTTTGCGTGGTAGTTCTATTTTTTATTCTTTGAGAAATCGCCATACCGTTTTCCATAGAGATTGTACTAATTTACATTCCCATCAACAGTGTATAAAATAATGTAGGAACCGTTCTTAGCTCCTGGGTCACACAAAAAGGCTCATAGTTTGCTGGCCAGCGTGGCCCAAGCCATAAGGATGCAGGCAAGATGAGGAGAGGAAGAGGGAAAGGAACAGCATGGATAGAAAGGTGTAATACTTAAATCTGCTAGGAAGTTAAATCTTATAACAAATGCTCTGGCCCAGAGTTTGTAAAATTTTCATAATGCATAGCTACTATGGTTAACAGGCAAATGTTCTGTGAACACTGGTAACTGTTTGCATAAAACCATTTCTAAATGTGTGTAGTAGACAATGCTACCTGTTTACAAAACTCTGCTTCCTTTTCTCCCTTGTCAGGCAAGTAGGCTGCTTTTCCCAGCATACCTTGCAGTTAGCTGTGGTCAGGTAACTAGCTTTCACAATGAAATGTGAAACCAAGTGAGATCATCCACTTTTAAGAAGAGGGTAGGCCTCCTCCAGCCTCTCTTCCCGCTCCCTCCAGCTGAACGTTATAGAAGATGGGGCTCCAGTGGATAGTAGAGTCACAAGAATGAGGGAGTCTTGGTCCCCCAAAAACCACATATAAAAGAGCTGCTCACTTACCAGGAGCATCTAGCTAAGACAATTATGAGAGCAGTAAATATACTTTTCATGCTTATTCAGCTCAATAGAGCAGTTAACCTTATTTATGCTAAGGTGTAAATTACTAAAAAATGTTTATTGTGTGACCATTACTTATAGAATACAAAATACACATTCATAGTTTTAGAAAGAAAAGTTATGAATTAATATGAAAAAAACACACAGAACTTTTCACATCAGTTGTGTTCAAGGAGTTATTGTGGGACACAAAATATAAAGTACTGCCTCCAACCCAAATAGAATAGGAGCAATCGCAGGAAGAAGGAAAGATCTATTTGCCTAACACATCCACAGAACACAGAACTTAGTATCAGATTTTTACTGTCTTTAAGCCCTTATGGTTCTGAAATCTCTACTCTAATCCTAACTCTTTCATTCTTCATTTTCAGACATGAAATTTTAGATTTTGAAAGGATTTGGATGGCAACATGTCCAACCTCTCACCTTTAGAGAAAAGCATGTTGTCAATATCAACAATATAATCCTTGAATTATATCAAGAATTATATTCCTCAGTCTCCTCTTTACCAGGCTAAGTACACCCCATTCCTATGGGATTTTTTTTTTTTTGCAAATATATTTTAATCCATTAATCTTTTTCATTCTTCCTTCAGTTGTTCACTCTTTCTCAGGTTACAAAGTTCAAAAAGGGACATGACATTCTAAATAAAGACATAACCAACAAGGCCAGCCAGGCCTATGTATAGACAGAGTTGAAAGCTGCCAGCCTGGTTTGATTTGAGATGCAGAAAAGCTCCTGGTTCTCCTCTTCTCCAGCCCCAATCACCCAGACAAAAATAGCCCCCTATCTTGCTTGCCAAGGACAATTTTCCCATCATTGGAGGGCCTTTGGGAAAAGGGGCAGAGGAAAGGCAACTACATTTCTTTTAAAATATGTGCTTGTTTGTAAGCTAGATACATTATATACATTCTTTCACTCCAACTCTGCAAATATCTTAAGAAGTTACTAGTGCATATATCATAAAGGGAGCAATCAGTAAAATATAAGAACATAAGCTCCGCAGTCAGGCAGACCTAAGTTTGAATTCCAGCTCCTACATTTACTGGCTGTGAGACCTTAGCTAATGTGTTTATCCTCTCAAAGCTTCAGGTTCCTGACCCACCTACAGTGCAGGGTGATGTGATAAATGAGCAACATAATCTGTGTGCCTGTCCCACTGCCTGGCTCCCAACAAATACTCAGTATGTGTAAGCCAGTTATTATTATCCCCATTTTACAGAACTTCAAGTTGAGTCAGAGAAGTTAAGTGATTTGCCTCAGGACACAGAGCTAAGAAGTGGCAGAAACAACATCTGAACCTAACTCTGCCTCCAAAGCTTGTGTTTTCTCCACTGTCTTTTCCAAAAGGCTTCTCATGAATTCATACGAATTGCCTTGGAGAAGCAGCATGAAAGTTCCACCATCATAATTTTAGAGTATCCAGCTTAGGAACTAAGTATATAGCCCTGATATGTAAGTAAGTAGGTAAGTATTCAGAGTTGGAAAGAATGAGTCAGAAGACAAGTTCCCAAGAAAATGTGGCTCAATTGGAAGGAGGGGAGCAAAAAGGCCTCCAGGGAGCTGTACTGTTCATGGCCACTGGTTATGGACACTGGGAACATTTGAGAATTGTGCACCAAAAGCTGGGTGGGGTAGTGTTCAGAGCCCGTTTTACCTAAGTTGCAAGAGCTCTAACAGGAACTTAAGCATTACACAGTAGTTCATACTCCGATCTGAACCTCTGGGGAAAAAAATCGCAATTTTATAAATTGGTACAGGAGACATATATCAAAGAAAGCCAGATATATAGTCAAAGAAAAAGAAGACAAAGGGAAGCCTGAAGGTGAGCTTGCTTTGTTCAGTCAAGCTAGAGCCTGCATACGCTACATTTGCTATTTGCCTTATGCCTTGTCGTACACATTGTATAGTCACTCAAAATTTACTGACAAAAGTGCTTGTCTCTAAATCGGGACACACAGGATTCCAATCACGGTTCCTTCACTTTGTGGCAAGTTACCGCATTCTCTGTGCTTCAGTTTCCTCTTCCTTACAATGAGGATAATAAGAGTACCTACCTCATAGGGGTGAGTAGGAAGTCGGTGAGTTAACACATATAGCAGAAGGTGCTCAACAGATTTTTTTTTTTTTTGAAATGGAGTTTTGCTTTTGTCATCTAGGCTGGAGTGCAATGGCGCGATCTCAGCTCACTGCAACCTCCGCCTCCCAGATTCAAGTGATTCTTCAGCCTCAGCCTCCAAAGTAGCTGGGATTACAGGCATGTGTCACCAAACCTGGCTACTTTTTGCATTTTTAGTAGAGATGGTGTTTCACCATGTTGGCCAGGCTGGTCTCGAACTCCTGACCTCAGGTGATCTGCCCACCTCGACCTCCCAAGTTTCTGGGATTACAGGCATGAGCCACCATGCCCTGCCCACTCAACAGATATTAACTGTTGTTATTCTCTCATTTAATCCTCACAATCAGTCAAGAAACTGAGACTGAAGTGTCTCAGTGACTTGCCCAAGTCTTCCCCAGACAGTAATCAGAAGGATCAGAACCCAAAGGCAGAATATATGTCTCCAAGATCATCTTCTTCCTCCTTGCCGTGCTGCTTCTGTGATGTGTAAGAAAAGCTCAGTCACCTATCAAACAATGCTTTCCAAATAATCTGAAATTTCCTTTATTGCTTTACAGTCATGATTGGGACTTGGGAATCTGTCTTTACTGAATAGCTGAATGGGCATCTGCATGTGGCCAAATATCATTAGTGAGAAAAAGTCAATACATCAACCTACTTGCTCATAGTACAGAAGAGAACAATTAAAATAAGCAGGAAATACATGTGCATTTTTCTTCCTAAAATACCCTGGCCAAACTACTTGTTGAGCCATAACCACTAGCAGCAGTTACTCAAATTTAATTAAAGAAGGCATCACATTTTTGGTAACATTGGCATACATGATGCCCCTGCAGTTTCTTTTCTGTTTGGTAGTTTGTGACTCTAAAATTTCCATTGTTATGTGTGTTAATTTATGAAAATAAATTTTTTTGAAAACCTTTCAAAAAAAAAAAAAAAAAAGAAGGCATCACCATACTCTTTGTCATCCTCTCCACTAAGAAGAAACTGAAGTGGTAGATGGGCCCTGCCTAAGATAATGAAGGGTCCTCTTTAGACATATCAATTTCAAAACTTTGGACAGGTCATTGAAAGCAGGGAGGTGAATAAACAGAAACAGCACAGCTCTCCATAAAAAGTTAGTTACTAGCTTATTTGTGAAAGAATCTGTCATTCAAATTATAGGCAGTAAAAAAAACATGTTTCTCTTGCTCTCTATTGCTAAATAAATTAACATTTCCCCCTCAAAATGTATGTGGGTGCATGTGTGGGTTTGCGTATGCACCTACAGCTGTTGGCTGGACATGAATAAACAAACAAGCAAGCACTTCTGCAAGCTATTTCCACTCACACTGGTACAGCTTGAAAAGATGCACGCTTGGGGAGACCACATCACCTCAACCCCTCGGGAGGACCTGGAGTGCCAATCCTTTGTAAAGTTTGTAAAAAAAAAAAAACACACACACACATTTTCATCTCTGTTCATGTAAAATCTGGAACACTACCCTGGACAGTGTTCAGGAAGTTTTTAACTTTAAGCACATGAAAATTTCCATTTTCATAGGTCAAAACATATTGAAGACCAGCCGTTTATAGGGTTTTGTTGCATAACATTGCTAGAATAATGCAGAAAAATCCTGGGGTAGATCAATCCACTGAATAGAAGGAAGCGTTTCTCAAATGATAGATTTGAGTAATTAGTAAAAAAAAAATAGTAATTAGAAAAAAAAATAGTAGTTATATTGCAGAGGAGCACAGACCTGTGCATTTAAGATCTAGATCAGCAGCTGGGGTGTTCTTATGAAAGACCTTTCATGAAAGAGTTTCATAATCAGATGGTCTCTTACCACAGAAAAATTCATGCTCAGTATAATTTTTAATGGCTTCTGACATGTTGAAATTTTCTTTATTTTCCCCCAAAACAATCATCAGCCTTTATATACCTCAAAGTGTGTATTTTTTAGTCAACATTGAAGGATGTGAATAGAATTAGCTCAATTTCAATACACAATCCCTGATTCTCCCAAACATTGTAGGCTTATAAGTTCTAATGGTGAGAAGAAATAAAATCAGATGAGTTAAAGCATATCTCTACTGAACAAAGTAAGTGGTCAAATACTGTCTTTCTTCACTTTTCTCTGGAACTTCAGTGTTTTTATAGGATCAGACCGTTCATTGAAGCTGCCATCCCTCATTCACCTGTATTTGGCACTGGATTTTATTAAAAATGGAGAACAGATGAACCACTGGGCTTGAGGTATGGTCAGAGTTTTCTTAAGGGGTCTTCTTCACACAACAAAAATCAGATCCAACTTGATCATTCTTATCAGTCACCAAAGTGAAGTGAAAATATGTTGTGAAAATTCAACCTCTTAGATGAAGGAGCCAGCAAACATGGTTCTGCCTCCATGCAATTAGGTGGCTCAATTTTTAAAAGCCTCATCATAATGGCTCAGAGGAATCCCCATTTTGGTTGATGCTGCTTTTCTCTGAAACACCAAAGGTTAACCCCATCCATGGGTCGGCACATCTCTAAAGTCTCAGCCACTTCGAGAGGTCTCTCAATGACAACTTCTTCCTTACAGTGAAAACCAGGTGTAGGAAGAACAAGGATGGCAGGTTCAGGGGGAAAACGATCACCCTAACTACACGGCGACAAGAACATGAGAGCTACGGACTTCATGGTGCAGGAACGCAGGCATTTCTAGATACCGAAACAGCGTCTGCAATGGCAGACGATTATGTCTGTGATCATCTGAAACCCTGAAAATAAGGCTAACCAAGTCGGGGGTTGCCTAAGGGCCACAGACACAGAACTCCAGCCAGTGTCAACAGAAGGCTGGTAACTGTGATGACCACAGGCATGAGCAGGAATGAGAACATCCACTGTCTAACACACACCCAATACCACAGACCTAATGCCCAAACCCCCACATCTGCCTGGCCTTCACTAAGCCCTGAAATAATAAATTTAAAAGACCATAAATCACCTTTCTTAGGCTGGAGGTTGCATAGGGAAATTCCTAGATGAACCTATTAGTTGAGAACAATCTGAAACCTTTCACCAAAATATGTGGACAGAAATGTGATCCTAAGAAAACTTGTGTATCTTATTTTTGGTGCATTGCATTGCATTGTATTTATGCATGCTTAACTTTCCCATTTGTCAAAGAGATTCTTAAGAACAATAACAATGTCTTGAATATCTTTATATCGCCACACCTGTATAGAGCCTGACACATAGTAGAAACCCAATATCTCTTTAATGAATAGATGGATGAATGAAGAATGAACTTTATTGTAGTGCTAATGTTTCATCTTGATATTAAATAGGCATTACTTTCTTTTTCCTTCAAAGATACAGAGAGATCTGACTCCAAAATAAGAGACATGATTTGTACTTATTACATTTTAGCCTAAGATCTACCATATGGTACCAAGTATATTGAGAGTGAGGAAAAAACAAAAAGAAAAAGAATCACTACCTGCCAAAATATACCGTCTGTGAATAAAGAGTATCATCCCATCTCACCACAGTAAATATTTCAGCCTCTCCTACCTGTTCTCCTAGGTGGCTTTCCACTTGCAGAAGAATATAATAAATGATAGGAAGTTAAACGAGGTCCCCAAAGAATCCAAATTAGCTCTTAGCAATACATGCCTCAATAAGGTCTTGAGGAGCTTTATAAGAGAAACAGTAGATTCTTTCCAAACAACTCAATTTCACAGAGTCAGTGCTTTCTGAATACAGTGAACACTGATACCAAAGGAAACATAAAATGTGACAAGAACATTATGGAATAAGCCATAAGGGACACTAAGGTTATGAACCCAAAGAAAATTCTACAATAGGAAGATTGTATTGCTTTCAGTTCAGAGCAGGTAAAGTAGGTTCAGGGTAAAACAAAAAACCAACTTTAAATCAAAGAATCCAGTAAAATGAATCACCTCTTTGGAGATTCAGATTTTAGAGTTAAGAAAGACCAGGAATATTAGCCAAGTAAAGATAAGAGACTGCCAAGGAAAAGTAATATCCAGTAAAAGCACAGAGGAAAAAACAGTAAGTATTTTACTTTTCCTTCCCATATTGAAATTTTTATAGAACTTTAAAAAGCATGTTGGAGGAAATATACTTTTTTTACTTTAATTATATGATTCTGGAAAGACACAGTCACTGTCAGCAGTATCTGGAAGTATTACATTAGAAAAGTCTATACTAGAAATTTTGAAAGAAAGTTTTAAAATGTCTGGAGAGTTTGGCTGTGGATACACAAAGAAAAGATCATTTTCGCTCTATTGCTGAATTATCAAACTATCATGATATCAGCTGTGGATATGACAGATAATATGAACCAAACATGTTAAATGACATGTTCACATTTCTATGCTCATGGAGTATTTGGAAAAATACTGTAAGGATAATTCTTGATTGCTCTAATTCTCCCATTAATATTCAATAGCATCAACCAAATAGTTCATGGTCCTGTCTTCCCACGCATGTAATTATCTGTTTCTATGTGGACACGAATTAGTAGAGATTGATTGCTTTATTGTTCACATCAACAACGTTAACCAAACATGTTTGAAATGCTGGCCCTAAACTAAACACAAATTTCAACACAGCTACACTGATCAAGCCTGACTACATGAATTATGCAAAATATAAAACTGAAACACGCTTTTACATTAAATAACTGAAGTTCACACTGTCTATAACCTATAGTATCAGCAGAGTAAATCTAAAAATAATCATAAATATTTTGTGTGGTTTAATCTTGAGAGAAAGTAAGAGAAGTTTCCACATGGCTATCATAAAAATAAATGTCAGCAGCATATAAGCAAATGAGACCAGATTCAGTATATGTGTAATTCTCTTTGTTGTTAACAAAGATTGACCTAGGATAGATCTCTTGGGTTAGTGATAATAAGAGATGGTAAAAGCAGTAACACAAAATAGGAATAGAAAAGCAGAAGAATAAAAATGGGAACAAATCAATAAAATTCCTGCAGAGTGATTTAGAAGACTAACATTTTCTCAATTGCAAATTAGGTTATAATCTTGACAAACTTTTGGCTGTGTTTTTTAGTATCTTTTATTAGAACATCAAAATTTTTAAAATAATTTACTAACATGTTATCTCATAAAAATATTGAATATTGTCATCTCTCTTTCATAATAGAAAAAAACTTATATGTGGAGATTTCTCTGAGCATCTACTTTAGACCTGGGTCTAAATAAAGGAGAAGAAAGCCAAAAAAGAAAAAAAAAAAAATCTCGGTCTTGAGACAATTGTTTTTTATTAAATGATCATATAAACACATCTGACTTACCTTTTTTATTGGTAGCATCAGGCAAATTACCTGTACATCTTTTTCTTCAAAATCCTTTGATCTAAGAACAAATTTAGATAGTATTTGAAACTAGTATTATTACAGATACAAGGCATTTTTCCTTGGTTTCTGTGATTCGTTTTAGTATTGCTGAATGAACATTAGTAATGTCTATGTCTTGAGGAGGCTGAATTTGAATAGAAAATTACTAGCTTTATTATAATCACTCACAGACTTTTAAATTATGCTGTCAATATTTTCAATAATATATTTCACTCTTGTTTTAAATGTTTGGTTAGATAACCACCTCCTTTCTCCTCTTGCTCCAGCTACTGTTAATTCAATATAATCATTCAATAGAGTATCATGCTTCTCCCAAAACAAGCAAGAATTAAAGTCACAATCCATAGGCAAAGGCTCATTATTACCGGCTTGTTGGAATTAATCACATTTAAGGCAGCAATATAACCTGATAACCCTCAACCTAATTGTCTCAATCATTCTACTCTCTTCATACAATAGTTACTTTCCCAAAAACTGCTACAAGTCTGAACTGATAACCCAGGTTCTGTCTATAGGCTGACATCCACTGATATTTTTATGCCGAGAGAACACCACAGGGTCATTTTGCTAAATTTATACTTAGTTGTTTCCAAGAGAAAAGTTTCCCCTCAATACAACTTCACCAGCAAAATATACCTGACATAGATTAGTACTGATATAATTGTCAAGGAAATTAAGTATCTTTACATGTGTTAGTAAAAGCTGTATTTTTCCAATTTGATTTCTCCATTTATATCTTTAAAAATGGAAGACTCTGGAGTGCCCCTTGAACTGTATATTTTAGATGTCTTGTATTAAATACTATTAATGGAAGAATAACTAATATAAGTATTCTTAAAAATTAAATTTACATATTTTGGCAGAAAAGATCGGGACTTCGTGTCTAAAGCCTTAAGGTTGAGCTTTTTTCACTAACAGACCCATGCTGGGCCTCAATTTCTACATTTTTAAAGTTAGTAGGTTGAACCAGATGTCTCTGAAATTCCCTCCAACATCCTAAATTCATTTAAGACTTTTGATGTGAAGTAGTAATTTTTTTAGAGGTGGATGATCATAAACTCCTCCCTTGAGCCCCTCTTTTGGAGAACTTCCTTTATATAGTTAAGTCCCATCATTTGTTGAGGGAACAAAGAAATACAGTGTACATAGAACAATTGATAACCAAAACATTTTGATTCTGATGAAACGGAATTGGAGGCTTAACTCTCATGTAAAGATCCGGGTTGTAAAACAAAGTATCTCAGTCTTCGCAGAGCTCTTATAAACTGTTCTTCCTCTCTCTTGGACTGCACAATTGATGACAATCTGAGATCTAGCAAAGTGCTGGGGCATGTTACTGAAACACCAAGGGTTTGGTCTAGGTCCTGCTGCTCAACCACACAGAAAGTCAACCACTGAGATGACATGTATTGCCAAGAAAGCAGACTTTAATTGGGTGCTGCAGCCAAGGAGAGAGGAGCTCAGTCTCAAATCCATCTGCCTGACGGACTAAAACTAGGGGTTTATATAACAGGGAAGACATGGTTTAAAAGCAGTCATAGACTCCTCCACATGCAATTTGATTAACTGACACAGATAACACACACATTAAAGATGCAATAAGAGCAGGCACCAGAACCAAACACATCCTCTAAATGGAATGGGTGCATTCATTTTTCACTGTTATTTTTAATTTCATATGAGTTTGTGTATTCAGAATACTTGTTAAATTAAAAAAGAGAAAGGCCCTCAGACCAGAATTAGTGGTCAATGGAGTATAATGGCAATAAGATAATACAGAAGTTGAAATTTGAAATTCTGCTGCCAAATGGTCCTGGAAAGTATTCAAGCAATTATTCAGCTAAACCAAAAAGTAAAATAATTTCCACCATACAATTAAAAATAAAGGCAATATGCTCTGGTTTCTCTTCATAACGAATAAATCTTTCACCTTTTCCTAAAGTTTTCTGCAGAAAGGACAATTATGAGTCTATAGCCAAATTTTTTGATGTCCTGCTTAGACAGGGCTAAGAATAAATGAATGAATTAATTAATTAATTAAGGCAATGTTGAGGTAAATGATCCAGATTGCCTTTATATTGATTAAATTGCCTTCATGAGTATGAAACTCTGCCGTTTGTCCATAGCCAAAGACTAATAAAATCATAGGATGTCAGAAGAGAAGGAACTATATAGATCATCTTATTTCACCACACCATTCTATAGGTAAGAAAGCTCAGAGTGGAGCGTTTAAATGATTTTCTTTAAGATGTAGAAGAGAGTCCAACTGGAACCTAAGTCTTTGAACCTTCTAGCTAGTTCATTCCAATTTACACAACATGAGTTAACTAATAGCTTATAAGGAAGAAATGTTAATATTGAGGGAACAAAAGTTATGTTGAAAAACAAAAGAAGAAAAATATGGTTGCTTTATTTATATCATTTGTTGTCACTTTGAAACCATTGTGTTAAATACACTTAATGCAAAGTTTTAGAAAGTATAATGTCACAAAGAAGAAATGCTATAATGCTGAATGTGTTCTAAAAATGCTAATCTCTAAATGCAGACTTTTTGAGGATTTTGTTTTCCATGTTCATCGATATTTTATATCCATTCTTTAAAACTCAACTAGCAAGAAACACAAAATCTTTAATGTCTGGAATTCTGATTTTAATGTTTTAGTGACATCTATTATAAATATTCAATTAAAATAATTATCTTTATTTAAAAAAAAACCACCTCTTTAGAACAGCTGTAAATAAGTAGACAAACCAAGGCACCTATTTTTAACTCACCCTAATTAAATTTCCCAATCTCCCTAAGGCATTTAAAGAGAGTATGGAGAAAGTGAGCAAATGAGTGCGATTGTGTACGTGACCTCTAAACTCTGCACAATGCACCCTCAGATTTTTGATAATGCCTATTACAGTCCTAAATGCACTTAAAAAGGAATGATAAGACTATCTGAAGAATAACTGTTATGCCCAACTATTGTTAAGAATTTTAAAGTTGATGTTGCCCAGGAGATATTAGAGAGAGTAGAACCCTCCAGCTGGCTCACCCCCCGTGTAGAACACCCAGGTGTTCTTATCACATTTGTCTGTGGATCTTCACCGAGGTGGGGAGGGGATATGGGATCTTCCACCATCAAACCTTATAATCACCCTTATTTTATCAGGTAGAGAACATTCACAATTTCATAACTAATGAGTAATAGCCCAACGGCTAAGATCAAGGTCTTCCGTCTCCCAGGACACATTCAGCCTTTTCTCAATACATCTCATTCTCATACTTTTAAAATATATTATAAAGTCTTATAAGGTGGGCAATATTTTTCCAATAAAGACAAATGTTTTATATTTTTGATTTCATAGAAAATCTGAGAAAATCAGACACAAAATTTTTTTTGTAACATACAGTTTCATGCCATAGAAAAGTTTAACATAAAAATCTAATCTGATTAATGATACCTGGCTACGTTTATCATGCTGTGGCTAAAGCCTTGGACTTTATGTGGAAAAGTTGTAAATGTGCGTATTTAAAGGAAATGTCTGTTCACACTTTAAAATATCTTATTTTAACTAGAATTCAACCAAGAACTAGCTGGAGCAGTTAATGGAATAAACTGTACTTTATTTCCAGCATTGAAGCTTCTTTCTTACTGAGGTTTCCATCGCTGTTCCTCTCCTTTGGTTCTGTTCCTTAGTTTATTCCCCCCTGAATAACTCCCTCGCTCAGTTACAAGATTTTCTTCTCTATCATCCAACTTCGTATCTCTCTACCTCCTCCTCTTCCCATTCTATTGTTGTAATCACACTTCCAAAGAATATTTTCATCTTCCAAGGACCCTTCCAGCAATCAAATCTTCCTCTTTCGTGGGAATGCTGCCAAACCACTACCAATTCTTAACACGTTGCTCATCCAGGTTCCTGCTTACTGCCACCTGTGATCCCTTCACAATTTCTTCCCTGGACACAAGCTACTGCTTCCCATGCAAACTGCCTTCAGCCTGGACGAGCAACAACTGAACCAACAAACCGACCCAAACGTGTGTCTGTAGAGCTAAGACATCAGCCATGTCAGGAAATGGAGCGAGTCAGAAAACAGTCTGGATTATTGACTTACAGTAGGTGCTTGACAGTACTGTTTGTGAGTACCTAAAAGATATCAAGCACACAGTCCTGACAAGAGTTCTGTAAATAGAAATTTTCTCCATGTCACAGTTGAGGAAACTGAGGCCCAAAGGTCCTCAGAGTATAATTTTGGCCGGTCTATTTATTTTTATTTTTATTTTTGAGATGGAGTCTTGCTCTGTCACCCAGGCTGGAGTACAGTGGCACAATCTTAGCTCACTATAACTTATGCCTCCCAAGTTCAAGCAATTCTCCTGCCTGAGCATCCTGAGTAGCTGGGATTACAGGCACCTGCCACCATGCCCAGCTAATTTTTGTATTTTTAATAGAGATGGGGTTTTGCCATGTTGCCCAGGCTGCTCTCAAACTCCTGAACTCAAGTGATCCACCTGCCTCAGCCTCCCAAAGTGCTGGGATTACAGGTGTGAGCCACTGCACCCGGCCTGGCCAGTCTCTTTAAATGGAGCTAGCCCACCCCTAAAATTATGAAAGAGTCGTATAGCATTTCACTTTAATGTCTCCACAAGCAATGTTAGTCAGGACCACCTCCTGCCATCCACAAGGACACTCTGCCCCTCCTCCTCCTGTCTCTCCTCTCTGATTCTCTGACCTCCACTCCAGATATTCACCAAGGACTCTCTTGTCTATTAACCTTTCCTGGCTAGACCACTTGAGACATTTTTTCATAGGAAAGCGATGCTATTATTCATACCCTGCCTCTTAAAGATAGGTTAACTGAGAAATTGTGAAACTGGCCTTCCTGTCAACTAATAAGTATTGGAACTGGAATTACAACCCTTTGGGATGAATGGAACACACAATCTAACACTGAAATTTCGTATTCTCTCAACTACTCCATGCAACAGTTATTCACATCAATTTCTTTTTATATCACTACAGAAATTACCTTTTGAGGTTTTATTTAAAGAAATTAAGATCCGTAGCAATTACTTAAGAATTAAAGTAATAATAAATAGCTAACATTTTATGTAATAAGTAACAAGCGTGAGCTATGTGTCTTACAAATATCTCATTTAATCCTTATAAAAATTACCATGTAGGTAGTTCCATCATATGTCACTTAACAATGGGATATCTTCTGAGAAATGTGTCCTTAGGTTTTTCATTGTGTGAACATCATAAAGTGTATCTACACAACCTAGATAGTATGCCCTCCAACAGACTTAGACTATGTAGTATAGCCTATTGGTCCTAGGCTACAAACCTCTACAGCCCGTTACTGTGCTGAATACTATAGGCAACTGTAATGATAGGTAAGTATGCATGTATCCAAACATAGAAAAGTACAGAAAAAAATGCCATATTATAATCTTAAGAAACCACAGTCATATATTCGATCTGTCATTGACTGGAATGCCATTAATTGGTGTATGACTATATTATTTTTATATTATGAATGACTATTTTTTGCCTTTATTTTCTTAATTTAAATATATAAGCCTCACTATTAAAGAAATATAACTCTGGTGAGATCTCTTTAAAGACAACATGCAGAATCTCAAAAGACACGTAGAATCTTCGAAAAGTGTTGAAGATACAAAAATCTTCAAAAATCTTCTACCATTTTACATGTCTTAGATTATAGACATACAACAAAAGTTAAGTGGAACTTAAAACACATTCATTCAACTTGGGGACAATTCTTTTGAATAATTATATTTAATACTTCTATTTTTTCACTGTTATGAAAAATGACAACTACCTACCACAAATGTGCAGGTAAACTGGCTGAAGGAGAAGGTTGTATTCTGCATTTATTACCAGATGAGTTCAAATTATTTCTATCCTTCCTAAAATCATGGTTATCAACTTTGAGTTTTAAAAATAGAACAGGGTTTTTAATTTTACCAGATGAGTTCAAGTTATTTCTATCCTCCCTAAAATTAGGGTTATCGACTTTTAAGTTTCAGAAATAGAACAGGGACTTTATGAAAACAAAGTATTTGAATGAGCATTAAAAACATTGTTCATATTTATACACCCACAACTCACACTGCCTTCAGTATAGACTAGATTACACTAAGGGCTCACCTTACAGCTGTTTCAACACAGGCTGAGTGGTTATTCTGGGTAAAGGGGATGAGTAGAGGTTTTAATATTGACAATCAAAATTGAGACTGAAATAGTCACCAAGTAAAGAATGTGTCATAATTTAGAATAAGTCAATGAATAATATATATTTTTTAATTATTGAAAATACAAGGGGCTATGAAGATACATGCTGGGTATGTTGCCAGTCTAAGTGCATAACATAAAGTATTTGGCTGAACCACATAAAATTCCCATTTTAAATCAAAATGATCACTTCTCAGCCTTTTGGCTAAGATCAAGTGAAGAATGAAATGTATTGAGTACTATATTTATAAAAATAAATTAATGCACAAATAAACACAGGCTGGAGAAGGAAAAACGTCTTCCTTACAGTACAATGCCAATCAACAAAGGCAAACAGAATGATGGGGTTAGAAAATCCCCAATGGACGGGTGAAAGTTTGATGAGGATTGGGATATTCACACGGTTTCAAAGTAACTCTCCACAAATTCCTTATTACTTATCAAGGATAACTTTATAATAGAATTTTAGAGTGGAGAAACTTGACAGAGACCACCTTAATCAGTGATGAAAGTTAGCACCGCCAACACTGGGACAAACTAATATATTTCACCTCTTGTTAGGATGATCTGAGAAGGACAAAACAGCACCCATCACCTCTGTGATATTTTTTATAAAAAGCATAGTCTGACTCTAATCATAAGGAAACATCAGGCAAACACAAGCTGAGAGTCATTCTGCAAAACAACTGGCCTGAACTCTTGAATAACAAGGTCAAGAGAGACAAAGATAGGCGGAGCAACCATTCTAATTTAACAGAGACTACAGAGACACAAATATAGAGCATGACCCTAGGGTGGATGCTGGGCCAGGAAAAAAATTTTCATAAAGGATGTTGTTGAGACAATTGAAAACATATGAATCTGGACTATGAACGAAATAAAAGCGTTGTATTAATGTCAGATATTCTTATTTTGTAACGGTTCTGTGGGTAGAAGAGAGAATCTCTCTTCTAGAAAATCTCTCCTAATTTCTTATCTTCTTAGGAAATACAGACTATAGCATTTAGAGGTAAGAGGGCACAATGTACACAATTTATATCAAATAATTCAGAAAATGTACAATACATGTAGATATATAAAGAAATTATAAAGTATATGGGGCAAAATGTAAACATTTCATGATTTATCAAAATAAGTAACAACGAAGCTTACCTATAATCTCATATGGCTCAATCTAACAGCTACATGTTTATTGACATATATAATCAACTAAAAACCACTTAGGAACTAGAAATAACTTACTAATAGAATCACAATCAAAAATACCTAGAACAAGTATGTGAACCTGGATGAAATTCAAATTAATATATAAGTATGTTGAATACATTGTCAATAGTTGACATTCTCACAGCAGACATTGCATTTTTGAAATTATATTCTTTCAATATACTTTTGGCCCAAGACATAACACAGGAAATTATTTGAGCTGCTTGAGTGGGGCATCTCCAAATGAGCAGTCATGTCACCACTGATATTGCATCTCACTTTTTACTTCAGTTTATTGCATGGAAAAGTAATTCATCTCTTTGAATATGTTTCATAAGAAAAACAGAACTCTTCTAATTCTCTTCCAAGAAATCCTGGGGCAATAGTAAATTCTGCATCCAAAATTTGAAAGGAACTTTTTACAACTTGAAATCCCACTGTCAAAGTGTAGCCTGGAAAATATTTTTATAAAACTAAAGGTAGAACAAATAGTGTAAAGAAAAAAATTCCAAATACATTCCTACGCTAGTCAAGGAACATCAGATTATTCAGCATTGTACCTATTGGTCTTCCTAATAAACTGAATCATGACACATGGCACTAAAGATTCAGGATGGACGCACTGCGACATCATAAAATATTTTCTAAAGTGATTATTCATTTTGCGGATGGATTTAATGCAAAATACATCCATGCCCCCGAAATGGAATTTTAATCTAATCAGTGATGATGTATTTTTCTCTAAAATCTTTAAAAACTAAACAAAATCAAGCCAAAAATGAAAATCATTCAAAATACAAATCACCCATAATCATGGTATGTAAAGATAACATCATCACTGTTAAAACTCTGGTATATTTCATACCAGCATAAACCCATACATGGATCCATCCATTCATTTATTTTTATATACAAAATAAGTGCTTTGAATACAGTCTGTACATTGTTGGTTTTCAACTCCAAACATTTTCATATGGTTTTTACATATTTCTTTCATAACAATTCAAATGAAGGTGCTATGGAAAGTGAATCAATATCTTCAGGACACGGAAAAGCAGCCAACCAATGGTGCAGGTCTTTAAGGACAGTTCCCAAGGTTTGTTCACCTTTGGGAAAGTCCTAAGTTGAACCTCAAGTGTTAAGACTGCATAGGAATGAGAAGGTTCTTCTTCCTTCTCCTTCTCCCAGTAAGACCACATGGTAGACTGATCCTTACTGTTAGGGAATGCACCATAGCTCTGTTTGTAATGGGGCATTCACATCCTCTGCATGGTCTCTTTTGGCTCTAATCTCAATTATCTGGTGAGACTAAAGTGACGGTTTGATTATTTTTTTCTGTATAAAAAACTGGTAGACCTATATGACTTTTCTCCTATTCCATTAGCCCCATTTCCATTAGCAGTGGTTACTAAATAAACTGCCCACACCACAATCTGGCCTTAGCTCCTTTCCAATATCACCTCCCTCTCAACACCAGTCACTCTGTTCTAGCCACTGCTGCCTGAACATGCCATTTCTTCTCTCTTCCGTGTATCTTTATTTGTAACATTCCTTGCTCCAAAAATATCCTTTGATCACTTCTCTGTATATTGAAGTTATACACACACACACACACACGCGCGCATTTATGTATATCATGATCATCATTGCCTTTCCTCATCCTCCCAACGACAGCTATATTTCTTTCCTCTGTTCACAAACATTTGTTGTATCTCAATGCATTTTTTCTTTTAACCTTGTGTCAGATTTTGCTTTTGCAATTTTTAATTGTATCATTCCCCACAGAGAAATTTTCCGGAGGGCATGGCTGTGTTTTAGTCTTTGCTATTTCATTCGATTTTCAATTAGTATCATGATCACATTAGATGTTTACCTAATATAGGAACTGATGAATTAAAATAGGAAAATATCAAGAGCCTTTGGACAAGCTGAACAAAGTTAACTACGGGAAATCTGGTGTTCTATGGGTCAGTTAATCATTCAAAGTAGTACCAAAACAGGGCTGAGATAATTGTACAACTTTGTGTTTTAAGGGGAAGACCAGCTCAGCATGTTTGTTTTATTCTAATTTTTAACTACTTCTACAAACAATATTAGCCCAGAAGACATCAACCTTTTCCAAGTTTTGTTTTGGCTTCACCAGCCATTTATAGCTTTCACTTTCCAGTGCCTCTATACCAGAAGGGCTACATAATGCACAAAATGAAAATGTGGGGTTATTCATTTCAGGTTATTCAGGGCTTCAGGATGTTCACAGGAGAGCATTGAACTAAGTGCAGCACCCTTCTTTTTTTTTTTTTTTTTTTTTTGAGACAGAGTCTCGCTCTGTCACCAGGCTGGAGTGCAGTGGCATGATCTCGGCTCACTACAACCTCTTCCTCCCGGTTTCAAGCGATTCTCCTGCCTCAGCCTCCTGAATAGCTGGGACTACAGGTGCATGTCACCACACCAAGCTAATTTTTGTATTTTTAGTGGAGACCGAGTTTCACCACGTTGGCCAGGTTTCACCCACCTAGGCCTCCCAAAGTGCTGGGATTACAGGAGTAAGCCACCACAGTCAGCCCCTTCTAAGCACAGGACTCTGCAACCACACGTCATGTGCAGCCAGTGCTGTCTGTATAAAATGTCTGTCTGCAGTTTTCCATTCTTTTAACTGAGGTAAAAACCAAAGAGTATCACATAAAGTGAATACTGATTTTCCAAAACAATCCAACAAGAAATGAAACAGAAAGAAGGGCCCAGAATTTTCAAATTATTCTTAGACTATTTATCCAAGTTTCTTTCTTGACCTGTGCACAGATTTCTCTGGGTTGTATTTCCTTTATACATCTACTTTTAAATTGTATTTTTGCAGGTTTCGAGTCATGCAACAAAAATCCTTGCAAACCTTTTCCAAAAGGAGAGTAGGGGTGCATTATTACATTCCATTCTCCGTTGAATGTTTTACTTTTTTGGTTAAGGACTCTGTTCATCTAAGTTTCAGCTAATTTTTTTTAATGGGCCTTCTCTGGTCATCTCAGTCTTCAACACAAGACAATTTCTTTTGCAAAAAAGTGAAATGTATAGAATTGACTCCAGCCCTATAAGACCCATTACTTTTAAAGGCATTTCATCTCCGAGTGCAGCCTGCAACATGAGCCTTTCAGTGGAGTGGGGACTAAGGAGGGAAGTGGTGGAGAGGAAGGATGAGAGAGATCAAGGCCAATGGGAGAGCCCACCAGAGGTATGCTGGGTTATAATTAATGGCATGAGGTTACAACCTGCAGCTGACTTCGGTTACAGTAAAAGGTCAACCTTCTGCTACAATCTGCATTTACTGATTTGGAGTTGGCTACAGTCTTCCCTTTCCCTCCCTCCCTCAGGGTTGGCTGTCTAGCTGATCCCTGTTGTATGCCTTTCTTTATTCCAACAAAGATTCTTTTTCACCCTTTACACAAACATTCACCCAAACCCATACCCCCACCCTCACCCACACTCCCACAGAGGCACACAGACTCAAAGACTGGACACTTCCACGGCTTATATTGTATATCAGGGGATCTGAGGCTTTTGGATGCTTCTGCCAAAACCGACCGCATTCTTCTGCCAAGTCCTCTCCCTCATCCAGTGACATTTGGAAGGACAAAGGGGGCGAATTCAAATAGGCCTTATTTCCAAGTGGATAGGACATTCTCTGGTGAGCATAAAGCAATTTTGGTGTCAAAATCATTTCATCTGAAGTACTCAAGCCCTTGAGGAATCTCTACCTCTGGTCGAACTGAAAATGGGGAAATGGTGTTGGGATGTAGGAGTGAGTAGCGAAATAGCCAGGTGAAAAAATCCTGGAGCTCTATGCTGCCAGGGCTGGTGCAGACATTCCCCATGGAGCTGGGTATTTAGGAGAGTGGAGGTCTCTCTCACCACACCAGGTGGCCTCACCATGCTTCACTCTGAAACCACTGCTCCTCCACAAGAAGGGGACTGCTTACAGACATCAGCCTCCTGTCAACTCCCTTGCATGCTCTTATGCTAGCAGGTGTAGGTACCCCTCTGCTTCTTTCCATTCCCACCCCCACACTCCCCACTGAGTGCCTCGCCTTCTATAGCTACCTGTAGCCTTTATTCAAATCGCTGCATCTTCTCACATCCAAGTACTAACCAGGCCTGACCCTGCTTAGCTTCCAAGATCAGACGAGATCGGGTGCGTTCAGGGTGGTATGGCTGTAGACTATCACTGCATCTTCTATCCCAGAGATTCCCAAAGTCTAATCACTTATGTAGCATCTTTCATGACTTAACATTTTCAGTTACCACTTCCTGGTATTGTTATTAACATTTTTTCTTTTAATGACTTACTTTCTTTAACTAAAATACATTTTTAATGGAAACTTTTCATTACTGCTAAATGGAAACCAGTATCACTTGCAAGCAATAGAAGAATAATAAAAGCTAGATTAAACAATAAAAAGGCATTAATTTGGGGACCATTAAAAGCCATCTTGCCTATATCTGTGGTAGCCATAACCCTCTTTGGGAAACACCGCTCTTACCAAGCCCTACTTGAGACAACTAACTAATCAGTTTATGTAAGGAGAGGTGTATCTGTCAGTTGTATTTTGACTCCGTATGCTTTACAGATAAACAGACGCATATTCCTGGATGCCTTTATGGTCAATCCAAAAAGGAAAAAAAAGTCAACATTCTCAGAATTAAGCCATTGAGCCCCTTTGACTGGAAACTCTTCACCTTCCTTCTCTAAGCTTCACTTAGAAAGGGGAAGGAGGGGAAGGAGGGAAGGAGGGAGAGGAGGGGAAGGAGGGAAGACACCTATTTTGAGATACTAACCAGGGCCAGAAGAAGATACATTTTGGATCTTATAGATTTCTGTTTAATCCTCTTATAAGTAAGGACCCTTGCTATGCAAGCTGCCCATAAATATTGGGCTTTTCATTTATTTTACAAGTATTTACCAAGTTCAGTTGAGGACTTAGACCTGGTGCTTAAGATCTCATTAGAGATTCAGAGTGAGAACTCACAGCTTAGCAAAAGAATTGGACTTAGGAAATCCAAACCCCTTTAGTTTTCTCAAATTTGATTACCTTCATAGGTGAAAAAAAGGAAGATCATTTCAAAGTTCAATTCATGTGCAAGCTTCAGATTTAAAATTTAAGTCTCAAGTTCATCTCCAGGCTTCCTGGAACAACGGCTGTCACAACATAGTGACACCAAGAGCAGCCTGTTCTCACTCTCAGCATCCAGACCCTTTCAGGCACAGGGCTAGCTGGCTGATGGATTGCTCATGGTCGGAAAAGGTGGCTGAACACATGGATGGGATATACAAGGTGGCTCGTAAAACTTATGAGCCATGTTCTGTGGTGTGACCTGGGTGAGAGATGGTTCAGCTTCAGTGGAGGGATAATTAAAAACAATTAAGTGCTGCTGGAGAGATGGCAGAATTCAGCTCAGACTTCAGGGCTGTGCAAACCCAGTCTGGGTGAGGGCCAGGAGCCCAAAACCCCCACCTTATTTACTTAATGAAAAAACCAACAGATTATTGAGCCATGAATGCCATCAATAGGACATCATTTAATAGGGTCTGAAAAATATTTCTACCCATCTTTGCATCCCAAGGTGCTGCACTGTCTGTGTATCAGAGGCACAACCTGGGCTTCCTTCACTGTGTTCTCATACAATGCCAATGCAAAAGAAAAGAGTCGTTCACATGTCAATGTATTCTTTTCTCTGATTTCCTGGCCATCACCTTAAAGAGAAGAGCCTCAGGGAATGGGAGGACAGAAGAAAGTGGTCTGGAGAAGAAAGTAGGAAACACAATATTTAAGGACAGACAGTTCTGCATAGAAACGCAGTGCTGGGATTATGGGGTATAGAGTAGGAGAGAGCCAGAAGAATCCCACAAAACCAAGGGGTGGGTGCTGCCTTAGGATCAGGGCCAACAGAAACCTAATGGAGTGCCTTAGTCTCCTAGGCAACTGGGAATAATAATCCTCAGAAGGTGGTTACAGGCACCTGGTAAGTTCTAGCCTCTCTAATAGTCATCTATAATTACCATTTTATTACTCTTAATATTGTAACCTACTTGATATGTTCTTAGTTCCTCTTACAACTATCTTCTTTTTCATTGGGGGGGAAATAACAGTTGTTATCATGTCAACCCCTCCACAATGAAATAAGGAAATGGAAGTCCTGTATTAAGATTAAATATGCTCAAATGTATAATATGTAGGAAGCAGAAACACTAGGAATTCTAAATAACTGGGCTCTTCACTGCTTGTATCCCCCAAGGAAAACAAAAGCAAAGATTTTACACAGAGAGTGTTAGTTATTATCCTTCTCCACCTGCTTAATGAAGGGGTGGGTTTTTCCCCCACCTTTTCAACATTAAGCAGGTGGAGATGGATAATAACTAACATCCTGTGTGTATATCATAATGATGAGAATACATTGTTTGTTATATTCCAAGAAAAGGAAAAAGTAAGAATTTATCTAGTCCTACCTACCCCAGGCACCTCAAAGAACTTCAAAAGCTTTCAAGGAGTGTCAACAGAGAGGAGAGCCTTTGTCTTATAAGCACAAATGAATTTCCTCCTGAAATGAACAGGAGCGGTCTTACATCAGAAGGCTATTTACAATATGAATTTTATATGGATCTATCGGAGGATGTAAAGGGTCATATATGAAGCTAAGGGAAGCCTGTGAGAGCAGATAGGTCTATGTCTACAACTGGAGGAAAAATAAAGTCACTTTTGAATGTTTCCTATTGTCTTGAAGAAAAAAAAGGAAAAGCACAATACGATTCAATCAGGACTCTGTCAAGCCCCAAGTCCTCCTTAACTATGCCTACTACATGTTTCTCCAATTCATCCAGTTCTTTCTTTCACTGCTAACATTCTACAAAATGCTACAATTAGTTCTTTCATTAGCTAGTAAATGCTTCCTAACTCACGTCTCCACAGTTACTCTTATTTTACTTACAATCAATTTTCCCCATGCCTGTTGGAGAGACACATTAAAAATTTAAATCCATTCATGTCATTTCCTTGATTAAAACCCTTTCTGTACACCTAAAAATTTTGTAAAGGCCAAGACTTTCCAGAAGGCGCAGCATGACCCAGACCCTGTCTACCTCATCAGTTTCCTGTACACCCTTTGCTGACCACTTGCTGGGCTCCAGCCCCCTGGGCCTGGCTCCCTCTCTCTCCCATTCCCTATTTCCCTTCACCTAAACTCACCTCCTCAGGGAAGACTTTTTTTTTTTTTTTTTTTTTTTTAAGACGGGGTTTCACCATGTTGCTCAGGCTGGTCTTGAACTCCCAACCTCAGGTGATCCGCCCACCTTGGCCTCCAAAGTGCTTGGATTACAGGCATGAGCCACCAGGCCCAGGCTTAGGGAAAACTTGACCTTCCATCTCTGGTCAGTTCTTCCTAAAAGCAGCTTATACTTCTCCATCCATAGCATGTATCACAGTTTACAGTAATGAATTATAAAATTAATTACTGAATATCTATTTTTCCCTGACAAAACACCTATGAGATCTAGGATGGTATTTTTTGTGTTCTCATTTCCCCAAAGCTTAGAGAAGTGCCAGGTACCTAGTCATAGTCACTACTTACTAAGTGCTTACTACATGACATGAACCGTTTTAAGAACTTACATGCATTAACTAATATAACCCTCATCACAGGCCTATAGATTAGGTGCCGTTATCTTCATTTAGACACAGGGAGAAGATCCTGTAGCTTTGAAGAGTGGAGCTGGAATTGAAATCCAGACAGACTGATTTTAAGATGTCTCTTAATTACAATTCCACATTACCACATAGTTGGCATTTAGTAAGTATTTGTTTGACGAAAGATATTTTCCAAGCAGCTATGGCCAGACACTATACATGATATGGGAGACCAAGAAGCAAGAAAACAGAGTCCAACCCTCATTAGGTATGTACTTTAATTCTTAGCTCTCTGTGTTAAATGCCATTTTTTCATCCTTGTCAATTCTTATTTTCCAGCACTTTCAATTGTTACTGCTGTGCAGTATTCATTAACTATTTCCCAGATCTCTCCCCAGAAATTTTGTCTTTGGAGAGTTTTGTAATTGAATGCCATATTTATAATAGTTCTGAGCTTTTTTGAACCTCGTACATAAAAAAAAGGGGGGAGGAGTGGGGGAGGAGACAGGAAATTATAGAGTGCTCATTCTCTGACAAAAAGCAGCATAATGGTCCATCGGACACTTTTTTTTTTAATGCCCTAAAACTCTGATAAGTGATATTGAACAACACTGTGCACAAACTTGAACAGCTGTTTGAGGAAGATGCAAAAACAATTTAGTTTTACACTCAGCAGAAGCTCAGAAAATTCAATTCAATTATAATTTTATGATAGCATTTTTATGTCTGGAGTTCTGTCCCAGCACACTACCCAGAGAAGTGCATGGCCACGATAAAGAAGTAGCCTTTTATTTTTATAGTTTGAAACATTTTTGAAAAGCTGAAAAATTATGAACCCTCTTTACCAAAAAAAAAAAAAAAGGATCTATAGGTTAAAATGTAAATACACACAGTCACATCTCCACACAGATTCAATTTTGCATTTACTTGCAGTGAGTTGATAAACCTGAGGCCAATTTGTGGACTCAATGGACCCCAAATTAAGAATTTGTGATCTAGAAGAACACATGATTACAATGCTATTTAAAGTTTAATAGGCATATGTTTAATAGGCAACAACAGAGGAGTTTTTTAAATGTAGATTCTGATTGAGTAAGTCTGAGTTGAGGCCTGAGATTTGGCATTTCTGACAAGCTCTCAGATTATGTCACTGCTGCCAGTCCATAGACCATACATTGAAAAGTAAAGCCTGAGATAATCTCTCAAATGTCAGTCATCTCAGCTGGGCTTTTAATAAGACTGGGGAGTCATGGATTTGAAATTGAGTTTCCTGGTCAGTACCTACAGTCCAAATGTTTAGCAGCATTTGTTAAGAATTCATTTGCTTTAGACATGAAGCTTGCTAGAAACACTGAAAACATGACATGATTTCCAGACTCTGTCCAAATGCCTCAGCACTTGTGCATAGGAGTGGCCTTCACGAGAATCTGCATACAAGGCTAACATTGTCTACATGAAGAATTTGGATTTGCTCAAATCCTTGAGTACTTGATAGAGGCACAAGTGTTTTCTGCCATAAGATAGGATATTCTTTGGCAGATATAGCCAAAGGTTTTGGTATAAATCCAAACAAGTTAATATATTAAATCATTGGTAGACACCAAATCAATAAAGTAAATTGAAAAATAAAATTGCTTTACTTGTTGGTGTGGGAACGTGGAAAGGGAAAGCCAGAGATTTCTGGAAACTCCTCAGCTGTATTGGTACCTCAAGGGTGCCTCTTGAAAATCTTATGTAAGCTCTTTGCAAGCACACCTTGAAAACCACTGCAGAATGACCTGGAATGAATGGTTTGGATCTATGTTACTAGCAGGTCACCTCAAGAGTATGAGTATCCATTTCTGAAGGTTTGCTCAATATATTTATTTCAGGGACTAAAGAGTTAAAGAAATCTGGATTTGAACCATCCTTTCCCCACCCCAGATCTACGACTCTAAAAGTCTGTGATTCCATTCTTTTTAACTTAATTAGGACCTGAAATTTAAATACAGTGTCTAACATTTTGATATTTGCCCATCCTTCCATCTCCCAGGGTGAAGAGGCTGTTTTGCCATCGGCCAGAAGTCACTGGTAATGAGTTAATTATATTCCGCTGCTGAGAACCTAGACCTGCTCATTCTTTCCCTCACTTCCAATTCCTGTGTGTGTGTGTGTGTGTGTGTGTGTGTGTGTGTGTGTGTGTGTGTTTGAAACAATATTAACTTTTCACTTAACTGCTGGAAATTGCAGGGAGCAGACAACTGCAGCTCAAAGTGGTGAAACAAAGAAAAGGAGGAAAAAAGAGGAGGGAAAAGCTTTGCCGCCGAGTTTTTTTCTTCAGGGAGGAAGAAAAAGATTTTGTATTTCATAACAGAGAGCATTAAAATGATGTAGCCCCACACAATGAAAACCTTGTGTTTTATTAAAGTGAAAAGGCTTGCTCAAGGCCTCCATTACTCATTTCCGGATGGAATGGCAAAACTTCAAGTTTGAAAAGACTCAAGTAGCTACAATCAAACTTTCCCTGGTAGCAGCTGATAACACAGCACTTTCCAGAAATCCATTTTGTAGATTGTGCAGATCAGCTATTTTCAGGACTCTCAGAGGCCGAACTCTGCCACAAAAGGGATAGCAGCACAGAAAACCTGGAGATACTTAGTGCTGGAAGAATGTTTCCCACTATTTTAGGGAGGGAATTGACGGGGAATTCAATGGGTGGGTAAAGAGGTCACTACCATAACGCGAAGGCCAATGTTTCAGTATCTCCATCCCACAACTCAAAAGGACCAAGGCAGAAGTACTCAAAAGCCTGTTACTCCACTCACCTTCCCCTTCCATCAGAAGGACAGCGTTCAGAGACTCAGGGATAGACGTCAGGTAGCAAACAGCAACTCTCTTGCCAGTTCCTCATTTAAGCTGGAGAACAGGCACCTGGTCTTCATTAACATTGCTGCGGTAGTTAATGCGTTGCAGGTGTGAAAGTGTGTGGCTGAAATCTGACAAAACACCTGTCTTTTGTGGCACCATTAGATCTGCCTAGTGTGGGACACGACCCCCTCGGGTGTGCTTTCTCCTGCCTTGAAAGCCACAGTAAGCATTGTCCTGTAATTACAAAATCAGAGTCATCATTGCTGGGAAGAATTCCTTAACAAATTATACCTAATTAGTCTGAAATTACCTTTAATTCATGGTGAAACCATAGGCTTAACTGTGTTCTATAACACCTTCCTTTTTATCTTTATGCAAATATGATTATACACTATCAAACTGGCACTACCAGGCATAAAAAACAGCTGCAGCTAGTTCTTTGGTTACTAAATGGGAACTGGACGCATGCCATTGATTATGTTTTCTGAAATGCTGCATCAAAAAAATAATAATAATATCAGCCAGTTCCTTCCCTGCAAATTCTAGTTTTCTTCCCCCGCCCACAGAATCCTAATTGAAAGCTGTGAGATTGCTCTCCCTTGCCCAACCCCCCACCTCCTCACCACATTTTCTGCAGACACGTGTGTACATCTTGCTGCCGCCCAATCTTTTAGGATGTCATTAAGTGTCAAAACATACCTCATTTTATTTCTGATCACAGCCTCTTATGATATGGCTTATTCAGTTCTCATTCTCATCTCAAATCTTCATGAAACTTTTGATTCAATGCAATTTGGTTCATGTGCTTTGGATTAAAAAGTTACGTAGCAGGCATTGATCTAAGAGCTTTACATATACTGTTATCTAATCCTGGCTGTAGTCGTATGTTCTATGTAATGCTATTATTATCCCCATTTCGCAAATGAGGAAACCGAGGCATAGAGATGTTATATATCTTACATGAGGTCAGGAAGCTAGAAGAGACAAAGCAGGATTCTCACCCAAGCCATCTGTTTCTATCTAGCACGCTCTTAGCCCTTCCAATAGGCATGCCCAATGATCCAAGGTCTTTCTAATTGACACTGATTATTTCCAATTCCTCTCCCACACTTCTAAGCATGGAAATTTTTTTCCAGTTAGTTGGCATGTAAAGGTGAAAAGTATCATTGTCATCAGAGAAAGAAATCATACCTAACTCCTCCGGAGAATCCATACAATTTGTGTAGCAGTTATATTTCCTCCTCTACTCCCATGAAGGCATTTTTAGAACCAAAGTCATGTTTTCTGTTTCTCTAAAAACAATAACAAGCTGATTGTATCATAGGTATTTAAAAATAGGTATCTCTTTTAATTGAATCATACTTGGGTAACTTTTGCTCTGATATGAGAAATGTTTGAGATGCTTTCTCAAATTAAACCAGAGTTTAATTATTCAGAAAGCAATTAAAATATTAAATGCTTTTAGAGTTTAAGGTCTGTTTCTTCTTTCTGCATCCTCTGGATAAGTTCCCTGAAAATTAGCATTGGCTTTACAACAGTCATTCCCATCCTACAAACAATGACAGACCATAGTATTCCTAAGTACAATCCAATCCTGGGTTCTCTGAAGATTGTTCACTTTAAAAATGAATCCCAGACCACATCTAGGTTCCTTTCCAGCCAGCTTTTTGCAAGTATAAAAGCGATTAATTTTCTTGAACAATTTCAGGCTTGGTATGCAAAGTCAAACACATATCAGGTGCAGAGGTTGTACCAGGCACCTCAGTAGGATGTCTTGAAGTTCCCCTGGAATGTAGCGGTGAACTGGTTAAAAAAATAATTACAAGACTAGTGGTGAGGTTTAGGCTGAATACTACTTTTGTTCAGTATCAATCAATTAAAAGCATTTTTTGATGGTTGTTCATAACAAATATCCAGGTTCATCTGTGGCTATTTTATTTATGGCATTGCTGTTTTTCACCAACAACAAGTTGGCTAAAAATCAGATTTTAGAATCTTAATTAGAATCAAAACATGATCTTCTCATTTAACGCCTCCATTCAAGTTCATGTCACTGCTGTGTAGAAAACGGAATCTGCTTTCTGGAGGCAGATCCTGACTCCTGCACCATGGTAATCTACACAGCCGGCCCACAGCTGAGGGATGAGCTGTATTTCTTTACAGTATTTTTATTAGGCTGATTCCCACAAGTTTGAGAACACTGTAATCGGAGACACTGCAGGGTCACATGAAAATAAGAGAAGGAAACTGAACTCTCATTCAACCCGTTTCCCATGAAGTTGAGAATTTTCAACTCATTTCAAAGCAGAGGGCGTTCCTTTTACATCTTTCAAGTTGTGTAAACACTGCAAGTGCTACTGGCTTCATTTTCATCAGTAAGAGCCACCAGCTTAGTTTTATTATTCCTAATTACTAGGCCTTCTGCAAAGAGAACATTACGGTTGACAATTTATATTAGTGATGATGCATCCCGATTGGTCAGAGGTGTGATTCCCTCCTTCTTTCCTCACTAGTAACGTTTATGGTTATCTATAACCTCCACACTTTTGTGTGTCGTGTTTTTCCACCAAATAATGTTCTGTGACACCAGTTAACAATGCATAATTACTATAACCAAGACTGGGTTTATTTGATACCGAAGCATCCG
This sequence comes from Ateles fusciceps, assembly GCA_036589455.1. Lineage (NCBI taxonomy): Eukaryota > Metazoa > Chordata > Mammalia > Primates > Atelidae > Ateles > Ateles fusciceps. The sequence continues at coordinate 7,190,829 of JAZHEH010002789.1, read as the reverse complement.
GTTGGAAGGCAAAATTTAGTCAAACATCTGAATGTTTGAGCTGCATAAGGCCAAACATCTGGATGTTCCCAAATATTTTCTCAAATATTTGGAAACATCCACAAATTTCTCCTTGTGTAGACAAAACATCCAGATGATTAACTGAATGCTTCTCTTTTCATCTGGATATTTGGCCACTGAATTTTCTTTGAGTCCTCTATGTAAGAATATCCATCCAGCTGTTTTACATAGCCATTGCTACACAAAAACAAGAAACGCAGAGGGAAAAAAAACACATCCTATTGCTCCAAGGCAAGTCTATCTAGTTTTCAGTAATTGCGACAAACACCGTACTGAAACATAAATTACCTCCAGAAGGAGAGAGCTTTCTGTAGTGTCCTCTTATCCACGGTTTTGATTTCTGTGGTTTCTGTTACCCACAGTCAACCACAGTCCAAAAATATTAAATGGAAAATTCCAGAAATAAAGAACTCATAAGTTTTACATTGCTCACCATTCTGAGTAGCTTGATGAAATCTCACACCATCCCACTCCATCCCGCCTGGGTTGTGAATCATCCTTGGTTCAGTGTATCTGTGCTGTCTACACTACCCACTTGTGAGTCACTCAGTAGCAGTCTCGTTTATCAGACCCACTGTTGAAGTATTGCAGTGCTAGTGCTCCAGTTACCCTTGTTTTACTTAATAGTGGCTCCAAAGTGCAAGAGTAGTGGTGCGGCATAGTGTTATAATTGTTCTATGTTACTGTCATGTATTGTTGTTAATTTCTTTTTGTGCCTAATTTATACATTAAACTTTATCACAGATATGTATGTATAGGAAAAAACATAGTATATACAAGGTTCAGTATTATCCATGGTTTCAGGTATCCACTTGGAGTCTTAGAATGTAACCCCCCCTGGATAAGAGGGAACCACTGTATATCCTAAAAGCTGGGAAGAAAAGAGTTTGAGTGTTGAGACTCAGAAAAGGAAATTACTTATCTAGTTTTAACACCTTGCAGTCGCTATTTTGTTGGCACTGATAGTCATTTCTGAAGCTCCAGTCTCTATGTTCCTTCCCCAGCAATGCTCTTGTGGCTCCCTTGAATTGTCCTCCAACCAGAGATTGACAAAGTTAGACAAGAAGCCATTAAAACATTCAACCCTCTGATTAGATGATACTAACTCAAAACTGTACAAATACAGAACCTAAAAAGATTGCAATTTTTGTAAGCAATAGCCTCTCATCCCGAAGTTGGTAGCCACACTAAAATACGTGAACTCTTCCAAAATAGTATATGAAGATTTATATAAATATTCATTTTGTGCAGAGGAGGGAGAGTGCCTAGAGATTTCCTCAGTCTCTCAAGGGCTGTTTTTCAATAAGTACTCTCTTTTTAGTGGGCAAATTTTTAATACTTTCTAAAATTATTTGTGAGTTGGGAGAATGGATGCCATTTATCGTATGTGGTTGTTTATGATGAATTCTAGCAATATTTTATTTCCTCTGCTGGACTGCTTTCAAAGATAACACGAAGAGTTCACAGATATCAAAGACACTTTATATGTAGTCACCCCCAGCATATACTCCCTCTTAGCCAAGGATTGTTCAACTGCAAGCAACTGTTATCCACTCAGGCTTGTGAAGAACAAGGAGTTTAGCTTAAGGAGTCAGAGTAATCTCTTGGAAACAGATGGCAGGAAGTACAAATAGGCCTCACAAGGGACTAGAACTAGGACCTGCGATGCCCAGAGGCACAAGGGGAACCACTCTTCTGGTCTCTGCCTGAGACCACATGGTCCCTCATCTCTCTGCCCCTCTGCACTGTTCTCTAATTCATCTAATCTCTCTGTGTCTTGGTTTCCTCACATGTACAATGAGGATAATGATAGTATCTACCTTAAAAGTTAGATGTGCCCATCAATGAGTTAGTCCATACAGCATGCTTAGAAGACTGCCTGTCACATAATGAGCACACAATGAATGACATCCATTGTTGTTGTTACCATTGATTATTCTCTTGGCAGACCAAACTCTCCTGCCTGCTCAGCAGTACAAATGGCTTTTGAATAGCCACACTCAAATGACAGCCCCTGTTCCCCAGGTTTGTTTGTGTGATTCTTATTCTCACAGTTAACTGACTGCTGATTCTGAATCCCAATTTGAAATTCTCAGGAGAAAGGATCTAATGAGCCCAGCTTGGGGCAGGTGTGTACCTCTGGCCCCATCAGCTGCTGCCATGCCCAGGGATGCCACGGAGCTCACTCACCCATTTATGAGCTGCTGGGCAAACTCCTAGGGAAAGGAGAGTGAGTCAGGGAGGAAACAGAAGGCGTTCTTAATGCAGATAGCAACATTTTAAACTTGCATTGTATGTCTTTAAAGTTAGAACATATAGCTGAGCATAAAGGAAAACATCTGTAATCTCTCCACTTAGGGAAAATTTGATTTTTAATGTTTGGGTATATATTTTTATGTATTTTATACATATCTTTACTTTTTTAAAAAATTTAAAACGATACTCTGCATTTTTGTTTGCAGTTTTTTTTTTCACTTTCTAACAAACTGAAATTTTCTGTTAACTATTTAATATTATTCTACAATATGTTTCTTAATGACAGGATGTCATTTGATTAAATACATATAAAATAGGATATATTATAATAGCCTGTCTTTGAACATTTAGATTATTTTCAATTATGTAACTTATAACTGGTACCCTCATATAGAATCTTTTGTGTAAATTGTCATCCATATTGTTTTTTTCTTCACTTTTAATTAAACAAGAAATAAATTCATGTATGGCCCTTTACTTTCTATTTTTACTTTTATTGTATTATCTAGGAGTTTACCTATTTTAATTTGTTTTTATAAAAAAGCCACTTTGTGGATCTATTTTTCAGTCTATCAATCATTTAGGCAGCCTTCAATGGTGAGCTGCTAAGTAAGTTAACAATAAAAGTCAAAGACATAACACGATTCAGGACACGATGAGGATATCTGTGGAATATATTACTCTCTTTTAAAATGAACCTAATGGTCTCTTCTGTTCACCTCACAGAATGGTCTGTTCTGTTCTACCTGCTTATAGGGTGTAAAATTCAATCTATAACTAACAAATCAATATTGTCAATTATGTTACTTGGATAGTCATTTGTTTGTGCATTTATTTATTTAGCCTGCTCTGGGGGGTCAAATAAGAGGAAAATCTCAATAAAGAGTCTTACTACTGTTGAACTTGACTATTTCTCCTTGTTTCTCTGACACTTTCTGCATAATTTCTTTCATTGATATATTCAGAATCTGTTACAGTATACATTAATTGTAGATTGAAATTTTAAATACACCACCTTTATTTGTCCTATTTATTATTATTTGACATAAATTCTATTCAGACATGTACTAATTTTACTGTTGCTTTTATATCTGAATTTGACCAAGATATTTTTGCCTAAACTTTTATTTTTGTACCTTTTGAGTTCCTTTAATTCAGCAAAAAATTAAAACCATTATGTTGTTTTAATTCTGTCTGATATCTTTGTTTTTCTTCTGCTCAGAGTTTAATTCATTTATACTCATCAGAACTGATCAGTTTTGCTAAAAGAAAAATTTTCCAAAAAGTTCAGTCCTTTCCAGGAAAAATACCTAATGTAGATGACGGGGTGATGGAGGCAGCAAACCACCATGGCATGTGTATACCTATGTAACAAACCTGCACGCTCTGCACATGTACCCCAGAACTTAAAGCATACTAATAAAAAAGAGAGATGAACACATACTAAACGATTTATTTAATACCCAGGCAAGCCAGACAGATGCCCTAATCTGTAGGAAAATGTGTCTGTTCTTTACATTCTCTTGTTCAAAAGAGAATCTTGCTCAAAAGAGCATCTGAAGAACAGACACATTTTCCTATCAGGAATACACATGCATGTACAAATGGGAGCAAACTTGTTTCTTGAGGGAAAGTTGGAGGTAGGTCAACTGACCAGGTCAAGGCGTAATTTGTGTGTTTATATTCAAAAATTACTTAGCATTGCTATTTGTTACCAACAATTTACACTTGTGAACTAACTCAAAGACAGCTAGTGGGTAGAATTAGAAAACTTTCAAGGGTGTCCTGTATGGAGCCAAGTATAGGTTTTCATTAAAACTCACATTTCCCTGCAGTTTTCTTCTGTCATTCTGAATGCTTTCTGCTTTTTCAATTCTTCCCGATTTTATTTGTTTTCTATTTTATTCAAGTTATGTTTTTCTTTCTCTTCCCTCTAGTTATTTATAGGAAATTAACCTTTCACTTATGGTTGAACTTTTCAACTGTGCATACTAATTTATTTTCCTCTAATTATTAACTTCAGATTACAACTTTTACTCCTTCCTACCAGTTTTTGTGACATAGTCTAGAACCTGAGGTCTAGTTTCTTGCTTTCAAATAATCACTCTCACTTTAAAATATGCATATTTTTGAGTACTAACATTTTATTGTTTTCTTAATTTATAATTATTAAGATTTATGTTTTATGATGATAGGCCTCATCTTTCTATATTTCATTACTTCCCTATTCTTGAGTGTGTGTATGCGGGTATACTCATTTCTTAGAAAAGTTTTGCATATATTTATAAAAGAAATATATGTGTGATTCATGCATCGGCAGTTATTGTATATCCAATAAAGTGTTTCTGGTACCTTTGTATGTGAATAAAACCTAGATATATTGTAGAAATCTTTGGTGATAGTCTTGATTTCTAATTTAAAACTCTGAGGAAATCACTTCATAGTCTTCTAGTGCTTCTCATTACACTGGCAAAATTGAAATCTGAAACTGGATGTGTTTTGTTCTTTCACGGATGACCAGTCTTGTCTGCCTAGATGCAGGTCACATGGGTTTTTCCCCCTCGAACTTTAAGACTTTCATCAGCACACATCTATTTGTTGTTATTTTCATTAATATTTTTTGAGCTCATTCAGTTTACAAAACCAGACTTTATTCACTATCCCAGCCAAATGTCACTTAATTTGTCTGACTATTGCTTTCTTTCTGTTCATTCTGACATCCCCTTCAGTAACACTCACTCTCATGATCTCAGTAATACATCCTCCAAATGACTTACCTCAGCTTTGATTGCCCTTGTTTCTTTGTCATCTACCTCTTCATCCTGGAATATTTTTACCAAGCCTATATTCAGCACCCTTGATTTGGCTTACTATGATGTTACTTCTACTCCTATTGCATTTTTAAACTCTGTTCTTAAATGTTTACTTTGAAAACATTTTTTCCTTTCAAACTCATTTTAAATTTCTGCCTCCCCTCTGCAACCAGTTCCAATTTCAGATCTGTTTATTGTATTATCATCTCATCTTACATGTTTTATTTTGTAGAACCCATGTTTTTCTAATATTCATAAGACCACAAAATGGTGTATAAACCATATTTCTGTTTCTTTGGATAATTCTTTAAAATGTGCTTCTCTCTGTGAATAGTATGGTCCTGGTTGTGTATGTGCCTGTGTATGCCTATATAGGTATCCAAAAAGCTGAACCCTAAGACTAGAGGAAAAGGACAAAATCAGCCAGCAAGATCATTTGTGTCACACAAGTCTGGGAAGTCATAAACTCATTAACTCATGTACTTCTAAAAAAGAAGAGAGAGTCCCAAGTGAAGGTTAAAAACAAAAGAAATTGTTGAAAATCTTTTCAAGGATTTTCCAACACCCTGTGTATTCAGCCAAGAACCCATCTTACCCAAGAGGACCCTCCTCAGGTAGATTTACTCCCCGGAGAGGCAAAACTAGTACGACTCCAGAGTCAGGGTCCTCAGGCATAGCTGAGGGTGAAACTGAGGCATCACTCTGAAAATGGGGCTGGGGATCCAGGGTAGGAATACATATTGAGCTATGAGACTCACATTACCCATGCAAGAGACTGGAAGTTTTCTCTCTGAAAAAATGGTTCCCCACCAAGACTTTCAGATCATGACACTCAGAGGCCAACAGCTGACAGGCCCTGCCCCTGCACAAGAAATTCTGATCATCATTACAAATATGAACATACAGCCAAGGCTCACCACACATTTGAGAGAAGACTCTAACAGGAAAGACCGGCCAAAATAAACAAATAAGACACGCTTGCCAGAAGTAAAGACAACACAGTGAGCAAAGAAAGGTTTTCAAATTTTTTAAATATAGTATTAATGGTCTCAAAGTAACCAGAAATGATGTTTTTGCATCATGAGATAACATGTTGCTATTTTTTAAAAGACTTTTCACAGAACAATTAAATAAAAATGCTATAAAAGAAGGGATGATAACTGAGGAAATCTTCAGAAAGTAAAGCAAACCCACAAGAAAGGATAAATAATAGGAGGGAAAAAGTTAAAATCCAAGAAGGGGTCCATGAGACCTAACATCTAATAAGAATTTTAGGAGGAAGAAAATATAAAAATTGAAAACTAAGAAATTATCACAGTACTACTAACATAAAATTTGCAACATCTAAAAGAAATAAATGGGTTTCTGAATCATGAAGGCCCAAGTGCTCATCGTGATGAACAGACCCACAACAAAGAATGTCTTTGTGAAATTTCACAATGCTATGGATAAAGAGAAGAGCCCACAGGCCTCCAAGGAGAAATAGCAGGTCCTTAGGAAGGATGAAGAACGAGAAGAGCACTTGACATAGCAACATTGGAAGCTAAATGATAAAGGAGCAAGGCCTTCATTCTGTCAGCAACAGTTTTCAAGCCAGAACCCTGACTCGAGCCAAATTTTAAACCAAATGTCAAAGTACAATAAGGATAGTTTCAAGCAGTCAAAGTATCAAAAAATTTTCCTGTCATGTTCCCTTTTAAAGAAAGCCACATAGAAACATACTCCATTACAACAAAGGAGTAAATCACAAATGAAGATGTGGAAATCAGGAAACTGGAGGTCCCACACAGTTAGAGACTAAGGGAGTTTTAGACCAAAAAAAAAAAAAAAGTGGCAAAAGGAGAGCCCAGGACGGCAGCTGTGCAGAAAGCCTAGAGGAAAATCAGGCCTGATGCAGGCCATGGAGGACTCCAGGAGCTACATGCCAGCACTGCTTGGCTGTAATGAGATTTGCTTTCATTTGGAGAGTTTAGCCATAAATTAGTTACAGGTACCCAGAAACTAAGCAAACACAGAAAGGATGCAATTCTTAGCTCTAGCCAAAACTAAATGTTCTACAAAAAAGGTTATGATATAATGTAGCTCAACTGTGAGCATTATTTATATAATGATAATTACATAAACACTGATTATTGATAAAATTAAGTATGAATATGATTATACTGAGAGACATGGGGTGTATTAATTAGTTCAGGCCACTATAACAAATTACCATAGACTGGTTGGCTTAAACAACACACATTTATTTCTCATAGTTCTAAAGGCTGGGAAGTCCAAGATCAAGGTGCCAGTAGATTTGGTGTCTGGTGAGGGCCCTCTTCCTGTTTGCAGGCAGCCAGGTTCTTATATCCTCACGTGGGGAAAAGCAGAGAGAGCTCTCCTGTCTCTCCGTATAAGGCCACTAATCCCATTCATGAGGGCTCTGCCCTCATGACCTAACTATATTCGAAATCCTTCACCTTCTAACTTCATCACATTGGGAGTTAAGGTTTCAATATGCAAATTTTGGGAGGATGCAAACATTCAGTCCGTAACACAAGAGAAGAAACTAATTCCTATAATAGAAAATAATATCTAAACTAAAAAATTAGCAGTAGAATGTGTTAGTTAAATATGGAAGCAGCTATAAGAGTAGCAAGTGATTGCCTTAGAAGGTTGAGGATGGGGATAAGGAAAAGGAGACAAGCATTATAAGTTGTACAGTTGCTTTTTAAAACTAGAACTAAATATATTACTTTGATTAAAATAAAACTTTAAATTTAAATTTATAATAAAGGAACACAATCATTTCCTTCCAATTATTCAAAGTATATGCTCATTTCTTTATGATTCAAAATTATTCACAAGATCTTTTTCCCCCTAGTTTCTCATACCAAAATAGTAAAAAGCCTATTGAGGTGGGTATTTCCCTCAGAAACAGGGTTGAAGAGTCTTCTTGGCTTGCAGTTAGATGGTATCTTTCAGATTTCAAGATGATGGGCTTAGAGCTATATCAATGACCCAGTAATTTGAAGGACATAGGAACAGACATGGGGTCTGGAAATCCTGGAAGGTGGGGGAGTAGGGGATTTTAATATCAAGGATTTCATTTCTAGGAAAGCTGCTATTTCAGGGTCAAGCCAATTGTGGGGCAGCTTTCTTCCAGGAGTGGAAACAATCTCCCTGATTGTTCAAGAAAAGGAGTATTTACTGTCTTTGTTGACCCTGAGCTTCCAATGCCCTGAAGTCTCTGGGCCTATTCCTCATGAGCAGCTCCACACCACATCAGTAAAGAAATGTGCCCCTGAGGAAGCTGCCTGTCTGTAACTACTGCCACTGCAAAAGCTGGCTTTTTGGTATTGCTGCCCACATTCATGGATTTGCGGGTCAGATTTCTCTAGGCAGCTCCCTGCTGCATCAATTAAGACATCTCAGCCTCAGGAAATGACTTTTCCAGAGCCACTGCCACAGGGCCTCTGGAGGCTTCAGCTCAGTTCCTCCAGCCACCCAAAACTCTGACCTTAATTCTGCCGACAGTCAGAGGGAAAGAGGATCCAAATTCTGCTTTCTCTGTCATCCTAAACTCTTGTCTTCAGCATGGGTCTCTCTGAGTCCTAAAGTTGTCCAAAAGCCCCAAGATTTCTTCTACTTGCTTGTCACAAAAATCACAAAACTCCCTTATAGCATTCCACCTGCGGGGGGCCGGGGGGGCTTCTTGCTTTTGACTGCCATTGAATCCACTGGGAATTCCTCAGGTTTTCTGACATTTGAATAGCTCTATTTCTTAGCTGTCAGGGCTAATGAACAGGGTTTTTTTTCATGAATTTTTAAATTGTCTAGTCCTTTTCCGCAGAGGAATAGCTAAATATTGTCAGCCTAAATCAGCATACAGTAATCATCAGTTAAAATTAGGTTCACTCAGTTGCATGTTTTGAGTTTATAGAAACTTAAAACAAGGGGACTTAAATGACATTAAGGTTTACTCTCCTCTCGCATGAAGAAGTAAGGAGTTAAGTAACCTGAGTGGTGACACCTTTTCTATCATTGCTCTGCCATCCCTAGGAAATGGTATTTGTACTCATGATCCAAAACGGCTGCCAGGACTCCATCCAACAAATCTGTTTTCCAGGCAGGAGAATGGAAGAAGGAGCAAGAAACTGTGCTCACATTTCCTTTAGAGGACACCTTCTAGGGTCACAGTCAATTCTACTTATCTCTCATTGGTCAGAGCTTAGTAACGTGGCCTCATTGAGCTGCAGAAGAAGTTGAAAACATTGGACTCATTAAAAATCCTTGGATGTAAAATGTAAAACAGTGATTCTAAGGAAGCTAAATGTATTTCATAAAAAGTTTTTTTTAAAGACAAAATAAAAGAAAAAAAATAGACATAATAAAAAGTATATGACCCTTCTGGGATTTATAGACTTCTATCTCTCTACCATGAGATTAAACTACAGAATAAAATCAGACAATACAAAGAAAAGCAGAAAGAAAAGGGATAGAAAATGTATTGTTTTTACAAGAAATCTAACCTTCTATTCTTAGTGTCTTTTCATTCTATCTATTTACATATATATTACATATTTCTGTTAAACCCAATTCTCAATATTAGAATAATTTTTTTACAACTTAATGCCTCCCAGGTTTGAGCAAAAATCCTATCACAAGGGAGAAACCTAGTAAGTTTCTATTAAATGGACAGTTGGATGAGGGGATATATGACTACTGACAGCATGAGTTTAACAAAACACATTGCCGTGCACTAGTTATCAAGTATTAACCAAGCTTCTACTGCATGCATACTATAGTAATGGGTATGACAAAGAAAACAGAATACATGGATTACGCTGTCCTGTGGAGGAAGCAAGTATAATCCCCATTCTCACCTTCTACCACCAAATGTCTGAGATGAGCCAACAGCCAGCCATGAATCCCTATGATATATGGATTATAATGAATACGTTATATAATTCATGGAAATAGAGAAGGCGCCAGAAAATGTAGTCTGTTTACTAACCTCTGGTTATTTTTTGACCAGATTGATAGATTCTAATAAACTTCAACCTCATAGCATGAGACATCTGTAATGACTTTCTTATGCTGTACCCAGTTGTGGGGCAATTGCTGTGACCTTTGAGTATGCATTTAGAATCATAAGATGTTTACAATTGTTCTCAAAGATAAAGTTTCACACCATAAGGTAATTTTATCCCTAAAAATGATTCTCTTTCCTTTGATTTACCCTTTCTTGTACTCTCATTAAATTACGTAGCTCTTCACTGGCTCCAAAAACATCTTAGAAGACTCAGGGCTCAAGCTTCACAGGTGAAAACCATCACCCCAACTTTGTGACGCACCTTATGAATTCACAAATCTCCTTTCTGCCAACTAATAGGAGCTAGGTGACTTCTGGAATTGAGACTTCTGAACAAGCTAGAAATGAAGCTTGAGTCATTGGTATTTTCACCTGTGGCCTTGATAAGTGGTACCTTCCTCTGACCCACAGGACAACCCAACTGCAACGTATGGGTCAGCCACACTCTAGAAATGGTTTCTGCCTCTCCTGCAGCCTGATACTTTGATTGCATTGTGGTTGCTCTAAAAGCCCTAATACAGAGGTCTGTGGATTCTTCTCTTTACTATGCGGTTTGAAGCTGGGCAGAGGGGAGGAGACTTCGGAAAGAAAAATTGCCCAGTGTACCATGACAGCTGTGTAATTAGGCAAGGCAGGCCAGTGCTTACAGCATTTGTCATTCAGCGATTGTTCACACTCCAGGTTCCACAGCCAGGTGCTTCCAACAATGAGGTGATGATAATGTCTTTATGTGACTTGAGCCCGAAGGACAGTCAAGCTCACATAGACCAAGCAGGAACCCTGGCAGAATAAAATGAGCACTGCTTTACTTTCCTAGTGTTCACTGGTCTATTTGTCATAAAAATTAAAAACACTTTGTTACGAACTTTTAAACATTACTAAAAACACATTCAACCAAGGGAGGGCTGCAGGAAAGATCTGTACATTTTTGCTCCCAATTTTTTCTCCAAAATTCAAGATTTGAGATTTGTGATTTGTGACTCCATTTGTGAAAAGAGAGATTTAATGCCAACTAATAGAAAGTGGACTGGAGGGAGGGAATCTGCATAAGAGGTATTGAAACAGTGTGAGCCTCTTTGGTCTTCTTTTTGCCCTGAAAAAGAAGAATCTCTCCCATTTTTAAAAAACTTTAAATATCATAACTCTGGCTATTTTGTTAAACTATACAACTCCCCCATGAATCATGATCTCCTAGCAGTCGGTGCACAGAAGAAGTTCTCGGCTTCTCACAGTCAAAATTCAAATAATCACATCTGCAGCCCAGGTGGTATTTTTGCCCTAAACTATGTTATCTCTTGGACTTATTCTCAATTTGTTTTGTTTAGTGATGCTCCACCTTTTTATGGTCTACTAGTAACCAAGGTTACTTTTCCTCCATCTTGCCTTCTTTTACTTTCAGTCCAGTTGTACATCAATCATGCAGTCATCCACTCAACTTTACTAGACTCCTTGTAGTAATGCCAGACTGTGCTTGAGAATCTGTGGATTACACTGCAGTTGTTTTGGATTTTAATCTGCAATTGACTCCTATTTTGAGAAGGAACCCAGCTCAGCCTCATCCCTTAAAACTGTCCTTCTCCACCCTCAATGGTAGGCCCACAACAGCCTCTGTTTTTACTATGTGAACTCTGACCCTCATGCCTGATGGGCATCAAATCCAAGCGTACCAATCAGATTCTCTGAAAGGGAACCGAGGATGCTCAAACATCTGAAATGAGACTGGAACTGGCTTATGTGAATTTTGGAGCTGCGAGGCAGCCATGCATCTAAAGATGCCGGAGTAGCCCATGTACTGAGAGAAATGATGAAGTGTAAATACAGAAGGCAATACAAGAGACGTGTGGTCCTAGAAAGGCAAGAAGCCCAAAAGAACAGCTGACGAGGCTCTCGACTGCATTCCGCTTGCTTGTTCCAGTCCTTCAGGGCCAGCTACTCTTCCTACTCATGAATTCTGAGAGATTCCTCTCTGATCTAATAATAATGTCTAAGGTTTTATTAATTCTGCTTAAGTTGATTCGAGTAGGGTACTGCTGCTTCTTATGACAGGGAGGTGAAAGTTTTATTATTTGAAAATTTCCAGAGAGGAAATTTTCTTTGTTTTGAAAACTATCTTGATGAACTGCTTGGACTAGAAGGTTAGATCTGAGGACACAGCAGGTGTTAAAGCAACAAAGGAGAACACTTAACTCTTCTGCATAAACAGGATTTTTTTTTCTTCTGAAAGAGAGGGAATAAAGAGAAGAAGCAGGCAAAGGAAAGAACAAAAATAACTAATAAATGGCTTGAGGCTGAATGCCTTCACAGGGTTTGGACAATGAAAACTCCCCGGTGGTGGGGTTGTTAGACCATTTTAAGGTTGGTGACAAATAATGTTCAATTTGAAATTCTTTGTTGCTGCAATGAAAACATTCCATTTGTCTACATCCCCACCTGCCTGTCCTCTGCACCAATGTCTGCTTTGTTTGCATATGAATTTTTGTAGAAATTGAGCAATGGGCTGTTTCATAAATGTTTATTTTGGTACAGAATGTGTATAGCAGATGAGAGAGCAGGGACCCAGAGGTATAGGTAAGCATGATCTCTTGGTCTGATCTTTTAATATCTACATAGTGTGAAATAAAGATTAAAGACCATCTTACTAGGATGCAAGGGACTGATGGGGTTCGGGACACGCCACCCCAAAGTATGGCACCCTGGCATTGGAGAAAACCACAGAAGTAGGAACAGCTCTCTGACCTTCTCCTGCCCTCTCGCCTGAAGCAGACCATAAAACTTAGAAAGAATTCTCTGACCTTCACCAGAGTAAGACCCTCATGTAAGAGAGACCCACCCAGAAAAGAGGAATGTCCTTATCTCAGAAAACATAGGAACACAGAGAAGAATCTGAACAAACAGGCCTTGCTAAGTCGCCCCGAAAACCCAGTTTATTATCATTAGATCATACTACTTTTCTCCAGCCATACTTTCCACAGCTCTCCACTTTATCAAACTTAGCGTAAAAATATACTGGCTTTCCCATTTCTGTGGGGGACCCATTTTCTTATGGCTCCCATGCCACATAAAATGTGTATTAAATAAATTTATATATATTTCTTTTGTGAATCTGCTTTTTGTTATAGAGGCTTCAATTAAGAAGTTAAGATGGTAAGAAAAGGTGTTCTTTCTCTCTTGGAGGACTGTAAATCCCACATAACCCTGCATTACATAGGCAACCCCAAGAATCTTGATTCAAATGTAGCCCCTCTTCCACTCATAAATTCATTTTGAATATGTAAATCTAAGTTAAATCTAAAAGCAACAATCCAAACACATGACTTGCAAAGGCTTTTGAGGTTTTCAGGTATATGGGGTATAATCCACTAGAGAGGTAGATAAGATGAGCTCCGAAGTTGAAGCAAATTTACTCAACGGCTCCATGAACTTGGAGCAAAGATATAATAGATTTGTGATGGGGATCTCATTTTTTAAAAAGATTCCTTGTGCTTTCAAAAATTATCCAGACTAGCATTCCTTTAACTAGCAAACTCATCTAATGCATTTAAAATATGATTTAGTTTTCAAAACGGATTTACAAGTAACTTTTCAGGAATCCGTCTATTGACTAAAGAGAGGTATGTCTGTTATGCAAAGCACTGTACTTAAGTACCTTAAGGAATAATCCCAGCCCATTATTTCTTAGCCTATCTAGTGGGTGTTTGTGTTTGTTTTATAGCTTTTTCCCCCTCTTTGATTTACATTTACGAGACAACTGGAGAGAGATGATGTGAGATGGTTTTTACTTTTATGAGCAAAAGGAACCACATGAACCACAAGTAGCAGAACACTGCCATGACTGAATTATTAAGGTCTCCCCAGCAGAGGGAAAATTAAAAGGGCATTTTGTCCCTACTTTCACTTCTTATGGTGAAATCATGCCCTACAGATGTCTACCAAGCAATTCAACTATAAGTATAAGCTGTGGTTGCACCTTCAATTGCTTATGTTACCAACGCAACTTGAAACTAATTTAAATGTATTAAACTTCCATTCAGCTTTTGAGTGTTCATTTGTGATTATCTGCTGACAACTGATATGACTCTAATTAATCAGCCAAAATAATGAGTAATGGCCTAATTCATCTTTTTCGTGACTTCACAAGAATACATGAGAGTATTGAGTTGAAACTTCGATATGCCTACTCTTCCTAAAAGTGGACTTCCAAGCCATGTCATATTTACTACCAGTTACACAAAGCTAGGTACAAACATTTAATCAACTAGTAACTATAACCCCATAGCCATTACTGCCCTATCTTGCCTACACACACACACGCAAACACACCACCTCCATTTCTCAGAGGGTGCAAATTGGCAGCACAGAAGCCAAACCTAGCCCACTGATGAGCTTTATTTGGTTTGCATGTTAGAAATCCCATTGTTATAAAAGCCTATGCTATCACATTTGAAAATTAGGAGATTTCACATAGAAATTCACATTTCTAGCTTCTCTTTAAAAAAAAATCTGGCAACACTGGATTGGAATTTCACAGGGCAATTATGAGCTGGAGCTGCGATGCAACGTCCCTTAGTTGGGACTTTAAGCTCTCTCAGCTTTACTGCAGTCCCCACCATACTCCATTACCTTTCACCCAGTCCACCGCACACATTTACCTTCCTAGCAGATGTTTGAGTTTGCAATTCCTGTCCTACATTTTTCTCCTCCTCTGTGTTTTCGGAAAACGCATTCTCTTTGGATGCACTAAATGCTAAACTGCTTCCACGAGAGAACCTCAGGAAATCTGAGCCTCCTTTTTCACTTTCTGTGCTTTTATAAATTTAAAAAGATATCCCTATATATAACTAAGCCTTAAAATACAGGTGTGTGGCACTTTAACACACAGACTCTAATCATAAACATATTTAGGCATTTTTCTCCCCTGCAACACAAGTTTTCATCCATCTTATTTATGTTAATCAAATGAATTTTTAAAGTAGCATAATTGCTTAAAATTAGTCTCTTTGGGAAACTAACATTGGGATAGAAAAAAAAATTGCACATATAGCCGAATATCTCATTTGAAGAATATTGTGTTTCTGTATGTAACAAAAGGTAAATAAACATGTTTATTAAAAATACGTAAGAGGCCAGGAGCAGTGGCTCATGCTTGTAATACTAGATCTTTGGGAGGCCAAGGTGGGAGGATTGCTTGATCTCAGGAGTTATGCCCAGGCTGGGCAACACAGTGAGACCTTGTTTCTACAAAAAAGTTATAAAATTTATCTGGGCATGCTGGCATGTGCCTGTAGTCCCAGCTACTTGGGAGGCTGAGGTGGGAGGATCATTTAATTCCAGCCGTTCAAGGCTGCAGTGAGCCATGATTGTACCACTAGACTCCAGCTTGGGTGAGACTCCATCTCAAAAACAAACAAACAAATAAAATATATATATTTATATATATATTTTTTATATTTATATATAATTATAGATATTTATATATTATATATATTATTAATATGATATATTATATATTATAAATATATATAATCATATTTATATATAAATATATATTTATATATAAAATATATATTTAAAAAAAATATATATATATATACAGTGACCAAGAGCTATATATGAATATAAGAAACATATATATATAGGGATACAAGAAATAGAGAAATATATATTCCTCATATTATATATATATGAGGAGTTCTGTATTAATAATAGTGCTGACTATGTTTGGAAGTGAAGGTTGTTATTTTTAGAAGAAACTGAATGTATTCAAATGTTAGAAACAGTCAGTGATGGTAAGGTTTCAAAGCTATACGATTATAGCTATGAAACACCTCTACTATTGACATTCTCTGACAAAAATAATAATAACTTTGTCATGGTGCATTTGAAATACATAATCTCCATCTCTTTCTTTACCCATTAAAAGAATTGTCCTCTGATATATGCTTTCCAGAGAGTTATCTTATTGTTCCTTGGCAAAACATACATATCAGAGGACATAGTATGCATCACAAAAATGTTATTTTTACTCCAAGTAAGGATTGTAGTATTTTATGTTAAGATTACCCTGGTATTTTCAAAGGATGCCTCATTGAGAAAATTTTCTTTTTACATAACTCTCCAGCCTGTTATGTACTTAGTGAGGTATAAGTGAATGACATAGCACTATGTGAGGAACTCCATGTTTCCTGGAAACCATCTTCTTATTTTTTTCTTATCAGAAAAATGGTGAAATACACGATTACCCTCCTTTTTCAAGTAAGACTAAGATTCTGTGTCATTTGCTGAGGTCATATGGCAAATTAACAGTGGAAATTGGTCCTCTGGCTTTAAGGCTCAGTGTGTGTCTAGATATGGATTGTGGTTACCTCCTGATCTAAAACTCTGCATAAATTAGTCTTAAGTAAATCTGTTTGCTCAGAGGGTTACAACTGTTGGTCCCATAGACTAATGCAGAAAAAATGGGCTCTGTGAATGTCATCTCTTTAAGCCTCAATACTCTCAGCCGTAAAGTAGGTGTGATGATCCTTCCTTAACTGTAGCAAGGCTTAAATTTAAGAGAATATATTTGTTAAATCTCTTTGTTATAGTAGCCTAACCTTGTCCTAAGACAACAGTTAGAGTAGTGATTACCTACCACTCACTCACTCGTTCTCAAGCTTCAGCATGTGTCAGAGTCACCTGGGGGGCTCATAAAAATGCAGATTATTAGGTGCCATCTCCAGAATTTCTAACTCAGTAGCTCTAGAATGAGGCCTGAGAATATTGGTTTCTAATCATTTCCCAGGTGACACTAATACATCCTAGGCACACCCTTTATGAACTCTGCCCTAACTAACATTGTCAGTAAATCGCTAAGTAGAGTCTGGCAGTGTAGACCCTCACAAAAGTCATTTCATTATTTATTTCATTATTTATTGGCCAACTTACGTGCAAATACAAAATGACTTACCAGGTCTTCCAAAGGAATTCTAATAAAAGTAAGGCTAAATAGCAATATAAAGATGTACTTTAATCTCTGTTTTATTCAGTAAAGCATAAATTTGGTGGAGTAATAAGTTATTATCTTTCCACAGCAATATATGATTTCACCACTATTTTCTTTTCTTTATCTACAGATAATTCTGTGAGTTCCCAATTCTAGCGATTCAACAGAACCCATAAAAATAGGTCCACCTATTTACTAAATATAGTTCTTTGCTATAAATGATACTTGATTGATTTTTATATTATGTGAGTGCATACGTAACTCTGGCATTCAGAAATGATAATATTCTCCTATCTTTGATCAAATTAAAAAGCCATGTGCATTAAAATGGGTTAAAGGGAAAAACTTGCATGTCTAAAGCTAAAGCATGACTAACGCATTGAAGAAATTGTTCAACACAGTTCATTCCTGGTAAAAATATTACTTCTGTAGCCAAGCCAAGGTTAATGTCGGGTTAGGTTATCTGCATTTCAAGTGCCAGATTCGTGTGTGTGCACGTGTGTACGTGCTTAAGCACGTGTACCTGAACTTCCGCTAGAGAGTTATGGACATTCCCAGGAATGACTTTACAGAAAGCTTTTCTTGCACAGAGCTCAGTTTAGTACTCTTTGGGTAACTTAGTGCCCACTTCATTTTTTCCCTATCTTCTCTTGACACTCTTTGTTGAGCCAGCTACTGGTTTTCTCCAACCTGCTAAATTTTAAATAAATTTCCTGTTGTGCACTGGGATAGCAGTGTTGCTGGAAAATTGCTTTGCCTAGGTGATCTGTGCCAAGATCCCCCCACACGCACTTTTTAAAATAACTTAGAGACAAGTAACAAAGTGCTTACAGTGCAAGAATTTACTCCAGAAGACTCCAAACCATTCACTGACATTTTACAGTTTAATCCCTGCTTCAATTTCATAACTGGCGCTCAAAACAGAAGAGACACACCAAGGTGTGCACTTGAAAAGACATTTATAGCCTTTCATTTTGAGATTTCAAAAACATTAACCAACATACCCAAATTCCCTTAAAATTCATATGGAGAACTAATACACTATGCTGTTTTAAAAAAGCCTTGTGGAATTAGAGCTGAGAACCATTCAATAACCGGTTGTGAAAGTAAAAAAGATTGGAATCAGAATTGTCAAGGGAGCCTATGATTTGTAAGAAAACCTTGAGAGTTCAAGTAGTTCATTTTCCAGCCTTCAAACAGGACTCCATACAAAGTGCCTGTTTTAAAAAATATCTTTTTTGGCCTCTGTATCAAATTGTCTGATGAATGCTGTGTCAGCAAAATGGCAACGATCATGGTTAGCATATAGGCACTAATTTAAGACTTCTACAGGGATTTAAATGTATCCCCCATTTTCCAGTTGAGGAAGCTGAGGCTCAGAGAAGTTAAGGAACTTGCCCAAGGTCACAAAGCGTGTGTGTGGCAGAGCCCAGGATATGAACACAAGCATTATAGCTCAAGAGAGTCTTGCCATAGAAGCCTCTTGGAGAATGGGGTGAAGAGTCACAAAAACTCCTCCCGAAATTGCATCATGGAAAAAATAATCAAATACATTTAAAGCAACCCTGAAGCTCTAATTACTTCTTCTTTTAGTTGATTGGTGATCAAATTCCCTTCTAGCCTTCTGGGGAGTATACTAAGAAGCTATGACACAAATACCACCAGTACCCACAACCTGTGTTTCCTTTGGTGAACAGTCAGCCTCCTTATATTGTCCTCTTAAGGCCTAAATTAGGGAAAGGATTAGAAGCCTTCCGGCCTCCCAGCTGCTGCTCTCACACTCCCTGTACTCTGGATCTCACAGCTCTGGTAGTCCAGGAGCAAAGGGAGAAAAATCACAAAAATGAAATTCTTTCCTGAGTTGAGATTAATGAGGAAGGTGTTGTGTCAGCAACACAACCAAGGAAAAATTGCCCTGAATTCCATCATTTATGCCTCCTGAGATCATTTGTGTAGCTCAGGGCATACAGAAAGACCTGATGTGGAGCTCAGTTCCTGCCTTTGATGACACACAAATAGAAGTCACTTTTACACAGTCACTGATTCTGCACATATTTATTGACAGTCTAGGCTAGGCTGGGTACTAAGACAGTTAAGATCCAGTACTCATGCTTGAGGGGTTCTGAGTTTAGACTGCTCTATGCCTTGGTTTCTTCCAGCCGGAAACAATAACTCTATACCCCACTTCTCCCCAAGGGTGCCACTCAGATTTCTGAGATATGAAAAAATGTGAGAAGGAAAGTCCTGCAAAGCCCCAATCCTTAGAAAAGCAAACTTCGCCGCCACAGTACACATCACACACTCCAGAGTCGCCCACTGCCAAGCAGCCAGCCAAGACTCAGACTCCACTGGAGCGCTGGTGTCTCCAACTCATGGCCTGCTTTCATTCCTCTCTTCCCCGAACACTTTTAAACCTTTTTTCTGGAGTCAACCCAAACTCGGCAGCATTTCCAGATCCATGGAAGTACAGCATACAAGCAGCCCATTTCCTGACAATGCTGCAAAGCTTCAGGGAACACATTTTGTTATTTCCACATTTATGAGTCAAGCTGAAGCCCTGAGCCTGACTCCTGACCAGGCTGTCCCCCACCTGGGAATGCTGCAGAGCTGAGGGGGAAGGAAAATGGCACTCAACAAAGGAAGGATCGTGCACGGAGAAGTTAATAAAAATAAATGTTCCAGTGGCTGCCTAGACAAAAACACTGGCATCCAAGGAGTCTCTAAAAGGGACTGAGGTGTGAAGATCATTTTCTGAGCCCTATTCGGGTTCTTCTCATGATAACTTGTTCTGGCATGATTGCAAAGAAAGCAAAGTTTTGGGAAATGTGGCTCAAACTAAATGACACATTCTCTAAATGAACCCTTTCTTTCTTAAAGCAACCTGAAAAATGAAGCAAAGGGACTATATATTATTTCATCAATAATAAAAATGTTGAAGCACTTAATATGCACATAGCATCATGCTAGGCACTGTGACTAGTACAAAGAGAAATGTAACCATTGAACAAATTATTTTCAAATACCTACAAGGTGTCAGACATTGTATTAGCTATTGGAAAAAAACACACAGATAATGCATGGCTCTAGCCCATTCTGGAATTTTTAATCAGTTTTAAAGCAACAATGGAAAAAGAAATCTGGTCATGTTGACCAATGGTATTTAGGAATAAGGAGAGGTTCTTAGATATCCTATACTTTTTCCATTTGCTTGAGAAATATTGTTGATTGGTAGAGGTGATTTGTCAGGAAAGGAAAGTTGTCTCTTAGTTGACGAGGTAATTAGGAAGGAAGGAGTCCACACCACTTCCCAGCTATAACCAAAAATTTCAACAGAGGAAAAAAAATTTATAAATGTGAGTCAAACCCGAAACTGAATACTGGTAGAGCACTGGTTTCTACTGAACTTCACTGTGACGATATGGCTGATGCTGTCAGTAGGAATGGTGCTGCCACATGTTGCAAGTTGGTGTTTGTCATCAATATGTAACACAATGTCAAGTAGGACTTTTCTTGTTGTACTGACATTTAGCTAAGATCCAATCTGAGCACCTGACAGTAAATTTATCACATTCTAATTTCAAGGAAACTCCCTATGACTTACTGAGAGGCACCAGAGCAGAGCCAGCCCTGCCAGCAGCCACCTCTCTCTCCTCCCACTCCAGTCCCTATGAAAAGAAGACTGAGGAGTGAGAGGCGTGGGACTTCCCACTCAGAAGCGGGAGTGCGGCATTGCCGTATGCAGTTAGTTCCTCCCTTCTTCATTGCAAAAGGGTTGTGCAGTGCTACATTTTAGTGGGAAAAGAAACTCCTTGCAGGAAGCTATAAGACAGTGGATTGCTGAAGGGGAAGAGCTAATATGGTACAGAGGAAAATAAGCTGGGATCAGAGTTCCCAAGTCAGGAAACTGTGGAGTGAGAAGCTTCTACAGAGACTCCTGAAGAACCACATACCTAATCCACAAGAGAAGGAACACTTAGATATCTGCAAGGCAGAGAGTTCGTCAGTGGATGCCATAATCACCCAGCCCCTTCCCACCTCCCACTTGGACAAGAGGGGGAAGAACACAGAAGAGGAAGAGGTAAGATGATCTTATAATTTGTTGTGCAAACCAAGAAAAATGGTGAGAGTTGTTATTAATAACTATTCCAGGACAACAGGCATAAACTGAAATTACCTCTGGAAAACTAAAGTATCTGATCCCTTTTTTTGGTGGGGGAGGGTTATATATAAAGAGCAATTCCATCTATCCTCTACTGTCCTTACTATGACTTCAATCATTTAACCATAAAAAACTTCACCTATCCTGGGGAAAGAGAAGAGGAAGAGCTTCAAAGCAAACTTGAGACTGAAGTTTAAAAGTGAACAGAACTGAACCTCAAGTGATGAAATGAGAGTGCCTTAATGACAAATGTGGTGGAAATAGATGAGATCTGTCCCAACAATTTGGCATTAAAGGAACTGCCACCCACAGGGAAAGGAGACCTTCCCACACAACACAGTTGGATAACTAAGAAAAAAAAAAAAAAAAAAACACTCTTCTAGGTTTATACCAGAAGTTGAGACTTCAGTAAGCCACTTGCAAATAGTACATTGCAAAGTACAAAAACTGTTATTGAACAAACAGGCCAGTAAATGAAGTCTAAATGAATATAAAATGTATATTGATAAATGTAAAGACACCATTTAATGAAAAATAAACACCTGCACATAAAAAGGCGACCTCATGTTCTGAAAAAAATAACAAGAAATAAATACATATAATACACAGTAAGAATGCACAAACAGTAAATAAAGTTCAAAAACCAGCCTTCTCTACTTCTCAATGGGGGATCTGAAGTGAGCGACTTAACGTCTCTGAGCTTCAGTTTCCATGTCTGTAAAACAAGAATCATATAATTGCCTTAAAGAGTTGTGAAGTGATATAAAAGCTTCTAGAGAGATGCTTGACAACAAGGGCTAATTGTGTTGTGTTCAACAAAGGCTAGTCTTTAGCTTCCCTCTCCTCTCCTCTGCCATGAAAATACTCCAGAGTTCTCTGGAGAAAGAATGAGATTGCTTAACAGACAGGGCGGAGCACAATGAGCATTAATTTTTTTCCTACTGCCCCAGATGCTGAGCTACTGTGCAGGTGGACTCCTGACAGTGCCCAACTCTGTGCCATTTCAGGTCCACTTTTTGCTTTCCTACATGATCTAAGACCTCTGAACCAAACTCATTGTGAATGTGTTTGTTTGTGTGTGTGTGCACACATACAGATGCACATAAATTACGGGCAGAAGAAGGAGAGAGTTCTAGGACCCCAAAAATTATAGGACCCCCAATGCTCACACCTCTGTCCCAACTCAGAAAACAGGTGAAAAGGATTTAGTCTCAGGAATGGTAAGAATTAGTTCTTGTGGGTTCAAGCAAAAGGAAATTCATATATGCTTTCTTCCTCTAACAAAATCCCAGGCATGGGCAAAATGGATTAAAAATAATATCCAGTTGAGTATATAAAGAAAAAAGAAAAGGTAGGCAAACAAACAAGGCACAACATTCAATCAGAGAACTATGTAGGGAAGAAGTAAATCCACCTTCTTGGTGTTGAAGATAGGAGTGGGTATTTATGACCACATAGTAATGAATGAGTCTAAACTCCTCTCTGGCATCCATGTGATTTCTTTGGCATTTCCCAGTAGAATATATTTGATATTGTGCAGTGGCCATTCACCTGGCCATTCAATAACACATATTGAGCAATCGCCATGTGTCAGACACTGTACCAGGTGTTTTTCATATTTTTGCACCTTATGGTACATACATGGAATTGTAGGGCACAAGAGAGAAAATGGTCGACTGTATCAAGGTAGGATTTGAAGCAGAAGCAAATACTAAAAGAAAGACCACTAACTAGTTACAGCATTAAAAGGTGAGAAAACTTGGATTAGTGTCTATAAATTTTATGAGAAAAATGACACTGCCCAATTCATGTTCCTTTTTATTTTAATGGTGTTACAGGTATTAGCAGTTTAAGGTATATTACTGTAGCAAACATCTGATGGCCAAAACGGGGCAATGTCATCTGCCTTTGCACGTGCTTGTTTCTCTATGGTAGGAATGGGGCATAATAATAGGTTATTATAATATGCTCTGCTGAACACCACTTGGGCCTTCAGTAATTCCTATTCAGATAAGAAAATTGAGGCCCAAAGAGTTAAGAAGTGCTAGCGCAAAGCACTCTGAGCTGAGATGAAAAGCCAGCCTCTTCGTGGCACATATACACCATGGAATATTATGCAGCCATAAAAAACGATGAGTTCGTGTCCTTTGTAGGAACATGGATGAACCTGGAAACCATCATTCTCAGCAAACTGACACAAGAACAGAAAATCAAACACCACATGTTCTCACTCATAGGCTGGTGTTGAACAATGAAAAGACATGGACACAGGGAGGGGGAGCATCACACACTGGGGTCTGTCGGGGGGGGAGAAAGAGGAGGGACAGTGGGGGGTGGGGGAGTTGGGGGGAGAGATAGCATGGGGAGAAATGCCAGATATAGGTGATGGGGAGGAAGGCAGCAAATCACACTGCCATGTTTGTACCTATGCAACAATCTTGCATGTTCTTCACATGTACCCCAAAACCTGAAACGCAATAAAAAAAAAAGAAAAGAAAAGAAAAACCAGCCTCTTCTATTGATTTCCGAAACCTACTCCACTGGGAAGGTTGGTAAAAGTGTGGGGGCATTTTGGTCATCAAAACTGAAGCTGGGGCTTACTATTGGCATTTAATGGGCCAGGGCCAAGAAGGTCAAAAGTCATGTGATACACAAACCTGCCCCACATATCAAAGAAGAGAGATTCAAGGGAGAAGAAGAGGTATTGCTTAAATGCCAACAATATAC
Source organism: Ateles fusciceps (assembly GCA_036589455.1). Classification (NCBI taxonomy): domain Eukaryota; kingdom Metazoa; phylum Chordata; class Mammalia; order Primates; family Atelidae; genus Ateles; species Ateles fusciceps. The sequence continues at coordinate 7,166,758 of JAZHEH010002789.1, read as the reverse complement.
CAGATAAAGCAATAGGGACATCATATATAATTAACTTAATCTTTAAAACAATCTGTGAACTCTTTCATTAGAAACATCAACAGCTCCCCCACTGCAATAGTTTTCTGAGTTTTAATCAGTGTTCACGATCAGACTCTTTCCAATGGACTAGCATGTCTGCCTCTCAAATTGATGGCTTCACAGGCCATTTTAATTTTTGAAAAAGTATTTAAGGGGAATTCGTTACACTTACCATCATTTCATAAAACAAGAAATGCTGAAACATCAAACAAGCAAGAAGAACGTAATCACAGCAAAAAAGACAGTCAGTATGGAATGCATTTAGTATGATGAAAAGCTCACTCGGTTGTTCCAGTTTTTCTCATTCAACCACAGGGCACCAACAACCTCACCATGGGCTACGTCCAGTCTGTGGATCAGCATTTGGTGACCACTGACCTAAACATCTTGGCCAATTTGCTCTTGGCAAAATCACTTCTTAAAGAGTGGGGCCAAAAAGTGAAAGACCGATCTATGGCTCAGGAAAAACAGGAAGATCCAAAACCAGTGACCCAGAGCAAAAGAAAGGGAGTTGAAAGGGAATAGCAAAAGGCAAAAACAAAGTAGTATCTTTGAGAAAAGGGTATCTGAGGTTTCCTAGAGCATTCCTCTGCTTTTTAATAGGATTATTAGACACAGAAACCCTTCTTTTGGAAAATCCATGCGTCAGGAGTACCATTTTCTTTTCTCTACACTTTGTCAAAAGCATAAAGGCTTTTCTCTAACTCACAGTCTTTCGTGATTTCCATTGGTTGGCTTTTTCTTCCTTTTCTATTAGCCTTTTTGTTCCTCCTCTTTCCCGAATATAATAGCAATGTTTTCTTGTCCATTTTGTAGTAATCTTCTGGCTCAGCAGTAGCTTCTTACAAGTCTGCAGCTTAGTGAGAGGTAGAACAGAGGTTACTAGTAGCAGAATGGAAAGTTCACAGGCTTGGGAGTAAGTAGAGGCTGGTTTTTCACTCCAGCTGAGAATGCTTCATAGTAGCATTACTTAACCTCTTTGATCCTCAGCTTTCTTATCTACAAGATGTGTTTAGCATGACCTCACCCATTGCAACGAATACTAAATAAGACTACAGATATTCAGCATAACTTGCATTCAGTAAATGTTAGCTGCTTCTTCACCTCCCTTTTCCTTCTCTTCTACATTGTTCACAATTATTCTGTCATTTGCCTGTGTGATAGGTCTTTCCCGGTCTTTCAGTTGATTCTTCTGTCATTATATGCTCACTGTGGCTAAAGATAAGCAGGCTACAATTCAAAGACTCACTCAAGACCCTCCAGTATGATTTTGATTTTCAAGCACAGCTAACAACTCACAGTCTGCTTCTTTTGACCTCTCAGATATTTTCCCAGGTGAAAGGTCCTCAGCTTCATTCACCTCAACATACTAGATGAACATTGTCAATGATACATCCAACCAGAAGCCTCAACTGAACATGACTCAATATGATTTTGACTGGATTGACTTGTTGGGATTGTTTTTGTTTGGTTTTGCTTTCTTTTGGATATTGGATGAAAACTCATTTAAAAGAAGTGTCTATTAAGTCAACATAAGGGAACTAACTCTTCTTTCTGCCTATATTTCTTCTAATAAGAAAAAATAAATTTATACACAGTTCTTATGGAAGGGAAGTAAATCTTGGCAGTTAGCCAGACTAATATGAGTTTGAATTCCAACTCTGACTATGTTACTGTGGGAATTACTCAATTTCTCTCTGCCTCAGTTTCCCCTGTCCATATTATAGTGATAATAATAGTATTTAACTTATGAAGTCACTATAAGGAATCAAAAGCTAATATAAGTGAAATGTTTAAGACATCACTTGGCACGTGGCAGGTGCTCCAAAATTATCACTATTATTAACCAGCAGCTTTTCAACAAACAATTAGCAAGTGCCCACTAAGTCTTAGGCATGGTCCTGGAGACTATGAAAGATCAAAAATGGATCACCACCTCTTCTTAACTTTCAGAGATCTCATAATTGGGAAATAAGAGAACTTATTGAAGTTGAAGACTATTTATTAGCTTACAAAGCACTTCTCCACAGCCAAGTGGTATAATTATTATCCCCATTTTTTGCAAGGAGCAAATTAGGTGCCCTGACCTGTGGCACTTAGCAAAAGTGCATCAAGTCAACACTGTTTCCAGGATTTTTTACTCCACAGAGACCCATGCTATTTCACTTCTAGAACATTAAGGCTCACAAGATGTATCAGAGACTGTCTCACATTATTTTTCTTTTTAAGAATTTACTTAGCTTCTAATAATTCAAGTAAAGCCACAGGACTTACGCAGAGGGTATCTCTATCTCCAATTAGAGGGACTAAGTAGGCCAAGGCATTCTCCCACTTTAGGAAGGAGTACCTGGAAACGTGGCCATTGCTCTGTCTGGACCCACTGTAAAAAGCCTTCCCTGCCCACTCTCAGTGTGAAACTGCAATCAACTTTCTAAAGGAGTTTTAAAAGTTTCAGATCAATATTAATATTGAATAATCGAGCCTTTACATGATTTCTGTCTATGGGAACAAATACATTTACCGATGGTAACAAAAGAAAACATCACTGATAAACAGACAAGGTTCATGGGCTGCTCCTTTCCGTGTCTCCAACAAGTGTTTTACCACCCTAGTAACCCTCGTGTCAAGCACGATGCCTGGCGCAGAGTAAATGTTCAATACATAGTTGTTGAATGAATGAGTGTGTTCTATACAAACTTTTGAAAGCCCGGTTTTTGACATTTATTAAAATGAGAGACATGGTGAGCTGTTAAGGATCTTTGTGGAATTGCAATGGTTCATTTTAAACTTGCTTTTCTTTTTGTAATTGTGAACAGGGAAGAAGCACAGTATGACTAGAGAACACCGGAATAGGTGTTGGAAAATCTAGGCTTCAAGCACTGAAACTGGGTTATTTTGTGACATGGAACACATAAGTTATCCTCTCAGGGTCTTGGTTTTTAATTTCGTTAAGTGCAAAGAGTTGCAATAGGTTAGTTCAGCTCTCCCTGTCTGTGTATTTCAAAATATTATACCTTTTACATTTGAATAACCTGAAAAATTGGGATGAAAGTGTTTGATGAAAGGGAGCAACAGGTAAATGATGTCTCATGTGCACCTCCATCTTTTTAAGGGCTCCTTCCCTTATGGAGTTGCCCTGCCCACCTGAGGTCCTCGCCCATTAAAACTTGCACAGAGAAGAGGTTTGGTTTTACATCAGTTATCAGTTGCTGCATAACAAATTACCCTAAAACTTAGCAGCTTAAAACAACAAGCCCTTATACTCTCACAGTTTTTTGGGTCAAGAATTTGGGTACAGCTTAGCTGGGTGCCTCCGGCTTAGGGTCTTTCATGAGGTTGTCAATCAAGCTGCCAGCCAGGCGGCAGTTATGTCAAGGTTCAACTGCAGCTGAAAAATCTGATTCCAAGATTACTCATGTGGCGATTGCCATGGCTCAGTGTCTTGCCACGTGGCCCTCTCCATAGACTGCTTGAATGTCCTCATGACGTGAGAGCTGGTGGTCTGAGACAGGAGACTCTGAACATACCCAAGATGAAAGTCACAATTGTTATAGAAATAATCTTGGAAATGACATTCCATCACTTCTGCCATTTTCTATGTGTCAGAATTGGGTCAACAAGCCCAGTATACACTCAAGGTAAGGGCATTAAACAAGGCAATACCAGGAGGCAAGGGCTGCTGGGCCATCTCAGAGACCACCCACCACAGCTATCACGTACACACTCGTATGAACTCTAGACATGTGGTTAATCAGGAGGTATTCGTTTTAATTGGGAGATATCAGTCTCTGTCCACTCAATGAGAAACTTTAAGCATATTTGATGAAAGGCAGAAGTCAGCTAGTAAGGTAGGAACTAAGGTGGGATGGGAAGAAAAAGGATATGAAACTGCAGTCATATATATTGAGTCCCACCACGTTTTTTTTGTTTTGGTTTGTTTTGGTTTTGTTTTGATTTTGTTTTGATATAGAGTTTCGCTCTTTTGCCCAGGAGGGAGTGCAATGACACGATCTCGGCTCACCACAACCTCCGCCTCCCGGATTCAAGCCATTCTCCTACTTCAGCTTCCCAAGTAGCTGAGATTACTGGCATGCGCCACCACACCCAGCTAATTTTGTATTTTTAGTAGAGAGGGGGGTTTCTCCGTGTTGTTCAGACTGGACTAGAACTCCTGACTTCAGGTGATCCATCTGCCTTGGCCTCCCAAAGCCCACTGTATGTTAATCCTGGTGATGGGCACATTGATGGCTTCAGCTGACCCAGCTTTCCCCACTTCTCACATATTACTCTGAGAATCACTGTAGAACGTGCTAAGAGTGCAACATCCTGTGATAAGGAGGAACTCCTGGAATAGCTTTATTCCCATCCCTCGTAGAACATGATATCCTGCAACACTTTGACCCAGTGAGCCAAGTGTCCCCCCCAGAGTATAAAAACACAAAGCAGAATGCTTTGGAGATACCTCTGCTGCAGTGTGAAGTGGATCACACACAGTTGAGACCCCATCTGCCCTGGATGGCTTTTCTCAGCCTGGGAAATGAGCTTGCAGTGAATATGAGGCTTCTGTTGTTCCTTGCTGTGAGTAATATTTGCTTCGCTTAGCTTGTATGAGAGTTCTGTCTCACCAGACGCATGTAGGTGATAGTGTAGCCCATACATGGTGAACACGTTTCACAATAGGGACAGATAAAATTTAGCATTTCCCGAGATACAATATATCTGTTGTTGCCTAGTTCCTCCAAACTTCCATCACCCTACAAAGAGAATTAACTGAAAAATTGTTCTCAAACTATTTGAAGACCACAGGCAGAATATCATAGTGAATGGAGCATGGTCCTCTTGCCACCCTTTAATTGTAGATCATTTAAACTCTATAAATCTTAGTTTCCCCACCGGAAAACAAAGAACTGTGTCACCCAATCTATCTATCTCACAGATATGTGATGGAAATGAAGATTTATTTCTGAGAAAGGGCTTTACAAACAATAGCACCATCCATGGGAAGAAGATATGATTATGCAATTTTTCTCAGGCACAGTGAGAAAACTGACTCTTGACCTCTCCACATTTTTCAACAAATATATGCAAATGCTTACACATTTACAGAACCCATGTTACCACGGAAAAGCAGGAGCCTATCAAGGATACTTTACACATCAGGATTGCCTAAACTATGCTATCAAAATGACCCCAAAATCGGCGCCACTTAAAACGACAAAACATTATTTCTTTCTTGTACTACATATCCCTCCCACATTGACTGAAGCTCTGCTCTGTGACGTCTTAATTTGACAGTGGGTCCTGAACTAATGAAGCAGCCATTGGCCCAGGCAGCCTGGAGGAGGTGAAAGTAGAAACAAACACACTGGCTCCGAAGCAGCCCAGAAGACACATAAACTGTTCCCCCTGTCACTTCATTGTCCAAGCCAAGTCATATGGCCAAGACTAACTTCAGAGGAGGAAAGAAGTACAATCTTCCCATGTGCCCAGGAAGAGAGGGGGCTCTACCAGCATCAGGAAGCAGCAGTAATGTCTTCCACAGTGCCTTCTGAGAAAATAGAGAGTTTGTATTTCCAAGCTACAGGAGACAATTAACCTGTAACAGAGTTCTAATCTTTGGGCAAGCCTTCTTATTTATGAATCATTTAAGATTATTTTTTTCTGCAACGAATGATTACACCAAAATTATTTTTTATTAAAGAAAACACAGAGCCTCTTGGGAAATGTTATCATCAACACTTCCTGCAGTGTGTCTCTAACTCATGTTTCTGCAGAGAGAAGTCTGACGTGGTGCTGTGGTGCCTGTGTGCATTCATCTGTGAATGTGTTCTTGGGACTCTGGGAAATGGTAACACGTGATTGGCTTAAGGTCAAGTTTAGTCAATGCTTATAAATTTCTCTCTGTAAGGTTAATGACTTAGCCCCTTCTAATTTAGCTGCACTGAAACTTGTTATAAAATTGTTAGTTCAGTTGCATCTGTTTTAGATCGGCCTTCAAATTGCAGGCTGCTCTCACTCCTTCCCCAAGTTTCCTCCTGTAAGATTTCTTTGCACTATGTTAATCCAAATGAACACTGAATTTAGGCTTTATTAGTTCTGGCTTCTACTCCCCCGCTGTTCCGTTAGCTAACTGTATTGCTTTGGAAAAGTTATTTTACCTCTCCAGGCCTTATCTGTAAAACAAGGGAGCTGGCAGGGAGAAGACCTTCTAGCTATAACTGCATATGGTTCTAAGTCATGCTGTGGAGACAGATAGAGAATATGTGTGTTTCTTCCTCTTTTCTTAGTTTATCAGCAACTGGAGGAGCTATCTCAGTGCAAGCTTGGCCTCCTAACATGCAGCAAAATGCCTTTGAAGATCAGTCACATTTCAGCACCTCCCAATGCATTATTTCCTCAGTTCCCTCCTTGACACCACTGAAGTACGGAACCTCAGCCATAAGGTGCAATTTGTATGCAGTGTACTTTTAAATACTTTTTTCCTTATTTAAAACAAAAGAGGATACACACAGGTTGCAAAATATTCCTCTACTTATACTATCTTATGCTTTTAAGAGTTTTTGCTAGGATGGTGATATTGCAGGTTTTAACCCCAGGTGAAGTAACTGCTCTAGCTTTTAATTGCTCATTCTTCTTAACATTTTTACAGCCACATATGTAACAGTCAATATATTCAAACATTGTGGAGCACCAGCTAGGAAAATGGGGTCATATCCCTTCCTATGGTTTTGTCGGTATGAGGCCACTGAAGAAATGATTTCAGTAGGAGAAAAGTGTTTCTCAGGTGCCCAACTATAAATAGTTTCCTAAAAACTGACTTCAAAGATAAGTTACTGTTTCACTTGGAGATGCCTTCAACATCTTAAAAATGTTGATCTCAGATTCACAGTCTTTTGTGAATTTTTTCAGCTCCGATGAGTAACTTGGAAATCCTAAAGAGTTTGAAGCTGCGTACATTTTGATTCAAATCTTAGTGACCAAGTAACCTGGAGCAAGTTACTACATTCTCTGAGCCTGCTTCTTCATCAACAAAATGGAAAGGATGCCTATCTAATGAATTGTTATGATAGTAAATAAAAAATAATCTGAGTATATACTATCCATGACAGATGACCAAATCTTCATTCCCACAAAACTGTTAGGATGAGGTTTGCGTTATCTACGTCAGTATTGAACTTACATCAAAAGATCAGGTCAGACATTTAAAAAGCATGAGAGAAAACAGGTATAAATTGGTTTAGGCAAATCTATCTCATAAGTAAAGAAAATGATTATTTGAATTTTGTCAAAATTCAACTGAGTGTTGTAAGCTTCCTGGTGATCACTCAGTTAGTCATCTTCTCCTATGTTCTGCTTCATTCTCTGACTTTGTTGGTTCCACGGGCTACACAGATCCAAAAATGAGGATAGGAGGCTTCTATTAGGCTGGCCAGCGTGGAAAAATACTGCATATGTAACTCTTTTTTATAATTTTTTTTTTTCTGAGACAGAGTCTCGCCTGTATCACCCAAGCTGGAGTACAGAGGCACAATCTCGGCTCACTGCAACCTCTACCTCCCGGGTTCAAGCGATTCTTCTGCCTCAGCCTCCTGAGTAGCTGGGATTACAGGTGGGTGCCACCACACCAGGCTAATTTTTGTATTTTTAGTAAAGATGGGGTTTCACCATGTTGGCCAGGGTGGTTGAACTCCTGACCTCAGGTGATCCACCCACCTGGGCCTCCCAAAGTGCTGGGATTACAGCTGTGAGCAACGGCACCCAGCGTTTTCTTAAACAAATTTTATAAACAACTTTAGCCATCAAACATTTCTTCATCATTCATTTCATAACTCCAAGACATGTCCATCACCCGTCTACACCTATTATATCTGAATGAAGCCACACATCTTTTTATACTTTCAGTATTTTTAAGTAGAAATCTTGAGAAAATACTGAACAAAAGGAAATTATGCTGTACTGGAGTTCTATCTGTACTTCAACTTAGCATCTATAAAATATTCTTTCTTGTTATCCACTGGTCAGGTTTATAATTCAATTTTGGTTTTCATTCTGTGCCCATAGTTCTTTCCTAATTTTTGTTAACTTCTCCCCCAATTTTCTGAGGAAAAGAATCAAGCTCACTTTTGCTAAGTTTCAGGTCTTTATAAAAAGCTCAACTCAGGTACTATTTCTAAGTTTCTCTTCATTCCCATGCATTAAGATTTCTTGATTTCTTCCTTCAAAAACAGCTGTCCCTCTTGCTTGCTTTTTTTCCTCCTCTTCCCAAATTTAGTTTCACTTTCTCAAGCGCCAACCAAAGAACAGAGAATCTTAGAGCTAGACAAGATCTCACATATTTTCTAGTCTTCCTGCTACAGATAAGGAAAGCAAGGCCCTGAGAAATTACATGAACTATCTTCTAGCTTCCAATCATTTTCAGTATTAACCGCTCTTGACCCTCCCTCCTTCCTGTCAAAATAGAAGAAATAAAAAAGAAAAAATTAGTTGTTTTAACTTGGGCAGGTAATTTTGATTCTTTGAATTATTTTCTCATCTATGAAATGTGGGTGTTTGGGTTGATGGGTAATATGAAGGGGAGTCTGGGGAAATTAGAGACATGGCCTATGAATTATTTTTCAAGTTACAAAACCTATGATTAAAGTATAATGGAATCACTTAATCTATCTAACAGGAAGGGGTGGGATCTGACAGGCTCATTTCCCTTCTTCCCAATGCCACCTTACAGCTGTGGTCTTGTGGAAATATGGCTGGTACAGTTAGAAACCAAAATTAGAAACCAAGCAACCACAAGAGAAAAGGCTCTGGAACAATTCTAGGCCCTGACCCAACATTTCTAGCCAAGGACACTGCAGGCATCCACGCTTTACTGCACATATGGTCTCTAGTCTGCAACTCTAGAACAGTGGGCAATCTCCACATACCACACATGCATACCTAGAAACCTTCATGCTCACTTAACTACGACTTTTCAACAAATCTTAGAGAAAAGAAAACTAGATAACCAGTTACTTAACTAAGGATTATAACACAACTAATCGTAGGGTGTCATCAACAGTTCTGGTGCCATGATCCACCATCAGAGAAATACTCAAGTATTTTTCATCAGAACCACTGATACGAGCTTCTCTGACATTGAGCTATGGATTTTATTGTTATTATAAAGAAAAATTATTGTTAAGCACATGAACTGTGTAACATCTGTTTTCATTCTGAATTCCTTTTTCCCAGAGAAGTTTCCTTTTCTTCTCAAAGAAGTAAGAATTACCATAGAAGACCCAAGAATTCTAAAAACTTCACAAATGGGTACCTAAAAGTCAAATAAGTTGTCAAAGTCATGGATTTTGGGGTGAAAGGGAGGAGATTGCAAACTAGTCATACTGATGACCTAGCCTAAGAACACCAAAAGAGAAAAGTACCCATTGGATTCTTCTCTTCCTATTTAATTGTATAATAACATAGAGATAAATTCCAAGATTCACTCCAGTTCAGAATTATTTCATGATGATTCCCAGGTTGTCGGAGGTATAAACCATTATGTTCATCCCCCAAAGAGCCACAGTGAATTAAAGAAACACATCAGAACCCTGGAGTCCAGAACTCTTAGCCCTTTACCCACCAGTGACACTCAGCTGGGTCAATAATACTTGCTTTCTAAAAAAATACAGGGATGTGATATTACTCCTTTATTAAAACAACCTTTTGAGCTGTTCTGTTTATGCGAATTTTTAAAAAAAAACAGTATGTTAGTGAATTATGTTACAATTAGTGAAATTTCAGGAAGGAAAGCACTTAGGACTCATATTTTACGGTTGTGTCACTTGAATATTATGGTTAGAGTCTGATTTATCAACAATATGCTAGAGGGATGATATTCTTCTTCTGTATTTTTAAGAGCGCAAAAGGAAGACTTGAGTAGTTATTATGTGGCCAGCGACTGATTTATATTGCTTCCCATTGCAGTCAAATAATCTTGAGCAAAAAAGGGGGAAAGGGTAATTGTAACAGTACAACCTCGCTGTAAAACATAGAGTTCTCTTTACACAGAGTTTCTCAATGTGAAGTTTTGTGTGACATTTAATATTGTGGCTAGACTTTCATGTCAGCTGAAATCAAAATTCTCACATAATTACAAAAGGTACATCATGTGGTTCTCAAGCCACAAAATGATGGCCTAGAGCAGAAGGGAAAATATACCTAGGGGATGGGAACGTGTGAAATCCTTGCGCTTTTTTTTTTTTTTTTTATCACAGCTAACAAGCAAAATAAACACCACCCTGGCGCCCATGATTTTGACTCAAACACGTAATGTGTGGGTTCGGAGGATGCTCCTGAAATCCCGCTTGTGCTTGTTGCCAATTATGTTTCTCTAATGGTCTGTTGTAGGCATAGAGCTCCATGATTAGGGACAAGCTTAAGTCAAACTACACTGAGGTTTGGAAGAACATGCCTGCCAGGAGCCTGATGTACTTAATACAACAAGGTTGGGTCAAGAAAGTGTCATTTGGTATTGCCACAACGATAGGAGGCACAGGCTATTTTAAGAACGATATGGTTTGGGGTGATCTCTGTGAAGTTTATGGGTAGTCAGAGAAGAGAACATAAAACTTGCTCTACACATGTAATTAAAATACAGGGCAACTAAATTCATGTGCAAGTAATAGGAGAGCAGCATGGAGCCAGGGGATCATAATCAGCAGCCTGGTTGAAGTGAAAAGCAATTTGTGGTGGCGCTTTCAAATTCCTACTTTAGTGGACAGATTTGGAAAGCTCACGGATAGTCTTCCTGGCTGGGAGGATTTGCTTCCATAGCCCTTCCATTTTAAAAATGTCTCTAAAAATAGCAATTGGGTTTGGTTTTGCTTTTTTCTCCAGGAGAAATCACACCATTTTATAAACAAATCACTGTTTCACAGGAGCAAACAGCTAACAGTAAGCTACACAGTAATCAGTGTTTCTATTCTCCGTCCATGGTGGGGTGAGGGAGGTTACTGGGCCCAAAACTCCAGCTTCTCAGAGATGGGCTTCCACACTTCCATGGGGCCTATTACATTCCAGAGCATATTCTAAATGTGGATTTGTGAAATAGAGACAATAGAGTGGGGGAGGAGACTTTACAAAATAACAGATGTTAGTAACTATCCTGGAGTTGGCTATGATGTGGACCAAACATCTGTATGATGGACTGAATTATTCACTTTGTCCTGGAATACCAGGAGCCACCCAGGCCTCCTGCCCAGATGGGGCAGTTGGGATGGCTTAGACTGTTAACCATGCATCATGCTACTACAAATTGGCAGGTTGCCTACGTGACCAGAACTTGGCTCCACATAGAAATGTTCAACTGTTATTTCTAATAAGCCCTATAAAACAGACCCCAAACAGCCACAGACCAGATTTATAAGGTGGTTAGGGGTGGGGGAGATAGCAGGATCCGAACAGATCGTGAAAGAACAAAATATCTTCCACATGGTTTTGGATTGTAAGCGATCTGTAAAAAGAACAATCACGCACAAAATACTATCTGTGGACCATGGTCCCCAGAATGTCAACATCTAAACCCTACGTGCATATTTTGGGGAGAACAATCTTGTTTTTAAGTGAGTTGTTAACTTGTACCATGAACTATATCAACATGCAGAACATTAAAGTGAAAAGGGTATTAGACCCCACCTTGATTAATGTCAACGTTTCCCCTTCTGGGGAAAAATGTCCAAAGACACAGCACAGTCGACTTTTAACACTGTGGACCAATCCTGTGTTGTGGAGATAGAATGTAAGTGTGAAGACAAGCACGGGCTCTGGATCAGACAGACTCAGCATGGTGTCCCAGCTCTGCCGCTTTCTAGCCGCCACTTCCCCTCTTAGTCTCCATGTCTGTACCCAGGTCAGCAAAGGCTGACTCGATCTAATGCCTTGACTTAAATGTGGCACTAGCCTCTGCTCAGGCAGCATTCATGACAAGAAGAGTGTTTGCATTAGGTAAGATGAGAAGATTCCAAGAAAAAAAAATAACTTTGAGTGGATTGGCAGAAACAGAAAAAAAAAAATCCATCAAATATTCTGGTGCTAAACTTTTCCCTAGATCCCCGGGGCTTCTAGAGCCTACCTTCTAGGACCTATGGGGGCAAAGAGAGACTTGGGGAGGGGGGGGGATTCCAGGACCCTCCTACCCACATCTACTCCTACCTTCAACTAAGGCAGGTTTGCATCTTTCTCTTTCACATATTCTCCTCAGCTATACCCCATTAAAAAATATGTAGGTTTATGTACATATCAATTATCCTCCCATCTTCACTCAAAATGCCTGTGGTGAGAACATCACAGAACTGAATATAAAATAGCTGGGCAATCTCAGGCAAGTCACTTGCTGTCTCTGGACCTTGTACATCTTATCCCTAAAATGCAAGGTTTGGACCGACGACTCCTCAGGTCTCCTTCTGGTGCTAACAATCTTCCCTCTGCCTGTCCTCCCCTAATGTGCAGCCCCCAGCATAGTAAGAGGAGGTATTTTCCTTTCCCCTTCCAGTGAAGAGAAGCCATTCTCCTTCCCAGAGAACACATTAGACTCGGGCGCTAGCCACTCCCCCTTCTTATTTTTCTTATTTGAAGTTCCAACTTCTCCTAGGAAAACAAGCCTCTCCAATCTGACTGACTTAAAAAACCTTTTTGGTCACTCCCTTCTTCAAGCTGGGGTGAAATTTTTTCTGCCCACCTCTTCCCTCCCCCAAAGGGCTGTGAAGAAAGGAAGGAGAGGAGTTCCCAAGGAACCAGGTGTTTCTTGCTCTTTTTTTTTTTTTTTGAGACAGTCTCACTCTGTCACCCAGACTGAAGTGCAGGGGAGTGATCTCAGTTCACTGCAACCTCCGCCTCCTGGGTTCAAGTGAGTCTCCTGCCACAGCCTCCCAAGTAGCTGGGATTACAGGCACCCACCACCACACCTGGCTGACTTTTGTATTCTTAGTAGAGACGGGAATTTCACCATGTTGACCACGCTGGTCTCGAACTCCTGACCTCAGGTGATCCACCTGCCTAGGCCTCTCAAAGTGCTGGGATTACAGGCATGAGCCACCGTTCCTGGCATTTCTTGCTCTTTATAACTTGCACTAGTCTGTCTAATATCATCCTAGCAAAGAGAAAAAGAAGCAGGACTAACTCAGCGTGTGGGGGAGGCAAGTGGCTTTAAGCAATCCTGACTACACTTGCCATAAAATGCCGGCTGCCCATGTTTGTTGAACTCTGAGACTTGAATAATATTGTGCACTTTATCTTTATGGCCTCTTTTATGCTAACAGGCCTAGGGGTAGCAAAAAAGGGCAATGTACTGTAGTCTGCTAAAAGCTTTGCCATTTGATTGCTTCATAATTTCACCATTCATCTAATTTGGAGTGCACATTTGTGCAACAAACCTGTCTGTCACCCTTAACAAGCTCTTTGGTACAGACTGGAACAATCTCCCATAATGTAAACAACCTTCTTCTTCGGCAGAGAAAGAAAACACACAACAGGTTTTTAACACTCGCAAATGTAATTGCCTTGGACTTTCCCACCCCTGGTATTGGGTTTCTCAATTCCCAGGACTCTTCATCAAAGAATATCTTTTAAAACATTTTCCCCCTATTCTTTCTTCAAAGCAATTCCGTACACATTTTCTTAACACCTTCTATGCACAAGCCCCCACAGTAGAAAATGCAAGCTATGGGACCCTCTGTACGATCTGGGCTTTGCTTCCCAGAGAAAGCCCTTCCATAGTATAGACAGTACATGCTTTAGAGTATGGCAAATGTTGTTTTGACTTTGAGTCTTCCACTCAGTAGCTGTGTGACCCAGGCAAGTTAATCATTTTCTTCCAGCCACATTTTCTCACTTCCAAAATGAGATCTAGATATTAGCTGCTATAGACTGGTGGACACCAAAAAGGATAATGAATGAGTGTGTATACACATAATTAATAATATAAAGTGAATTAAAAACATTTCAGTGTCATCTGCTCTCTGCTCACCCAGCCTACCATTTCCTATCTCAATTGCTTGTATCAGCCACCTTTTATTTATTCACATACACACACACACACGTACACCAAAGGGAAGACAGAGTGAGGGAGAGGAAAAGAGATGTGGATTTCCTTTTACTTCTTCCACTGCTTCTCTCAGGATAAAGACCCTTCCTCAATTAATGAGATTTTCTAATTTGCACAGTGTAATAGCTGACACAATTGAATTGAAGGAAGGATAGAGAGTAGACCATGTCACATTTCCATCCATCTGTATAAATGTTTAAATGTCTATAAGAATTGAAGTGGTTTAAATGGAAGAAAATTCTCAAAAGAGATCTAACACATCACAAGAAGGAAATCTGGGAGCAAACAAATCAAAGAGGACAATATAAATTGTGTTTTAAAGTTGAAAATAAGCTTTTTCTTTAAACTACTTTGACAAGATTGACTGTTGGCTTTGACGCCATATTAAAAAAAATTTACATTACAAATGCTGTAAGAATCATGGGACCATTTCTGAATTAAACCATCGAAAGCAGATAAACAAGGAAAGCACCTTCTTTTTAAATGAGTGAGTAGAAAAGCTCATGACAGATAACCTTTAAAAGGTCTGGAGAACTTCTTTACCTTCTCTTTTATGAAAGTGTTCAATAGTGATGAGATAATGAGATGTGAAGTGGTTAAATTGCAGGAAGGTGAAAACTGGCTAAAGCATTGTGGGGAAAAAAACAATATATTCTAATTAGCTAAGGCTGGAAGTAGGCATTTAAGGGAAGTTACGGAGCTTATAGGGTTATTCATTTGGGTTTTCATTTTGTTTTGTTTTAGATCTGCTGAAGACTACAATTTATAAAATTATGTTTCTGTCACTCCTACCAAACCACGAGGTCCTGGAGAGAAATGAGCCACTATAATGAACCAAGGTCTTGAACTAGGCCCAGCCTACAGGATGCATTTAATAATGTAAAAATGATGAAGATGACAAACACAAGAAGGACAGCAATTTTAAAAAGAATAGCTAGTGTAACTGGAATAATAACTAGACTACAGGCATGCACCACCACGCCTGGCTAATTTATTGTTTTTTGTTTTGTGTTTTTGAGACAGGATCTCACTCTGTGGCCCAGGCTAGAGTGCGGTGGTGTGATCTTGGCTCACTGCAACCTCCACCTGCTGGGCTCAAGTGATCATCCCATTTCAGCTCCCTGAGCAGCTGGAGCTACGGGCACATCACCACGCCCTGATAATTTTTCTATTTTCAGTAGAGACAGGGTTTCACCATGTTGCCCAGGCTGGTCTCAAACTCCTAGGATCCAGCAATCTGCCTTGCTCAGCCTCCCAAAGTGCTGGGATTACAGGTGTGAGCCACGATGGCCAGCTTCTTTTGTTCTTAATAATTCATAATTCCTTGTCAGTCCACTCTTCAAAGAGCCGTGTCTGTCTAACTCAGATTATAGAAAGTCTTAGGGGACAGAAGACCCTGACTCAAAGATGGTATCCTTGCCAGAAAGAAGAAAGAGCCAGTCTGTTCAACCTTGAAGACTATCAAGCCAAAACTTCAATGGGGCTCTCCCCTGAATAGAGGGAGTGTGTGCAATTTTTCTTCTCTCTTATGTACTTACTTATATATATTCCTATATTAATGAACATGCATTACTTCTCAAATAAGAAAAGAAAGACATTAGAGAGCCATTTTTTAAGAGAATGATATGCTACAGTCCATGAAATGAATTTCAATCAACAATAAAATATTTAATGCTAGGACACATTACAATCAGTATTACAAAGGAAAAACAAGAAGCAATGTCATTATGAACACTGAGTGTCATTTGAGATTTCTGTATAGTTTGAGGCCTGAATGCCCTGAGCCTTGAAAATAACAATAAAAATGATTTTGAGAAAGTAAAACAGGACCTTTCTTGAAAGGTTAAGAAAGCTGGGATGAAGAAGAAAAGAGGAACAACTTATCCATAAATTCAAATTGTCATAAAATGATGTTGACCAGCTGTTCACCACCTCCACTTAGGATAAAACAAGACAAAAATGTCTCACATTGCAATGAGTTTGTTGTTCAACAGTAAAACAACCTTCTCGAAGATAAATGTGATAGTGAAATTCATAGCTCTTTATCTCTGAAAGCACTTACAACTAACATACATAGGCAAATCTTGGGGGTCTGCATATACAGTTTCCCACAGAACCCAGACAAGTTACATTTTTGCAAGTCTAACCTCACTCTAATCCAATGGATTTAGATTATTTGAACCATGATGTTACGCCTTCATATAGTTCTGTATACAAAACAAAGTTTCTCCTGTTGTATTAAAGTTAAGTGTAACCACGCTAACACCCCAACTTATGAAACAGTTGGCCAAAATTTAGGTTTCTCCAAAATAGTTTCTCTAAAAGAAACTTTGTAGCAGAAAGATTTTAGAATAATATTGGACCTCCACTCAGCGTTTTCTCTCTTGCTAAACTATATTGAAAACTGCAATTATAATTGCACATGTGGAGTGATACAACTTGAACCCATTAAATTGATGATGCCAAAACTGTGGTATTCTGGTTCCTTGGAAAGGGAAAGGGGTACAAATTAAAAGAACATCCGTGTTCCTGTACCGATAAACTGAATAGACCTAGTTTCCTGTGTTTCATATTTGTTATATTTAATATTTATGCAATGATTATTCATTAAACATATCACAACAGGCCAAATATTTATGTAATACTTTACAGCACTCGAACTTTTCTATCTGTACGCTTGTCTGATCTTTGCAACAACACTAAGCAGGATCCAAATTTTATCTTTTTAATAATTCTAGAACTAAGGTTAAGAAAAATTGAGTGATTGGCTCATGTTTACTCAGCTAGTAAGCATTAAAGACTAAAACTGAGGTCACATGACTCTTCAAGTCTCTTTCTGTTTCACCATTCTCTACATTCTCCATTCTTTAGAAGTTTACAGTATAGTTGGTGACACACAGTTAAAATGGTAAAGAGTATTAATATGAAAATAATCCCATAAGGCAGTGCAAAACTCACAGGAACCCACATAATCAAGGATCTAGATTGTGACATAAATTACAAGGGCTGCTAGAATTTCAACAACCAAGAAATCATGGTGATCAGAGGAGGCAAAGATTGATTAAGGAAATGAGTCTTGATATGTTAAAATATGGATAAAGTGTTTTAGACTAAAAAGGGAAGGAAAAACATTTTGGTTAAAGGGAATGGCAGAAGCACTAAGTGGGAACCTCAGTGGTAGCTTCAGAGGACCATGAAGAGACTGGCTAGAGTGCAGGGGCCACATAGAGTCTGGAGGATGTATGGCAGGATCTGGGAGAATCTTGAAGCAGGTAGAATTAATATTGACTAAATATTTTTTTGCTCTAGGCACTTTATAAGCCTAACATCATCTATTTCTCAAATACCCTTGAGGTGATTACTATCCCTATTTTCCAGATGAGGATATTGAGATTTCAACCATGTTAAGTGGTCTGTCCCAGATCCTGTAGCTACTAGTGTGAATTACCAAAAAAAAAAAAAAAAAAATGGCTACAATTTTCTGTCCTAGAAAGCATTCCCCTTTTCAATATGCCTTTGCCTCTTCTCCCAAACAGAAAGGTAGACTGTTTTTCCAACCCTTGACTTAGGACTGGACTTGTGATAGAAATGTGTCAGGAGCAGCATGGTTGCCAAGGATAGGACCTAAGACACCTTGCAACATAGGTTTTTGTCAACTGGGAATGCAAAGCCCTGTGAGCACAAGGCAGCTGGCCTAGACTCCTGGAGGATGAGAGGCCACATGAAGAAGAACCTCAGTGCTGCAGCCAAGAGCCAGCATATACTTCCAGAGATGAGTGGACTTATGTCCATCTGGGATTTTCCAGTTGACCATCCCTCCATATAATTGCAGCTGCATGAGTAAGACTGAGTGAGACTAGCAGAGGAACCATCCAGCCAACAGCCAGGATCATGAGAAGTAATTACTCTTATTTTCAGGTATTTCTAAGCTTGATTCTTTCTAACATATGACGCCACTAATAAAATTGCGAATGTTCAAGTTAATTGGGAGCTATTTAAAGTATTTGAGCTAGGGAAAGAAATGAAGAGAATACTATCCTAAGAGAATCGCTTGAACCCAGGAGATGGAGGCTGCAGTGAGCCAAGATCGTGCCATTGCACTCCAGCCTGGCAACAGAGCAAGACTCAGTCTCAAAAAATTTAAAAATGTCATTTGGGATAGAAAGAAATGGTGCTCAAGATGCCTGGTATACATCAGTCAACAAACAAAAGGCACAAAACTTCTGCCTTCATGGAATTTAAATTCTGCCAGGGAGAGGCCAACAATAGAAGAACAAATATAATCAGTAAAATAAATGATACGGTATGTTAGTGCTACATTTACTGTAAAAAGAGAAAAAGAAGAGCAACTTGGAAAAAGCAGAAGTGTCCCCAGCAGGAGTTGGGAGGGAGCAATGTTCATTTCTCAAGATACATATTTCATTAGAGGGCAGGCTGGCTGGAGTACATAGAACTTTCAGGAAAAGAGATATGTAAACATCCATAAAAGAGATAAACTTACTGCATATAAGTTTTCAGGAATAATAATATGTTCAATCCCTTTGGGTCAATGAGATAGCCTATGGTTTAACCAAATATGGGTGAGATCCACATATAATAGTTCACAGTTTAGAAAACTAAAGAGCCCAGTAGAATTAACATTATCAACCAGACTGTTTAATAATTAAAGTCACATAATAACTATCGTCATTGGAACATAGCTCACGTTTATTGAGTTTTAACTACATGACAAGCACTGTGCAAACTGATTAAGAGAGATGATCTCTTGGATGAGATGGTACTTGAGGCAGAGGGGAATCCTACCCAAGCACTTTTTTTTGTTTTGTTTTGTTTTTTGTTTTTGTTTTCTTGTGACCAAGCTTTTGCTCTTGCTGCCCAGGCTGGAGTGCAATGGGGCAATCTCGGCTCACTGCGATCTCCGCCTCCCGGGTTCAAGCGATTCTCCTGCCTCAGCCTCCCAAGTAGCTGGGATTATAGGCATTCACCACCATGCCTGGCTAATTTTGTATTTTTAGTAGAGATGGAGTTTCTCCATGTTGGTCAGTCTGATCTCAAACTCCCAATCTCAGGTGATCCGCCCGCCTCGGCCTCTCAAAGTTCTGGGATTACAGGTATAAGCCACTGCGCCCAGCCTGAAATACTTTTTAAAGAAAATAATCAGGAACATGTTTCTAATTGCCACAAAGAAAGTATGACTTGCTGTGTGTGTGAGTGTGTGTGTGTCTGTCTGTGTGTGTGTGTGTGTGTGTGTCTGTGTGTCTGTGTGTGTGTATACGTATACAGCCTTGTAAATACTGGGGTACTCTACATGCCCAGAGCACCTGAAAATTTTAGTAAACATTTAGATGTCAACTGATTAAAATGACATTAACTAAAACCTTTTTGAATATGCTATTGGAATAGGGGATGGGTTATGGTATAAACTTATTGGCTGCTATTTAAATGAAAAGAATTACAATGCACTTAATGTTCAATCTAATCAAGTGATGCTGGAAGATTGAATTTCAGACTGTAAATGTGGTGTGCACATTTGTCTCTGAGTGAGACTTTGCGTCCCAGCTGTTGAAACATTTGTGGGAAGGTGAAAGTTTTGTAGACTAATAGATTCCTGCCCCGGGGCATAAGCTTAATGCAGCAAAAGATGTTTTCACTGAAAAGACAAGTCATCTCATCGTTCATAGAAAGACAGTCAATCTGCGTACACTTAAGCAAAACTTATTCTCCCAAGAAGAGTCTATGACAGTAGGGAATATATATCACATAAGAAAAGCAGTTTCTCCTTGTGAAACAGACGGTAACTTAGGAAAGTAAAATTTTGTACAACACTCAAGATACTACCTGATGCTGTCAGGTAGTATCTGGAGAGTTGTATAAGAGTTGGTATTTGAAACATCAATTGTTTATAAGCAATTATTTAATTATCATGAAATATTATTTTTATTTATGTCAGGAATAGGCAAGAATAAACAAATGACATCATTAATAAAGTGCTTATTTCTTATTTTGCTGAGTTAACCCTACCTCAGATCTTCATAAGCATAAATAAAAATCAATCCAAAATTTATAAAAAATTCAAAAAGTTAGTAACTTCCAGAATTAGGATACGATCCCAGGATATCTGACCCTGAAAGCAGTGTGTTTAATCAGTGCCCTTACCAACACACACACACACACAGAGAGAGAGAGAAAGAGAGACTTTATGGAACTGACCAGGTCACTTTGTTTCCTTTGAGCTTATAAGGTTCTTCCGGTGGATAATTTTGAGACTGTTCTTTGGATGGGCAGCCTCTGTCTCCCACTTCCTTAATAATGACACCCAGAATTTTCTTTTAGAAACAACCTTCTCACAAATGTTAGCCCATGGACTTCAGACTGACTTCTACCCCAGTTTTAGGAATAGGATGGTTTCAGTCTTGGACAGAGTACTTCATTGCCCTGGCCACAGGGACTGATTCATCATTTTGCATGTGAATCAATCTTAAGCCAGACCATCTGAGACATTTTCTAGCTACTAGGAGAAAGACAGGGTCTCTTAACACCAGGACATGAAATTGGAGGGGATTAATTCAGCCATCATGCCACCATGTGGAGTCTGAGAATGAAGCCAGACTTAAAAGAGCAGAGAAAATTCAGAGTCACTGAATTCAGCCATGTCCAAAGTCAGCTCCACCCCTACCCCACACATTTATGTGAACTCATAAAACACATTTTATGAAGGCCAATTGGACTATGTTTTCTATTGCCTCCAATAGCAAGAGTCCCAAGGGATACCGTGTTCCTTTCCAGGGAAGAGAGAGATGGGCCTGCTTATATCAGCAGAGCAGGGTGTGAAGCCTTAAAGACGGACATGTGGCAGAAAATGAGATTTCAGGGGGCTGACAAATACATTGTACCAAGTAATTCCTGAACCTTATGGTACCAAATAATTCCTGAACCTTAGGCACTCCACTGTGTGGTGAGACCAGGCCTCAGCCCTGTCCCCCATCATCTCCAATTTGAGATTCCTGGAGTTTCAGAAAACAGAGCAGAGAACTCAGATATCCTTAGTGAGAATATAAAGGACATCATCAAGGGGCAAGAGCTTTGTTTGATGGCCAAGACTTTTAATCTTTCCTACTTCTCTCACTATCTTTGTCTGTCTCTGTCTCTGTCTCTCTCTTTCACACACACACACACACACACACACACACACACGCAACCTCTAGCTCCCGAGTCTATGATAAAGAAACTTTGTAAGGAGACGCCACGCCTTTCCTGTTTCTCTCTTTATCTCCAAATTGTACATAGAAAAATATCCCCAACATGCGTTGGCTGTAACATAATCCAGGCTAAATGCGGAAATTGCAAAGCTGAGGCTGAAATAGACACCACATCCTTAGCTCAATCTCATTGAATCTCCTTAAAACAAAATAAAAAGGAAAGGACAAAGACAAATCATACCAGGGAGAATGATTGCCTAAGTAAACCCTTGAGTTTGGTTGGTCTGTCTTTTGTCATTTTAGGCCCAGACTGCCTGCACTGTCAATGTACTTTTGTTGGGAATTATCATTGGCTGCATAAACAAGGCATATCTTTTCATAGCAGCAATAACACACACACACACACACACACACACACACACACCTCCCTCATATTAATGCTTTCTGGTTTTTCTATTACTCTGTCTGAGACAGAGACAAAAGATTTTTGAAGACTGGATGACTTAAAGGAGAAATGCTGCATTTCCTAAAATGAGGGCATCGTACTGCGTTTTCTCTCCCACTATTAGCATCTGAGCCTTCAAACAAAAGCCAAGAGAACCGGGGCAACCGTCTCCCAAGGGTTAAAACCAGATCAAAATCAAATGGCACGCTTCACCATGTCTTCTGCATGACTGATAACTGCAATCGATCTGCAGCGGTTCATTTTCTCTCTGGAATCTCTGCCTACTGAGAACAAATACAAACACATGTGGAACCAATAGGAAGCAGACTAAGGGCTTTAAGAGTTCTGTACCAACCTGTGTCAGAGAGCGCTCACTTAGCAGATGGGGCAATTAATAAAAGAGTCAAACGGTACGACTGCGTCAAGGTGCCTTAAGTGCTAACAATCCCCCTTTGTCTTACTAGTGTACAGTACAGATGGGTTCCAATTCAGAATAAGAACTGTATTGTGCCCTAGCTTGCTCTTGTACAGTGTCCCTGTACTAACAGAAGTCCAGGTGTCCTATGTCTGCCATTTTAAAGACAAACGTGATACTGATTTTCCCCTTGCCAGCAGTTTAAGTGCTGACATGACCACTAATCTGGGGGAAATTACAATTTATAAGTAAATTAGCCTTTCAGAAATATCTGAAAAGGAAGGATTTGCCATCAAAGTATTGCCAGTTTGTGTACACACCTTGCTGCTCATTGATTCTAATCACAAATAGATGATTCTTGCCCTTCAGCCGACAGCTCGGGTTTATTAAAGTCACTCAAGACTGAGCGTCACACAGGTGCTACTTCCTTTTTTTAAGATCTAGAAAGTGAAGGGTCGGGGTCAGGAGTGGTTGCAGGTGGTCACATGGTTCTTTTTTGCCAATATGAGCCTTAGAGTTCTGGTGAATTTTCAGCTCAGTGAATTACCTTCTGCTTCAGCCCCTCACCCCTGTCTTCATTGGCTCCCTAAGCTGCTGCAGTCACAGACAGTAACCAGTGATCTTCCTCTCTGAACCAGAATAGTGGAAATGTGTCTGCCACTCCCAAGCCAGCTGCGTGAAACGGAGAATGTGCTTCACTGCCCAAACTGAATGCCGACCCAGAGAGATCTGGCTTGCTCTAGTTTAAATGGGCAATCCCTCATAATTCTTTTCCAATAGACATCAAAATATCCCAAGGAAAAGAGCACACTGGATGTTCCATTGCGTCCTCTTTCTCTCTCCACCTTTGTGATATATGAGATAGACTCCAGGAGGCCATGGGCCGTGCAGGAGCCTTCTCTTGGAATTTCCCCTTCACTCGTTGTTCAGGGAAATCTGCATCTGGAACGGGCAGATAAAAAGAAAGCTCATCTACTCACTTAGATAATTCATCAGAGGCTGCAGAAAGCTCACGAAGCTGTTTGTTGTTGTTACTGCTGTTGTAATGTTAGGGGTGGTTTTCCCATGTGGGCTGAGGGTCAAGCAATGATTTACTTTGCTAACATAAAAATCAAAAATTTAATTAAATTCAACAAACATTTCTTAGGCTCTAAGTCTAGCTAGTTCCAAACTTCAGTTTCAAGACCTATTCAGAGTAAGTTAAGTTTTTAAGCTGAAGGGAATCTTCTAGATTATTTTGTCAAATGTTCTAATTTAGAAGTAAATTCCAGAGAAGCCAAGCAATTTGAGAAAAGTCATAAATCTAGAGACAGAGCCAAGGCTGAGCCAAGCACAGGTCCCTTGACTGGACCCAAATGACTCCAACAGTCTTTCTTCCACACACTCCCATATATTAGGTTGATGCAAGAATAATTGCGGTTTCAGGCCTTGAATTTTAAATCATTATAACGAGGCTCAAATATATCTTTGAATTGAAATAGGAACCGTTACAATCAACACATTTTTGCCAACAAGAAATAGATTTAGTTCCTGTAGCACAGAAACTCCTGCTTTGGGATTAGATGAACTCTTAGAGAGCATTTTCTGCATCCTGCTGGTTGTGGACGTGTTTTCCTGCAGAATGTTGCCAAGATGCTTGAAGAAGTGGTAGTTGGTTGGGGGAGAGGTTAGGTGAATTTGACAGATGACGCAAAAAATGAAGTGGCCCAATTCATTCCACTTTTGAAGCATTGGCTGTAGATGTGGTCGGGCGTTGTCATGAAGAATTGGGCCTTTTCTGTTGACCAATGCCGCCTGCAGGCATTGCAGGTTTTGGCGCATCTCATCAATTTGCTGAGCGTACTTCTCAGACGTAATGGTTTCGCCAGGATTCAGAAAGCTGTAGTGGATGAGACCAACAGCAGACCACCAAACAGTGACCATGAGCATTGTTTGGTGCATGTTTGGCTGTGGGAAGTGCTTTGGAGCTTCTTCTCGATCCAGCTCTGAGCTGGTTGTCACTGGTTGTCATATGAAATCCACTTTATGTCATATGTCACAATCCAATCAAGAAATAGTTCATTGCTTTTGCATAGAATAAGAGCAGATGACACTTTAAAACAATGAATTTTTTTAATCTTCACTCAGCTCATGAGGCACCCACCTATCAAGCTTTTTCACCTTTCCAATTTGCTTCAAATGCTGAATGACCATAGAATAGTTGACGTTGAGTTCTTCAGCAACGTCTCACGTAGTTGTAAGAGGATCAGCTTCGAAGATTGCCCTCAAATGCTCATAGTCAACTTTGGATGGCCAGCCACATGCTCCTCATCTTCAAGGCTCTCGTCTCCTTGGCAAAATTTTTTTGAGACAGAGTCTTGCTCTGTCACCCAGGCCTGAGTACAGTGGCCTGATCTTGGCTCACTGCAAACTCTGCCTCCTGGGCTCAAATGATTCTCTTGCCTCAGCTTCCTGAGAAGCTGGGATTACAGGTATGCACCATCACGCCCAGCTAATTTTTGCATTTTTATTAATGATGAGTTTTTGCCATGTTGGCCAGGCTGGTCTCAAACTCCTGGTCCCAAGTGATCTGCCCGCCTTGGCCTCCCACAGTGCTGGGATTACAAGAATGAGCTACCATGCCTGACCTCCTTTGCAAAACTTCTTGAACTACCACTGCACTGTATATTCGTTAGCAGCTCCTGGGCTAAATGCACTGTTATATTGTGAGTTGTCTTTACTGCTTTACTACCCATTTTGAACTTGAATAAGAAAATTGCTCAGATTTGCTTTGTGTCTAACATCATTTCCATAGTCTAAAATAAACACAAAATAAACAGCAAGTAATAACTCATTAACAAGAAAAAAACAAAGCAAAAAATGACCATGAAAATGATATATAAGATAACCACATTTAAAAATGTATTCCAATATCAAATGCCAAATTCCAACGATGCAAAAAATGCAATTTCCATTGTAGTCATTATTACTAGATGGCATTCTACTTTTTGTAACACACAAAGTCTCACCCTGAGACCCATCCCTGTGTTTTGGGGAGTAGGAAGGAAAAGACTACTCTGATAATTCTTCTTTCAAGGAAAGGTTGAGAACAACTCATCCATAGTTTTTTGGAAGGAACAGCGTACATTTTTTTCCTCAGGTCTTTTCTCTTTGTGAAGAGAAAGCAGGAATCAGAAACACTGCCCGTTTTCAGACTAGAGATCACATCTGTGATGGAAGATACTGTGACAAAACAGCATTTCCATGCAAAGAATCATACAGTTGCTTGGCTGGCCTCACAATAATATTCTCTCTTATAAATGATTCACTGTTTAATCCCCGCCCTACTCAGTGGCTCCCTGTGGTTTTCACAAGAATGTTTCAACATCCTAGCTTAGCACTGTGTTATACATGAACTGATTCCTGGTTTCCACTCTAGCCTCCTCTGCTTGGCTGGAAGCATTGCCCATCAAAATCTATTCTCATTCTTCTATAATAACAGAGTTGAGGCTAGGTGCATAAGTTAGAGACCTTGTTTTCTAATATCCTCTAGATCTAGGACTAAGTTATCCCAATGTGAGCCAAAGAGCGCACTTTAGAGTAATAGACATTTCTCCTCCATGCTCTTTTCCGTTTCCCATGGGTGGGAACATAATGGGAAATCTTCAATCAATCAAATGAGGTAACACTCAAGGAAGAAGCAGATCGATGAGGAAAACGGAGCCTATGTTCTTGAATAACCTGATGGAGCAGAGTTGCCTGTGAGCCTAAACCATCTGGACTTTTGCATTAGAGAGAAATGGCATTCTCTCTTATGAAAGTTGTTTGACACTTATGTCTCTATGATACAATTGAGTAGGCTTTGCCCCAACTCACGCATACCCTTATGTCATAGGTGGGGTTTCCTAGGAATCAGTCTCTGAGACTTTGATACATGTGCATGCAGGTGGTTTACTAGAGGGTACCTTCCCTAGCATCATGGATAAGGACAGCAGGATTTTTGGCAGAGGGAGAATTTAAACCATATGAAGTGGTAACAAAGGCCACAGATGATCCTAGAAAAAGTTTTGGATTTGAAATGTCCCTTCAGATTTGTTGAGGCAGGAAAGCTAGACAGTCATACCTCTGCAGTGACCAGTCATTATATACAGGTAGCCTTGGGGAGGAGAGGAAATATGAGTGAGGACACTGTCTTTGGCCAAGAGAAATACCTAACTAGGGACTCAGTTGAGAGCCTAGCGCCACCAACATATCCAGTAGTTGGGAATGAGTTCTTCAGCCCAAAAGGAATCTTGGTGATACATTACAGCACCACATCCACTTCAGTTTACACTTTGCACTCCCCAGATCCACTTGGTTCATAAAATACGTTCTCAAAACAGCAAATTGTGGATTCTGCTTGGTCTCTTTCTTCAGGGAAACTTACAAACTTCAGCCCCCCACACTATACTGCTGCTGGTGTCAATGCTGAAACTGATTCACGTCATTCCCTCCTCTATCACCTTTACTGAATTCCTCTCACTCTCCGAAAACACCTCTGTTGATCTATATCACTTATATAATGGGATGACTCAGAACTTCAATCCTAAAAGGCCTGAGCCCTGGTCTCCAGGCTGTCAGGCTTTTGCTCCAGTACTTTTCCCTCCGCAGGGGAATACCAAGAAATGCTCCATGGATTACGTGGGTGCAAAACATACAGTTCTCTTCACCCCTAAAGTAACAGCAGTCCTACCTCCACCTGATGATCAGGGTCAATTATCCATGGCAAAATGGCGATTCCTTTTTTGCCTACTGGTGTATTGACATAAGCAAGCATAAGTGACCAAATGGCAACTCTTGCCTAATAATGGAACTTTTGCTATATCCTACAGTGAAAGCGCTGGTTCTTGAAAACCAGGAATTGTAAACATGCTGATCCCAGAGCTGTGCAGAGAGCAAGTGCAGATTTCCCAGGTGGGTCACTAAGAGTAA
The DNA here is from genome assembly GCA_036589455.1 of Ateles fusciceps. Taxonomy (NCBI): domain Eukaryota; kingdom Metazoa; phylum Chordata; class Mammalia; order Primates; family Atelidae; genus Ateles; species Ateles fusciceps. The sequence goes on along the minus strand of JAZHEH010002789.1, from coordinate 7,139,612 downwards.
CAATAAGAGAATTCACTTCTGCTTCTACTCTTCTGTTCCTGGACCAATGTCTTCTTTCTATTGTGAACAAAATATTTAATCATCACTGATGTAGAATAGATGCCACATCATAGAGGATGGGGCCACATTCTCACTAGGTATCATCTCCAAATCGGTGCCCAGTTGGACTAAGCCAATCCATAAGTTGATCAGTTGGTAATGTCTGAGTGTGGTGGCAGGATCAGTGGATTCCATGGCCATATGCCCACTACAACACTTCCTTTGCCAAAAACTGTTCCTTGGTATTATAAGGGATTCTTCACTGGTGTACTATACACTCTAATGATGACAAAGACCTTGCCTAAGTCAAACTCATACATAAATAAACAAAAATATATGATGATTCCAATCAAAATGAACGGTTGCTTCTCCAGGGTGGAAGAGTTCTAATGTAATCAACTTACTGCTACTCAGTAACATAAGGGAAGGTACTATGTCCACAGCTGAGCATCGATTGATGTTGCTGACACATTAGAGATTAGCTAACAAAAGTAGCTAGGTCAGCCTTGGTGAGTAAGACTCCATAATACTGGATCCATGAAAAGCCTCTTCCTTGCCATCATAAGTAGTCCATTTATGTCTCCATTATGTCAGCACTGGGTGGCTGAAGAGAGAGCTGGTTAATGTCAACTGCTGAATTCCTTCTGCCTATTTAGTTATTTATTGCTTCTTCCCCTGATGGATGCTTCATGGAGATTTTCACATGTGAAATAAGGATATTTACTTCTTTTTACTCATTCCCATAAGCGTTTACATATGCCTCTTCTCCAGATCATTTTGTACCATATCTTCTAATATTTCCTCTTCTTGGTCCCTGATCAACCAATGAAGCCATTCACCACTACTCATGAGTTTTTCTCTATTTTTATATTGGACCACTTTTATTTTTATACAAAGTGCTTGACTAGGTGTACCATTAGAAGCTCCACTCATTGAGAGGGTGTCCTCTTACTACTGCCCCCATAAAGGTAATCCCTGAATGGGACTGTAATGCAGCTACAATCCACTTTTGACTTGCACCCACATGTTGAGCTGATTCATATGTTAACCAAATTGATCTTTTCCTCTGCTTTCAGCTTCTGTGGGAGATCTGGCATCTCTTTCAGGATTTCAGGTTCAGAAACCATCTGAGGTCTAAAAACTGGGCAAGGGGGTTGGTTTCTGTGTTCAGCCTTTTGACCATGCATCCTAGATTTCTTTTGATTGTGTAAACTGAGTAAGTTCTTGTTGCACCTCACCCCATTTGTTTTGCCCCCAGGGCCACTGTATTCCATTAACCATCTCCATATCTCCCAACCAAGCTAGCACTTCAACCTTGCCCCTCATTATTAAAAATATACTTGCCTCTGATAGTCAAGGGTCACCGCCTGGCCTCTATTTCTCGGAATTCTATTGCTCTCATTGTTACCAGTCTACTCGGTTTTCTAACAGTCACCGCTGAGTGACTGTGATGCTGGAGCATCTCTGGGATGCTGGAGCCTGTCTCACCAACATATTCCTGGTCACTTAAATAAAAGATGTATCCACCACATCATCCTGATGAAGATATGTAGCCAGCAGTTTTCGCAACCTTACAGAGTGTTTCCATTTGAGCATGTCTGCCTCTCTAAGCCATATAATCCCTTCTTGCATCATCTGCCAGGGCACATTAGCAGTCAAAGGTGTGGGAACCAAGAATCTCAAAAGGGGAAGTTGAACTATGGTCCAGTTGCAGCAGAGACTTCAGAAGACCTTACTGGCATCTCTTGAAATGGGATGAATACTCAGAATTTTCTGTCTTAAAATAAGGGGAAGAGGTCTTTGTACCTTTATATTTTGGATGGATACTGTCCCAGGGGGAAGAAGTCTAAACTTAGACAAGGCAGCTCCCTTTGGTTGAGGGCAATTTTCAAAAGGAGGTAAGCTGAAATTTCATAGCCGTCATCACTCCCAGCAGCTGGAAGATTGTGTGTTACAATCTCCAAGTGGTGGAGTGGGTCATACACTACAGCATCCACCTCACCAGTATTCACCACACTTCACACAAAGCTGATCCTCAACAGCAAATGCCAAAATCATCCCCCTTCTGTCTTGGCACCTACGGCTTTCCCATCTCAGCTCTTCTCTATATAGCTAACTCCTACTTACTCTTCAAAATAGCTCAAATATTGCTTTTCTGTCTTCCCTGACCTCCCTTAGTCTACTCTGCTTTACTGTCTCTCCTGTTTTGCTCCCACAGTAACTTTGATCATCATTTTATCACATTATATTGGAATAATTATTTAAACCCACTTTAAATAGTAAACTCCTTGAGGGAAGGAACAACGTCTTGCTCTCCTTTACACCCCTTGGGTTGACATGTTGCCTGGCATACAGCAGGCACACATCCAATGTGATTTATTAAATGTGTGAGTGGGTAAATGAATGACTGAATACATTAATGAATGTTCACATACGCTCTCATTTTATTTCCAAAAAGAATTTGAGGCAGCCAAGTTCCAAAAAACCCAACATACTGCAGCTTATGGAGTAGTAGCTCAAAATATGCAAAACCTGGCAGAAATGCATGTCTCACTCTATAGAACTGCACACTATTGGGGTATAAATATGAATCTTGGAAAAACCCTGATTTCAAGCTACAGATACCCAGATTGGTGACAGCAGGGTATCTTCTCACAAGGACCAGAGATCCCAGCCAATAGCACTTTCAAGAATGTGCAAGCAAAGAGTTAACAGTCTCACAGCTGCCTTTCCTTGGAGGTGTTAATGAGGTGACAGGGGGGAAGGATTTTAAAAAGAAATTGCCTTCAGTCATTCCAGTTAAATTCCAATACAATGAAAAGACATGGAGCTCTCACCACTCCTCCTCTCTCTCAACCTCTCCCCCATCCTAACGGGGTCTGACCTTAGCTCTGTGGTTGAATGCCTCCGTCCACAAAAGACTTGGAACAGCACCCTTGGTTTCCAAACCTCAGATCGCCTTGGGGAAGTTACTGAAATTTGGTTACCAGAGATACTTAGGTTAGAGAAAATGATTCAAAAAATAATGTGTGGTGAGACAGTCCTAGTATGTCATCTGCGAGAACAATCAGGAACCCCGGCATGAAGTCATTCCAATGTACTTTTTACTTGTTTATTTGGAAATTCTGTTTCTTTGGCATGAATCAGGAATAAAGGACAATGTTTTAGAAGGATAGGATACTTTCCAGAGTCTTTGAAAAAGGTCGCAAGCATGGCCAAAAGACAAAATGGCCACTTCAGCGGAAAGTTTTCAACACCCCACAGTAGCCCCCCTCATAGTGAAGTTAGTGATAAAAGGATGCTGCAGTGAGTAGGTGTTGATACGGAAGGGAAGTGCTGAGAAGGGAAGGGCATGGTCCCTTTAGATGATATGGAGGGCGGCAGGGAAGTGCTGGGTAGAGGAGGGCGTGGTCCCTGGCTATGGCTCCATCCCGGGCCTGTGCTCAAGGGCCTAGGTGAAGACAGGCATTTTTATTTTCCAACCCAAATGTTGCATTTCCCAAGACTACCCTGGCCTGCCACACCCCCATCCTGTGCCTGTAAAACCCGGAGACTCTAGCGGGCAGTCACACATGCAGCTGGACGTCTAGAGGAGCACATCGGTGGGGGAACACACGGGCAGCTGGAGGAACTCACCGACAGGCACCTGCACGGGGCAGGCCATCCACCGGTGGAATGAGGCAGTTTGGCCGGCGCAGTCAGAGGAGAGCCTGGGCCACTGAGCTGCCCGACTCCAGGCGAAAACCCTCCCACTCCATCCCCTTCCCGCTTCCCCCATCTGCTGGTAGCTACCTCCACTCAAAAAAACCTTGCACTCATTCTCCAAACCCAGACATGATCAATTCTTCTGGTACACCAAGGCAAGAACTCCGGGATAAAGAAAGCCCTCTGTCATTGTGACAAGGTAGAGGGTCTGATTCAGCTGGTTAACACAAGCCCGCCTATAGACGGCCAACTAAAAGAGCACATGAGCACACACCCACTGGGGCTTCAGAAGCTGTAAACATTCAGCCCCAGACACTGTGCTAGAGGCTTCAGCAGCAGGGCACTGAAGAAGCGAGTTACTCCCGCATCACACGCCCTAAAGGGGGACAAGGGAACTTTTCCCATTTCACTACTGCTTGTGGCACCAGATTTCAATTTCAGAGGAGACTGCTCCCTTGAGGAAAACATCTATTGTTAACGTCTATATAATATATAGAGAAGGACTCAGGCTAGGGAGTCAGAGATACACGCGTGTATAAATTTGGGCAAAAAAGCTGTCTCATTTCTCACCTGTAAAATGAGGCTCATGATCCTACCTCAGTGGATTACTGCAAGGCTGAAATGTGATAAGATGTGAAAAATATTCAGCACAAGACCTAAGGACATAATCAAAATTATTATCAATGAGGAGGAGTATTTGCCAAGGAATTCTCTGTTCATGGTTGATGCATGCTATTTATGTGTATAATACTGAAATACCTTATGTACTGTGAGTAGAGGAAAAGGCTGCTTCATTTTCTTAGGACCTATTAAGGGAAAAAAATGAGAAGAAATCCTAGTTGTTCAACCAGGATGTTTCGCTGTGTTCAGAAATTACTTAATTTCTTTGAGCCTTCGTTTCCTTCTCAATAAAATGGGGCTCATAAGACCTACTTCATAGGGTGTCTATGACATTTAAATGAGTTAGCAGATATAAAGCAAATAGTACAGTCCCTGGCTCAAAGTAAGAAGCTTTATTATTACTGTTCTTGGCTTTTTAACTCACTCTTTAATGATCTCATTGGGCTTTAATCAGAATGATAGTGAAGAAATCCCCTGTTTAAAAGAAAGGGAGGAAAAAAAAACAACTCCAGTCGCTTACTAATGATTTTTTCCAATGACAAGTAGAACAAATCTGACTCTTGTTTTCTAGTGAACATATTCACAATTATTGAACAGTATCTATTCCAGCTCCTCACCAACCTGTGATAAGTAAAACATTTTCATGGTCATCAAAAATGTTGCAGAGCTTAGGCACAGGCCAGAGCAACGGCTATGCAAGCAACATTTTAGCACATTTTACAGAGTGGATCCGGATTCCAGAATGCTGAGAGGGGAGAGAAAGAGGCCTCCAGACCAGCTATTTACTTTTCCATTTCCTAAAAACCAACAGCAACAACAGCGACAAGAACAATCCACAAACGTTTAGACCAGCAAAGGAAAAATACTACCTTTTTTTAAAATGAGAGATAAATCAGGAAATCCCTTTGTCATATTTTAGTTTAAAATTAAAAATAGAAGAATTTCTGTAACTTCCACTCAATCTGCGTGAACCTAAAAGTGTTGTAAAAAATAAAGTCTATTCTTTTTTAATAGAGGAGAACCGGATCTGTTTGGGCATATTTTCAAAAGGAAAATAGAATTTTAATGTACCTTATTTTTAAATTTTGCACCAGGTTAAATTGTATAGAAATGCATTTAACGATAAATAGATATCTTTAAAACTAATAGCATTTGAAAAGTACTTGCATAGTTAATATTTTGTTTTGTCCTCATTACAACCCTGTGAAACAGCTATGGTGAGTTTATTATTCCCCTATCTTTATCTAAATGGGATTGGAGAGATTAATAATAGGACCAAGATAACAGCAAGCTGTCACAATAGTCAAAATCCCCACTCACGTCTCCTTACTTCTTCCTCCAGCGCATCACAGTGCCTTTCACACAGAAGGAATATAATATAAGGAATTGGCTACAAAGATATTGGAAGGGCTGCAGAGGAAAAATAGGAGAAGAAACACTAGTAGAAAGTGATGCGTATTCTTGTGGTTAAAATTATTGGAAGGAGAAAAGAAGAATGAGGCTGAAAGAGAGGACGAGATGTTCTTAGAGTCTAGTGAGAGGTCTTGGTGCCAATTCACCATCCAAATACATGGTTTCTCCAGGAAACTTAATACTCACGTCTTGTGACATTGAACCTAGCCTCTTTATTGATTTTTGCCTTAGAATAAAAATGCAGAAAAAGAAAAATTTACTTTAAAAAAACAGCATAGCAACAGAGAGCATACAAGATTTATAAGGCATTCCTGAGAACTAGAATCATCCATGGCCTCCTGTTTTCATCTGGTGCTGCAGTCCCATTAGCTCCCTGAGCCAGCTGTGGTGGGCCAAAGCTAGGAAGGACGAAGGCCCACTGAGGTACGCTGGGAAAGTGGGGCTCTCTGGGTGTATCTTGTTTCAGGAGCTCCTTGATCTAGGAACACTGCAGTGTTTGATGAAGGCCTGAATGCTCTTAGGCCTTCAACACTAAGGCCTTGAACCTGTAAAACTGATGTTAAGACCCATAATATTCCTGGGTATCAACCATATACTCAGGCATAGACTGAAATAAAAATTGTAGTCATGATGTCAAATGACTGGGTGTCTCACAATTAGAATTCATGTTTATTGACTTTACTATTTGCCAAATATTTTGCTAAGTGCTTTTATGTATAATCTCATTCAGTCCTCACCAAAACCTTATGCGGTAGTTATTTTTATTATTCCCATTTTAAAGATGGGACATTGAAGTTAAGAGGTTAAGTGCCTTTCCCAAAGTCACACAACTAGTAGAAAGGGGAGCTGTGACATGAGCCCAGGCAGTGTGACAGTAGGGCACACTCATAACCAGTGACGTTTTCCCTTTCTGTCTCTCTTCCCTCCCTCCCCTCCCTTTCTTTCTTTATTCTTTTCCTTTCTTTTTGTTTCTTCTCTTTCTCTCTCTCTCTTTCTTTCTTTCTTTCTCTTCCCCCACCCCCCGCGTCTCTTTCTTTCTCTCTTTCTCTCTTTCCCTCGTTCTCTCTTTCTCTCTTTCTTTCTCAGGGTCTCTAGAGTGCAGTGGCACCATCATGGCTCAACCTTCCAGGATCAAGCAATCATCTTCCTGCCTCCACACAACACACACCACCCCGACAACCCAGCCAGTAGCTGGGACTACAAGAGCATGCTCCCAGGACTGGCTAATTTTTGTATTTTTTGTAAAGACAGGATTTCAGCACATTGTCCAGACTGGTCCGAACCCCTAGGCTCAAGTAATCCACCCGTCTCTGCCTCCTCAAGTGTTAGGGTTACAGGTGTGAGCCACCACACCCAGACCAGTGCCATTTTCTTTCACTCATTGGAAGGGTGACTCTTCCTTCCTAATTCCTATTCTAAACCCCTCAGTCCTGCTGGCCATGAAATACCTACTGTTGTTTAGCCAAGGAAAGTCATAAAGAGTAGAAACCACAATTTGCTTTCTAAATATATTATACTCATAGATATCCCATCAATCACAGTTCTTTATACCAAGCCATGGGTCACTTTCTTTTCTGCACACAGTGCACTGTTCTTTCCCAAAAGATACATGGGACATAACTGGCCCGACTGACTCATGCAGCAACTACCTTTTTAAATATTTTGTTTTCTTGCTGTTTTCCTCCTGGAGGAACTCAGCCCTAAAGCAACATTATAGCTCTGACCTAAATGTTCGAATTAGGGAATTTAAAATATCATTTTATAAATGCGCCTAGAGTCAATTCAGTCTTTAAAAAGTAGACGATAACAATAAGACTGAATAAAGGGTAAGATGGGATGGCAAACTGGAATCTGAGGATGTGAACATTTTCAACCAGCTTCATGGAGTCTTGTTTTATCTTTTATTTTGCTATCTCCACGTATGTTCACTTGTGTGGAATATTTAAACAATAATACATTTCTTAAACTTCTCTTAATACAGAGGAATTTCTAATTCCTATCCAAGACCATTACAACAGCAATTTACATTGTATTATTTCAATGAATTCATCAGCCACAAATTATTAATTTTTCTAGGCATAAATAATAGACATAAATTTGGAGAAATCCTATCAGAAAAGAAAAGAGAAATTTAATAAAGGTAACATGTCATCTTCTAGTTAATATAGGACATTTGCCAAAACAAGATAAGGATGCTAACCAGAATTTCAACACTTTCTAGGTGTTAGGAATGTTCACCTTTACCGCTAATATGTAAGTCCTCCTCTTTCACCTCCTAAGCTCATGGCAAGCCCGAGAGCTACACTGCAGTGATTGGGAGCCACTATCCTGGCCTCGAAAGATAATCACCCTCTGCACAGCTAAGCACTTGGCACAGCCATGGATTCCGAAGCACCGAAGAGCTCTGAAAAAGTAATACTTTAATTATTGCTTTTTTAAACATATGCTTAAATTGCGTTTTCCAGCTAAGAAGTCGTTTCAACTATCATCTATATCTCACTCACAAAGGAAGGTTCTCAGGCCAACTTGGCAGCTTTGAGCAATTCGGCTGATCTGGAAATCTTTCAGCTTCCCAGTTAGCATCCTTCATGTTCAAATCCAGGTGCCAAAACTTTTACGGAGCGACAGAACTACTGCTTAACTGCCTCTCTCACCTGCTACTATCACTGAGCTATAACTACCACCATGCTTAGAGCTACTTCAGGAAAAGGATTGTCAAGCCATATGTTACAAAGTGACTGCTACATGTCCCTTAGCTGTTTCAATCAGTACAACTGTGAGATTTCTCACCCAGCAGCAGCTTTGAGCCCATTAGATGGATCAGTTAAACCAGGGATTTAGCTCAGGACTAATGGCACATTAGGATAATCCATATGCCTAGAGTTACCCACGCACTCTACTGGGATAGTCCTGGTCTATGCGTATTATCAAAATACAATTATCAATATATCCACCCCCCACTGCGAAAGTTGTACCAGTTTAGATAACTATTATATATGGTCACTCAGACAATACCTATTAAAGACCAAGAGACCAGGATGAGATATATCTTAAAGCACATACCCACAGTGATAGGCTTCATAGCTTACCTCACTTCCTTCCTGGCAGTTGCAAGAAATTCCACTGTTAAATCTTCAAACCATAATGTTTTGTACTTTAGTACTTATCAAAGTGTCTGAAACAAAGTATTTATCCATTTTGTGAAATGGAACATGTCAAATCACAAGGCATATTGCTCATTCATACAATCAAAAAGGTACTTATTGTATCTCTGCTGTTTGCAGATACTGCGCTAGAAGCTGGGGGTCTACAATGAAGCAGGTATATTTACTGTCCTGCAGGAGGTAACAGGCTCATGGGACAGACTGATTTAAGATACAGTTTCAGTGAGATCAGTGGTATAAATCTCATGTACTGTAGGAGTACACAGAAGGGCCAACTCATCCAGCCTTGAGAAATCCAGGGAGACTTCTTGGAAAATGTGACGTACAGCTAAAGGAATAAAATAAGATAGAGTAAGGTTCTTTTCTACATTTTATGTGCAAAGACACATTAAGAGACCTGAAAGTCTTTAGCATGGCTGGAGTGAGGATGGAAGGAGTGAGTGATGAGGCTGGCAGTGGGAGGAAGAGGAGCACAGGGAACACCACATATGCCATGTTAAGAAGATGGACTTTATCCTGGGGTCATGGGGAACCAGAACAAGGTTTTATATAGAAAAGTGACTTGACCAGATTTGATCTTAGAGTGGTATCTCTTGCTACCATATCATCACTATAGGTAGTATTTTTTGCTCTTATGCAAAGAAGAGGACATCACTTTTGTGTTTTATTTGAATGCTCTGAATTCACTATGGAGAACAAAAATTCTCCTTCATCAAGTCAACCATGACTCAACAGTGAGATATTCTGGGTTCAGTTTCAAGTTCCAGGGCTTAATTTTCTGGTGCCTTTAGCCAAACCACACTAGGCTGACCTGTACCTCAATTTCCTGGTCTATAAAATATGGACTGTTGTAGTCACCTTTCACATAGGGTGATGTGAGGAACCACTAATGAGAAGCAGCCAACTTCGAAAAAAAGTATTACAGAAATGCTTAATAAGTCCAAATAGCCAATAAAGATTAAATGTGTGTGTTCAAGTGTTCGAGTGTGCAGTAGAAGTGTTTCAACTATGCGATTTAATGATGTGGAGGCTCATTTTCATCAGGGCTGTCTGTACCAGCTTCAATCTGAGGCTGGGGTGGCAGCTCTGCTCACCAATTAAGAGCAGATGACAATCTGAAACCATCCCTGCTTAAAAGTGTGTCCCTGCACTGAGACTTGGACTCACTTTTTCAAAAAGCCTTCTCTGAATCTGCTGAGTCCAGCCCACAACTTGTTAAACTACTTATTAACACTGAGTCTCTCCATCCCCTCTTCAGATATTTCAAGGGACCAAACATTTAATTTTAAAAGAGTTACCAAAAATAATAGCCATCATTTATTGAGAGCTGGCTATGTGCAATGCACTGTTCTAAGTATTGTGCAAGCATTTGCTCATTAGTTTTTCACAACAGAAAGTTATAATTCTTCCCCATTATACTTTTTGTCTGAATACTTTAGAGGAGATTAAGTCTTCCCATCCGGAAACCAACAGAACTTGAATTATAACTCAGGCTTGTAAAAGTCTAGGTTTATTCTCATAACCTCTGCACTGCTCTGCTAAAAACTATTAAAAGGCCTTTGGCACTGCCATCTTCTTGCTGGTATGTTCCCACTCCTACCCATCCCTGTGGCTCATATCTTCACTGGCATGTGAAGTCGCTGTTTCCAGAATGTGAGTCAGTCAAGATAGAAAAGTTAATTTATTTTAGTGAATATGTGTCAGTGACACTATTTTTAAAAAGTACATCATGACAACTTGCACATCACATAAAATCTCTTCATTGGGATGAACCAATATGACCCTGAAAAGGAATGCATGATCTGTCCCACTGTCCATGTTCCCTCAAGAGTGCCTCTCAGCAGTTGATGGTTCACATCCGCATATTCAACAATGTAAGAAAACGTCAACTACTTTTCTGAGAAATAGATCCAACAATGGAGAATAGAAATATTACTTAGGTAAGTTCCTTTGGGGCATAGATTGGTAAATCCTATTATTCCTTCTTGCCATATTACACATTAAAAAAGATTGATTGTGATGATTGTATTACCAAATAGTACTTTTTATAAAGAGCATGCCAACGTTTAAAACTGAGCTCCATGCACGTTCTCCAACTGTACTTCGGGAATTTCAGATATGATTTAAATTCATTTTTAAATAGATTTCTTAAATTATTTTGACTTATTTTAATTAATTATACCTAATTAATATATTTAATTACAAATAAATTAATACCTAATTATTAACGTATCTAATTATTTAGGACATCTTTAAGACAATTCTAAAACATTCAAAACTAAAGCAAATCAAAATTTAAATTCAATTTATTAAATCTAAATTTAAATTAAATTAATTCAAAATTAAAAGCATATTCAAATTTATACACTGCCCCACCACACACACACACCCAGACTAAACTCCAGGCTTATGTATCCAGCTGCCTACTTCACATCCATCTTAACCACAATGTGTCCAAAATGAAAATCTTGATCTTCCTCACCCCTGCCTCCTGAACTTGTGTTTTCTGCAGTCTTCCACAGCTCCTTATGGGCAACTCCCCCTTGCCCGTGTCTAGCATCTTTCTTGACTGATCTCTTCCCTCACATCTCAGATCCAAATCTAGCATCAAATGACCACTTCTGCTGACCTCTACTGCCTTCACCCTCTATGGGCTGCCATCATCTCTCATTGGAGGGCTCCAATAGCTTCCTAATTAATCTTCCTTCATCTGACCTTTTACCGTGATAGTCCATTCTCGACCCAGCAGTCAAAATGACCCTTTTAAAACTAAGTCAGATCTTGCTTCTCAGATTACATCTCTCAAAATCTTCCAATAGTGAGTTGTCTTCTGAGAAGGCTAAAGTCCTTTCTGTGACCTACAAGACTTGGCCCACCGCTATCCCTTATGCCTTGCTGAACTCATCTTCCAGGACTAGCCCATCTAGCAGATTCCACCCCAACCACTCAGCTCTCCTGGCTATTGCTGAGACACCCAAGGCTTGTTGCTGCCTCGGGGATTTTGCACTTTGGATAGTCTCTGCCTGCTCTTCCCCAGAAAGTGGGTTTCTCTCACCTGTTTGGGGTCTTTTCTCAGTGAGGCCTACCCAAACCATGCTATTTAAAATTGCTATCTCCCACCTCACACTCGGGAGGTAAGAGATTCTAAATCTATTCCCTGCACTATTTTTCCTTCACAACACCACTACCTGATGGACTATATATTTAATATGTATTTGTTCATTGTCTGTCTCCTCAACTAGAATTTAAGCTCTATGAGATACGGATATAGATTTCTCTCTTTCTACTGCTCTACTTCCCAGTACAGGATGTGAGCATTGAGCAAATATTTGTAGCTGAGGCCAGGTATGATGTAATCCCTGCACTTTGGGAAGCCAAGGTGGGAGGACAGCTTAAGCTCAGGACTTCAAGATCAACCTGAAAAATATGGTGAGACCCCATTTCTACAAAAAAAGAAAAAAGGAAGTTAGCCAGCATGGTGGCGTACACCTGTGGTCCCAGCTAACTGACAGGCTGAGGTGGGAGGATTGCTTGAGCCCAGGAGGTCAAGACTGTAATGAGCTGTGATTACACCACTGCACTCCAGCCTGGATGACACAGTGAGATCCTGTCTCAAAAAAAAAAAAAAAAAAAAAGAGGGAACCAAAAACAAGGGGAAAAAAAGGAATGTCAGATACAAGGTTGTGAGTTACATACTGGGTCAGATAGCTAGAATCTCTGTACCAAACCCCAGACTGAATTTCAGAGAATTTGGGGTCCTCAAAGGAAGACGATACTTGCCTTTCATTTCCTAATTGGGCCTAGAAAGTTGAAGGACCCACCTGTCTCTCGTACCCAGCAGAAGCAGGAGCTGGAAGGTAAGCTATAATCAATCTAGCAGAGACCCTGGGAAAGCCCTCACACACTTATCATGATGCTGAAATGGTCAGTTCAACAGATTGTTTCCCATGTGCCACAGAGGGCAGGATGACCTGAAGAGAAGGGAGGGAGAAAATAGACAGAAGGTGAGTCTAGAGATCCTGTATAGGCAGCAATAGAAGGACGTGATGTGGGTGAACAAGAAACCACCATCCAGATAAGGACATCATATCTCAGGGGAACCAGCACGAATGGTTGGTGATGGGAGACCAGATACCCAACCCTGTCTGGACACAACATAGCACCTAGGAGAAACAGATACAACCCCAGGGAGAGGAGAGGAGACCCTGAATTGCCTGAAACTTACTTCAAGCCTCCGGGGGTAACAAGGGGCTTGAAATACAAAATAAGTCCAACTAGAGAATAACAAAGATTTTTTTTTTTTCTGGAGATGGATTCTTGCTCTGTCACCTAGGCTGGAGTGCAGTGGTGCAATCTCAACTCACTGCAACCTCTGCCTCCTGAGTTCAAGCAATTCTCCTGCCTCAGCCTCTTGAATAGCTGGGATTACAGGCACACACCACCATGTTTGGCTAATTTTTTTGTATTTTTAGTAGAGATGGGGTTTCACCATGTTAGACAGGCTGGTCTCGAACTCCTGACCTCGTGATCTGCACCTCAGCCTTCCAAAGTGCTGGGATTACAGGCGTAAGCTACTGTGCCTGGCCGAGAATAACAAAGTTATTTTTATACCACTTTATCATATGGAAAGTCTCATATAGGCTATGTATAAATGTTTTAGTGTCTATTGAAATTCTGGGTCTTTTTTTTTTATCAAAAATGAACATGAGCAACTCATCTGCTCTAAAATTATTTGTGATTCAATTTCTAAATAAAATTTTCCTGCTAGCCATCTTTCAGGCTTCTAGCTCAGTTTATTTAAGGTGTATCTTAAGAATCACAAGGTGAGTTTTCTTTTTTAAGTCACAATCTGCAACTACTTATCTGTGTGCACCAGGATTTTCTTGATATGTCGTACCCAAAATAAAATGTAGATATGGGCTGGAGGCTGACGTGGGTACGAGACCAGCACTGTCATCTAATTCCTGGTTGAAGTATTTATGTTCATCCAAACAGGTCCATGGTTCTCATCAATTGACTTTTTAACAGTTTGTATACATTTAGTTTTTAAAAATACTTTTATATCTTAAAACATTTTAATATTATTTATATATTTTATAAGTTGAAGTGGCTTGACAGTTCATTTGAATAAAGTGCTGTTGCTGAAAATACTTTCAATCTACTATTCCATACAATATAAGGTTTTTCATTTTAAATAGAATATTTTGGGAACTAACTCTCTTGTTATATGAACTGTTTATCTTATTATTAATATATTCTAGCTTGAGACTACTTACAATAAATTTTTTATCACTGTTCTGTGCAAGGAGGAGTATAAATAATTTACGTTTATTATCTCTTTTAGTAATCCTCTTCACTCTGTTAAGCAAACCATATTGTTGTCTACACAGTAACATTTAAGAAAACTGAAACTAAAATAACTTGCCCCAAGTCAGACAGGTGAGAACTGATGGAGCTACTTTACTTCAAAACCTGAATCCTGACCCACTGCATAATTTTTCAATGAACTCTCAAAACCTAATTTATGAGGGATAGGTGAAAAATTAGAAAAAAAAGAAGCCCAAACGCCAAATTAAGAATACAAGACATGTGATATTGACTCACTTTAGAGAATACTGGCACTTTATCAAGCACTGAGAGTCACATTTCAAAGGCACAAGGTTCCTCCCTCTCGGTTCACCAGGGCTGTGGTGGTCTGACAGAAGTGACTGTAGAACAAAATCTTCTCACACTTGGAAGGCAGAGGGATCTGAGTTTATTATGGGATGACCAACTACGTAACCACATTGTTGATAAAGTATGTTGAGATACCAGAAATAAACTGAGAGCTTCTTTTATTATGACATTAGTGAGGCCAACAGAGCACAGCTGGAGAGAGAAAAACTAGGTACTACAAAATAGGCTTGCAGGAGGATAACCTGTGGTGCCCCAGACTACTCCTTCTGTACAAAGTGCCTTCTGCATGAGGGACTGTCATCTCAGGGTGGTCCACAGGCCTTGGGGTTTTGTATCCATAGCATGCACCCTGTCCATGTTCTCACCTACATCTATTTTGTCCCCCACGTGTAACCAGCAGGTCCCAAGTCCTTTATGATGAGGAACTTTGAACAAATCCTGGAACGTAGAACCTATATGGCAGAAAAATTGATGCCAGGTAATTCTGGAGGCTCGTGATGGGCTTTGAATGCTGATAAGTCAGAGCAAGCCACTCTGAGCTTGCTTCTCTATTTGTAAACTGAAGATATCATCACCTGTTACCATAAGAGTTAAATGAGATATAATATATATTTAACCCTCTTGCTTTCCCCTCCTTCCTCAGGTCTCCGTCTCTCTCTTCCCTCTCTCTCTCTCCAGGCTCATTCATCTATCTTCCTACTTGACATTCCACTTGGATATCTAATAGATGTTTCCAATACAACATGATTAAAAGTGAACTTCTCGTCTCCTCCCAAAATCGTGCTGTATCTTGAGCTTTACCATATCAGTTGATGGTAACTCATGACAAAAATGTTGGAGTCACCTTTTTAAAAAATAATTTCAATGTTTATTTTGGATTCAGGGGTTGCATATGCAGGTTTGCTGCATGACTAGATTGCATGACACTGAGGTTTGGGATGTGAATACTCCTTCACCCAAGCAGCATGGTCCCCAATAGGTAGTTTTTCAGCCCTTGCCCTCTCTCTCCCTCCATCCTGAAGTAGGCCCCAGTGTCTGTTGTTCTCCTCTTTGTTTCCATGCATACCAGTGTGTAGCTCTCATCTATAAGTGACAATATTATGACAGTATTTGTTTTTCTGTTTCTGTGCTAATTCACTTAGGATCATGGCCTCCAGCTGCATCCGTGTTGCTGCAAGGGACACGATCTCATTCTTTTTTATGGCTGCATAGTATTCCATGGCATATATATACCACATTTATTTTATACAATGCACCATTAATGGACACCTAGGTTGATTTTATGTCTTTACTATTGTGAACAGTGCTTCACAAAAACAGTATGTTTTTGGCAGAATGATTTATTTTCCTTTGGGCATATACCCAGCAATGGGATTGCTGGGTCAAATGGGAGTTCTGTTTTAAGTTCCTTGAGAAATTTGGAGTTGTTCTTAATTTCTCTTTTCCTCTGACATCTTATGCTCAGCCCCTCGGGGAATCTTGTCACCTTTATTATTCAACATAGCATTCAAAGTCATACTTTTTGAGGCCGGGTGTGGTGGCTCATGCCTCTAATCCCAGTACTTTGGGAGGCAGAGGTGGGTGGATCACCTGAGGTCAGGAGTTCAAGACCAGCCTGGCCAACATGGCAAAACCCTGTCTCTACTAAAAATATAAAAATTAGCTGGGCGTGGTAGTGCACGCCTATGATCTCAGCTACACAGGAGCCGAGGCAGGAGAATCACTTGAACCCAGCAGAGGTTGCAGTGAGCCAAGATCATACCACTGCACTCCAGCCTGGGCAACAGATCGAGACTCTGTCTAAAAAAAAAAAAATACTTTTTGAAACATGTATCAGATCTCTATTGCACTCAAAACCCTGCAATGCTGCTGCATATCACTCTCACCGAATGAATGCCCTGTAAGGCTCTATGGAATCTGCATCTCCCTTTCTCCCTTTCTTTCTCTCCCTTCCCTACCCACCCTCACACCAGCCATACTGGAAGCTTTAAGCACAGGCTCACATTTGAGCTTTCACTCTGCCTATAATCTCTGCTTGAAAGGTTCATCTCCCAGATGTCTCTCGGCTAACTTCCTAATACTATTAAATCTTTAATCAAATATTAGCTTCTCAATGAGAATCACCCTGGCCATCCTACCTAATCCCCTAAATTTATTTGCCCCTTGTTCTTCTAATCTCCATTATATTGTTCTACCTTTTTTTTGTATTTCCTCATTTGCCACCTTCTAATTTGAGTATTTATCATATTTTTTAATGTCTCATTCGCCTGCTAGACTATAAGGAGTCTATATCTGCATTGTTCTCTGATAAATGCCAAGCACCTAAAACAGAGCACAGAGTAGGGGTCCAATAAATACTAGCTAAATGAATACCAAACATTTGAGAACATCCAGTGAATGTTAACTCTGTTCTCTCTTCTTTGTGGCATAAAAGCTGGTCATTTGCCAAAGAGAGCACTAAAACATTCTTAAACCTCTCTGAGTAGCCATACAAGCAGAATCTAGGAACCTCTGATTCCTGAGCAAGCAAGATGCTGGGGCAAAACAGATAGCTTCAATATCGTTAAAGGCATTTCCCATTTTAGTGAAATGACAAAATGATAACTTGACAGGTAGTTGGGGAGAAACAAGCACTCTCATATATTTTTCATGAGAGTAAAAGTTGATTCAACATCTTTAAAGGGGTATTTCTATCATCTATCAAAGTTGTGAATACATATATGCCTTTTGGCCCATTAATCACACATGTAGAAATTTCTGCTATAGATATATTTACTTATGTAAAGATGATAAAAGGATAGTCTTTTCATCACTGATTTAATAGCCAAAGATTATAAACAACTTAAATATCCATTGGTAGAAGACTGGTTCAAAAAGTTAGGGGACACTTGCAATGAAGTATTCTGAAGCCATCAAAGAGAACAAGGCAGATCTGTATGTACAGATATGGAATTAAGTCCCAGAGAAAAAGACAAGGCAAACAGCACCATGCATCACAAGCTACCATTTGTATATAGAAGGAAGATACACATAGAATATCTCTAGATAAATAAATACAAATACTAGTAACAGTTGTTGCCTCAGAGGAGGGAGACCTGGCTCTGGGGAGCAGCGCTGCAATGGAGGCTTCTTTTCACTGGGCACTTCCTGCATCGTTTGAATTTTTTTTTTCCAAATGGGAATGCTGTTTGTTCAAACGAATAACTTTTAAAAATTGCATCACCCTTGAATGCAAATTATTCTGGAGAGCCACTAATTCCTAGAAGTTTCTTCAGGTCAGTATTTGCTTTTGAAAATTTGTCTTCTCAACATTTGTGAAACTAGCCCTGTCATGGTTCATTTCTATTACCATGAATGGAATGCTATTGGAATAGAAGCGATTTACGATTTTCACTTTCACTATTTTTAGTTTGCAAATGTGATGATTGATCCTGGTGTTTCTGGTACTGACAGTTACTAGGATGATCAGGATCTGGAGTACCTGGACGGATCGGACTCTGTCTGGGACAGCAACACCAACTTCTTTTTCTATCTAGTCTTGTAAAAAAAAAATCAAAACATAAGTAAGGATCATGTTTTGGAGGCACGGAAAGTACTTCTGGAGCTGCCATGTCATGGATTCTACTCTTTATTTCTGGGCCTTTGGTGATTTCACTCAAAATACCCCTGGCCCTGCCTGGGCCTCTGTTTTCCTGCTTGCAAAGTAAAAAGTTTACACCTCCTAAGCTCACACAAACACTTCAAGATTATGAGCCTCATTGGCAAATATAATACACACTACTATTTCTCAATCTCGACAACAAGCATGCCAAAACAGTGGCAGGAAACCGCAAAGCTAAAAAGGAAAGAAAAAAAACAAACTTAGAAGGTCAAGAATTGCAGCATTGACTCCTACTCACTTTAGCCTTTGCTTTCTCAAAGGATGATGTCACTAAAACACTGTGGGCTTTGGAATCTGATAAATCAAAGTTCAGCCCACTAAGCAGAGAGCCCTTTTAATCCAGGGACAGAGTATTATTGACACTGTGTCCTCAGTGCCTCTAGCAGTTCCTGATTCAACATCACTCCCTCATGGATCAGTTCTCCTCCAGCCACCTTAGGCATGTCCATGACTTTCAAAACTACCTCTACATAGAGTCATAAATGCCTATCCTCAGGGCAGACCTCTCATTTAAACTTCAGACATACATATCCAAATTAGCATCCCATTTCAATGTCTAAAATGATTTGCTATGATTTGGTCACACATGATAAAAAGAATGGCAGTTCTGTGTGGATGTGAACCCACGTGCTGAAACATGACGATGTCAGAAGAACAAGGTAGAAAACGCAATACGGATACCTCCATTTATGGCTAATAAAACCATATATACTCCTTAAAAATAAAGATACCTTGCAATGCATCTAAATCTGTTAAAAAGTCCCACCTCAAATCTGATTGCCTTTCACAGTTTCCTATACAAATAATGGCCCTACAATTCCGCAAGTTTTGCAGGCAAAAATTCTAGTGTCATCTCTGCCGCCTTTTCTTCCTCATCTGCATATCCAATCCATCAACAAGTCCTTTCAATTGGACCGCCTAAACTGCTTTCCAGTTCATCCCTTTTTCTTCATGATACTCCCACCACTCTTCCTTTACTAGTCCAGCTATTTTCATCCATCACCAGGACTGCTACGATAGCCTCCTGCCTGGCTTACCCTCTTCCACTCCTGCTTCACTCCCATCTGCTGTCTGCATTAAAGTCATCATGTCATTCATAGACTACAGTCTCTTGAATGGATTCACTGTTTTTATTTATTTTATTTATTTATTTAGAAATAGAGCCTCACTCTGTTGCCTAGGCTGGAGTGCAGTGGTACAATCACAACCCACTCCAGCCTCAACCTCACAGGCTCAAGCAATCCTCCCACCTTAGCCTCCCAAGTAGCTGGGACTTCAGGTATGTACCACCACACCTGGCTATTTTTTGTTTTTTCATTTTTTGTAGAGATAGGGTTTTGCCATGTTGTCCAGCCTGGTCTCGAACTCCTGAGGTCAAGTGATCTGCCTGCCTTGACCTCCCAAAGTGCTAAGATTACAGTCGTGAGCCATCATGACTGTTTTTAAAACAAATGCGGAAACAACCAGAAAGCCTTATATTTTTAGCATCACACCTTATCTCACACACACACTTACACACAGGCACACACACTCCAGCCACCCTGGAATCTTTCAGTCTTCCTTATTTGCCATACTTCTTCCTACCACAGGGCCTTTGCACTTGTGGTTCTCTCTCTGAACATGACCTTCTTCCCTTCACTTAGTAAACTCTTACTCAGCATACATATGCAGATCAAGTATGATTTCAATAAGGAAATGTTTCTTCCTTCCCTGATTAGGTCAAATACCCTATTATTATATACTCTCTTAATAGATGGATCTCTGTGTCCTAGCATTTTTCTCATTTGCAGCTTCATATTTATTTAGGTGGTTGTTTCGTTTGCAGATATTTTCCCACTCACCCGACTACCATGAAAACAAGTCCTGGGTAGACTTTTGCTCATCCTTGTTTCTCTACTACCTGACACATGCACTCCAGTGAACATTTGTTTCGTGACTGTTTCAGTGAAGACATTTTTGTGGGGAAAAAAGATAACCAAGCCTCGACATGTACTCTGTATCATCCCAGGCAAATAGCACAAAACTTCTAAGTGAAATGTCTGCATCTGTAAAATGGATATAAAATAATTAATTTACCAGGCCTGGGAAAACATTACATAAGATTGTATCTATAAAAAGTTTATCCCTGTGACTTATAATGATATCTTGTCAATAGATATCAGTTCTCTCCTCCTTGACCGCTCTTCTGGTAGTTTACGTGAAGAATATGATCTCTTCAATAAATAAACAAGTGATTTATAAAGACATATGATTTGCTCAGATTATGCAGGGTTTAAAGCAGCCAAGGTGATAAAAATAGAAAAGATAAGGTCCCAGCTCTTATGGAGATCAGGAAACAGTGGAGAATCTAAAGTGGAAAAATAAAATAATAACCTGAGTTCTGCAACAATACAATACAGCAAAGCGAGGTTTTTCTGAAACCCACACAGGATGAATTGCCAGATAACCTGGAAGTGTTGTGAGTTCAGAGAAGGGGGAGGCACTGGGAACCAGGTAGGGCCTTTTAAGAAGATAGACCGGAGGCAGGTAGAGAATGCGGTATACGTGCGTGTTGGTCAGCCCTGGTCAATGTAACAGCAGGAACAAAGAGAGCAGGACTGTTCCAAGATCAAGGAGACTAGATTACCTCAGACAAGGAGTCAGAGTAGATAGGCTGGGAGGTGTATGAAGTTTTTAATGCCAAAGTATGGAAGTTTGATTTGTTCTCTAAACAGAAATACTGATAATGTAAACTTTCGTATCACAACCATTTCAAATACTAAGGAAAACACAGTATAACTCCCCCAATTTGGTCTCTATGATTCACCAAAGTCAGTACTTCAGAGGAATAAAAGAGAGAAGAAGGAAGGAAGACAGGCACCTGGCAGGCAGCCGATATCTCATAAAGGTTTCACGTTGTGTGAACATATGGTTGAATCATATCTCCCTGACTTCCCAGAGAATGCAGATAAAAAGCACATTGGCTTTTGGTGTCTTGGGAGTGTCATCTCTGCTCCAGCATCTGCCTCTGGCATGCTAGCCACTGGGCCTCTCCAAATGAGAAGTTCTTTGCAAGCCACACACACCCAGAGAAGGAGCATGGAGCCCCAGATGGGATGTTCTTGCAAAGACTACCATCTGTGAATTACCCCTAAGTATTTTGATGCATGGGATAATTTTGAGTGGCCTATTTTGTCACCTCCACTACCTCCATTCCCCTCCCTCATTTCCCCTCCATTCTCAACAAGCCTAAGAATATATAAAACAAAAAACAATTAGTCTTGCTGCAAAGTGAAGGGGAGAGGTTTAATAGACCGACAACGATATAACGTATATATGTGTATACGTACATACATATCTATCACAAAACCTGACTTTATACGGCCATAGGAGATTTTAGGGGGAATGCAACTTGAAAAAAAAGTTCATGAATTTTATCATCAATTTTCAGGGTTCTACTGTTTTTCTGACTGAGCATGAAAGAAGATGAAGTGGGGACCTTGCTATTCTTTCTATTCTGAGAATAGGAGGTGTGCACTTTTCTATATTTTCTATTCTGAGATTTCATCATATGAGCCAAATCTTGGAAATGGCAAAGACAGAGCATTCTCTCATGAAACTATCATCTGTCCTCTCCCTGGTGGAAGAGGCACTCCCTCTGTACCTTGCCTTCTATGAACAATAGCAACAACTCTTACCTTTAAAGATTTAGTGGCAACCTGATCACTTTTCAGATTGATTTAACTCCTTTCCCTGAAAGTTCGCTTTAGACTGTCAACCACCACCTA
Source organism: Ateles fusciceps (assembly GCA_036589455.1). Lineage (NCBI taxonomy): Eukaryota > Metazoa > Chordata > Mammalia > Primates > Atelidae > Ateles > Ateles fusciceps. Next base: position 7,117,566 of record JAZHEH010002789.1, on the reverse strand, counting down.
CCTATTCCTGAGACTAGGTCAAGTCCATCAGAATTAGGTTCATGTAGCCCCTTGATCATTTTTTTAAATAGCATCTAGTACAGTTCACAATTTTATATTTTGTGTGCTGTATTGGTAATGTTTGTCTTCCTCAATGGACTCTAGCTCCACGGGAGCAGAAGAAGTACAGGTTCTGCTCACCATTGTGTCCCCCAGCATCTACCCTAGCACAAAACTCTTAAGCGATACTCAATAATGGAAGGAAGGAAGGAAGGAAGGAAGGAAGGGAGGGAGGGAGGGAGGGAGGGAGGAGGAATTCGACAGGGAGACACTTTTCCACTGGTTCTTAATTGGACAGTGAGTCACTTTTCCACTGGTTCTTCCAATGTCTCTGCCCACCCTTTCTTCTTATATTAATTCATAAAATATAGTAAGGAATCTACTGGGGACTCTCAGAGATAGAGGGAGAAACAGATTTCCTTCTATCAATGTTAGGATTGAAGCCTAACGCTTTCCCAAATGGGCCATAATCAAGTCACCGAAAGATAGGCCTAGATTTTAAGGTGATTTTAGTTGTTGTTGTTGATGATTTAGTAATAACTAGGGATAGTCCGATTCCAAATAACGCGATAATTATAATAAAAGATAGACACAAATCACTGTAAGACTACAGTGTTAGGAAGGTACTAATCCTCTTTGGGAGAGTGAGAGACAGTAAGATACATGAGCTGTTTGAAGAAGTTGGCATTTGAACTGTCCTTTGAGGGGTGCATGGTAGATTGTATTAGGGTGAATGAAGAGAAAGTCATTGTAGCAGAGGAAACAACATGGTAAAGACCCAGAGATATGGAAATCCTGATGAGTCAGGCAATGGTGAAAGGTTTGGGAAGACAGGAATGGAAGCTACAAATTGGAAATTACAGGAGACTGAGCTAGGGTGATAAATTCTCTTCTATATATTTCCCACCAGTACTGAAGCAGAGAAAGAAGCAGGATTTAGACAAGTTTAGGGAGGAAATGTGATAGAGGAAAAGGCATGAGCTTGGAGGGTCCAAAGGACTAGAACTCAAATACTAGTTGTGTCGTCTAATTTTGTCACATTAGATAATTTAGCCTCATCTGAGCCTGTTTATCATCTGAAAGAACTCATAAATACCTGTCTCAAAAACCTACAATAGGACCAAAAGCAAACACATGCGCAAAATTCTGGCACGTAGCTAGATTTTTTTAAAATGTCCATTTTCTTTTACATGTGAGTTTCATTTCACTTCTTTTCACCCTTCCAGATCTCTCTTCACTTCTGCTCACTACATTAAGCCCCATTCCCCAAGGTGACCAGCGTTGGCTTTAGTTTTGGATGGCTCCTTTTTGGTCACTGTTTGATTCAAGGTGTCATCCCAGATCTCTGTATATTTTTATGTTCTATCCTTCAAGTTGAAGCATTATCAAAAGGTTTTGGCTTGTTGTTTGTAATTGCTGGGTTGAGTTCCAAGTTTCCTCTCACCTCCTGCCCAGCCCACATCCTCCTTAACCCCCACCAAGACCAGCTATTTAAGCTTCCACCCCAATAGATGGGCAAAAAAAAGTGTGAACTCCCTAGGAGCTTGGATATTGTTTGAGGCAACTGGAAACCACTGTGCTCAGAGTGTCCATCCTCCCTCCTCCCAGCACATGCTGCTTCCTGTCAATCATCCTGGAACACCGAGTGCTGGGCCAGACAATTTTGTCCACAGGATGTTTGTTTCAAGGTGCTGCCTTGCCAAGTCTCAAAGCTCAAGACTTCCGCTGACAATCCAAACACCAAAATGAGAAAAGGGGGAAAAACCTTTGGGCAGTTCTTTAATCCCTAATAAGGCCTATTTATATTCAAAAATAGCAACAGGTTATCTGAACTCGCAGAGGCTGAAGAGGCTAGGAAGCTTGATCTTTAAAATCCTGAGCTCCAGGGAAGTTGAAATACAGGTTTTTAAGAGTGGACGCTAAAAGCATGTCCTCAAAGCACCTTTAGCTTATTCCACAGTGAGCTTTCATAAATGATCAACTCCTGTTTTTATGGCCACACCTGACTGCACTGTCCAGAGGGTAAATGCCTTGCTACTAAGCCACAAAGCAAAAGAATTCGCAAGACATATATGGATATAAATTCAAACTGCTCAACCGAAGCTATAGGATAAATCTAACAGTCTGGGGCCACTGTGTAAATTTCTGCTGCCCTTTCAGGGTTTGCACACAATCTGAGAAACACTGGGGGACTCTCACTAATGATTAACTTAAAGCAAGAAAGTTTGGAAAATTACTTTAAAACATGTCATATTTTATTCAGGGAATAGGTAAAAGATTTTTTCTGGATGTAAATAATTAAAAGAATCCCAGATGACTTTTGGAGACTCTGTAGTTGAGAGCCCTTGACATGTCTATTTTTACAGCCTCTATAATTACCAAACAGGAATGTTGAGACTCTGTGTATTTATCAACAATTATTTATAATCTCTATGTCTCTGGGCAAATGACTTAATCTCTCTGAGGTTATTTTTGCCAGTGAAAATGCATCATTATCCAAACTCTGTTGGATTGTAATAATGCTTAAGTGAGATCAAGTGTGAAATGTGCCTAGCATGTAAGAGGTGCTCAATAAATGATAACTTAGAAAATAGAAAGCCAGGGAGAATTTAAGGGACATTCCTAGGACTGACTTTAAAGTGACTTCAACTACCACTTTCACCTTCTCAACAAAGTGTTAGGGATACATTAGCAGTAACCCTGATTCATGAAAGCAAGTCATAAAAGCCTTCAGTAGGAACAGGTTTGAGATAAACATGATACAGACATGCCTTATTGAAAGCATCCTAATTTCAACAATCACTGGTCAAATAGATGACAAGTTCATGAGCAGAATCAGGAACAAAAAGCAGTACAGCCCAATATACCCCTAAAACATTAACACACACCTGTCAAGGAATGCTACCAAGAAGCAGGACTTCCACAGTCCTTGCGGAAGATCTCAAGGTACATTGATGTGTAAGTTTAAGGTACCCCAAATTTTTGAAACATCTGTTCAAGTTCTGGCCAGATTTTCATGCTGTATGCAAACGCCCTAATAGAAAAATTACTTTCCAGGTTATTATAAAGAGATGTATATTCTGAAATTTTTCCAAAGAAATTTCTGCTATACAGAATGTAGGTTTGGGGAAAGCTTATTAAACCAAGCCACTAAAAGTTCAGCATTAATGGACTACATACAAGGGGAAAATATGTCTAACTATTAAAATATGTTTTAATAGTTAGAAACATATTTATATTAATTTTATCATTTTATATCTATTGAAATGGCAATGACGTGAAAAAAACTAGTCATTTTTTTTACTAGAATACTGAAGAAAAACTACTAGAATACTGAAGAATTTGAGGATGAAATTCATATATACTCCACATATAGTGGTGGTAGCAACATATAGTAGAGACTTTATAATCCAAAGCAAAAGTATGTAGCAAGGTTATTAAAACAGAGCCATAATTTTTGACCTAGTACTGCCAGTTATGGAATATCTATCCAAATGAAGTAATAAAGAGAATGGTCAAAAATCCCTATTTATAGTTATCACATCACACTATTTATAACAATATTTCCATTAAAAATAGAAATACCCTAAATGTCTTATAATAAGAAAACAGGCACATAGTTATATTATTATAAATTATGGAGCCATTAGAAACCATGTTTTCAAAGATGATGTGGTGACAGTGAATAAAATTGGATATCAGACAATGTAGAAAACCAAATGGGTTATTAGACATTGTCTTCCACATACTTATCAGATTTTCTTTAGTGAACATGGACTTATTTTATATTTAGAAAAAAGCAATAAACATTTACACCAATAAAAACTCTCAACATTCACAGACAATCAAAACAACCTGTAGAAAGATTACTAAGAGTATCTTTGAAAGCCAAACCAATCACACTATTCTTTGTATTGCAGTTACCCAGAAAGCCACAAAGATTTTGATATGAAGGAGAACTGGTTGCTTTCTTTTTCTTTTCTTTTTTTTCTTTTCCTTTTCAGGTCCATATTGCTTTATCTGAGCATACTGCAAAGTGTCCTAAAAGCCATATGGGAGATGTACTTCTTCGCAGCTGCAAAGGAAACATTTGCAGAACAAAAACCACCAGAAATCACAATACATTCTTAGTCATAGTAGAATGGAACGCACATGAAATATTGAAAACATGGAGCGGAGATTTCATTTTTAAGTATTTTAATTGCCAGAACAGAGCGGTTTGATTCTGTTTCAGAGCCGGGTAGATGAGCAGCAGGGGGGAGGGAGGGCGGGGGCGAGGGAGGGGAAATGGAGGAAAAAGAACAACAGCCACTCGAAGTGAAAACAATCATCAGTTAACAAATGGCAAAGAGAAATTAAGTCTTTCTAGCCGAACTGTGTTTTGTTTCTTACATAAGTTTTAGTGCTATAAAATGTGGCACGTTTTGTACTGTATGTTCCCTCAGAAAAGCCAAACAGAAACCAGTCATCATGGTTTCGAGAGAGCAAGGCCTCCCCTTTCTCATGTTTCAACTACGCAGTCTCCACTTGGGCTGGGGACCGTATCATATATCATAAATCACTCTCTGATAGATATTTGGCAGGAAGTCAGCACCCCAGGCTATGCAACATACTAGAGTATGGAAAATTTTTAAGGTGGAATCTTGATTTTGTAACTTAAGGACTTAATAGCATCTCAAAACATTTTACTACTTCCTGGTACACACACACAAAAAGCCAAGAGAGCAGAATTTTCCATATGGTTTTCGGTTTTATAGGATATATACACAATAAGCCATACAACTGTAAACCTGGAGGCGTTCTCTTGCTGTTGCTACTTCAACTCCGGTGAAAATGAAAACAAAATTCGAGAGTTTTATCTCAACCTAGCCCCTGAACTTCTAGAATCTGCTTTTTAACTATCCATCCCCCCCACAGTTAACTGTTCCACACCTTCTTAGAAACTAGAGGAGGCAGCAGGACTGGGGAGTTGGGGACAGATTTTACTGTAAGATAATAACATGCTGTCAAAGGTACTGTCAGGAATTTCAACAGGAAGGCTTATATGTTGACAAGAGTCATAGAAACCCCAGTAGAGTCTTTCTCTTGATTCCAGGCCCAAATCCGAGTTTTTGAGAGCCCCTGAGCATGCACTCCCACCTTCTCAGATGTTGCAAACTCTCACACATTCTTCTTCAGGAGCCTCTTTCAACAAATCATGCTTTTCTTTTTGGAAACTGCAAACTGTGTTTAACCCCTAAGTCGCAACATCTCAGCAAACACTAGGGGCTGTTGGAACACCGCAGCTCCCGGCAAAGCCACGGCTAAGAAGCCGGTGAGCCTTTCTGTGCACCGAGGGGTTAAGTCCACGGTATTTGGACGTGCCCGAATGTTCTCAGTGTTCTCGGGCTGAGCAATTCTTAGAAGGGCTAAACAGAAATGGGGGGGAAATGTGGAGTGTGCGGTATGGCATTGTGCTCTCAGTGAAGCACAATGCATGGAAAAACAAAAGAAAGAAACTGAATACATCCTTTTTGAAGTTGAAAACAAACGCTGCTTTTTGGTGGTTGTTTTAGTTGTTCACAAATCAGCCACAGTTTGGGCAAGCTAAATATAAAATTTGCAATGTAGTTTATTTAAAGTGTTTCTGTCCACTCTCAATCAATTTGAGGAAGAAAATTAAAGCCAAATTTAGACAAAATGTATAAGTGGTTATACATGCATAGGCTAATTCAGAAATAACACATATCCTAAGTACATTACGCGTTTCCCTCCCCACTCCACCAACCCCAATTATCACTGACCAATTCGTTCTTGAGATTCTGCTAATTCCCATCAGTGAAAGTCTCAGGCTTTGTGCTAATGAAACTCATAGGCTCACAGGCCCCCTCACAGCCACTTGTGACCCCACTTGCAATTGGCCATCAAGTTCCAGACTGGACCTCCCAACTGCTTCTAGAAGAAAAGAGACTTCTTCTTAAAGGAAGCAGTGGAGTATGGTCCTGCCTAAGCCCAGCCAGCCTAACAGTTCCTCAGTATCTTCATTTCTGCCTCTCTTAAATCAGTGGTTCTCGGTCCTGGCTGTAGATGAGAATTCCCTGGGGAGCTTTTAAAAATTCCAAAGCCCAGGCTACATCTCAGACAATTACATCAGAGCCTCTGTGGGTGGAACAGAGGCATCCGTACTTTCTGCAGCTCCCCCAGCAATTCCAGGTGTCGCCATGTTGATAGCCACCCTCCTGGTTGGGATTCCTGTGGCCAGTCTTGTCCTCCTGCTGGTGGATGATTCTACTAAAACTGAGTGAGGTTACTCAGGTAGCATATATGATCACGTTTTCTCCCTGTTTAAGACTCTTCAAGGGTTCCTTCTGCCTATAGGAAAATGTTCAAATACCTTCCCATAACAGCCAAGGCTTCCGGGCCTCCATGTCCCTCGCTATCTTCCTACCAGTCCCTGCCACCACACTCCCCAGTCCTGTCCCACAGAGCTACCTGAACCCCCACATGCACCATCCTTTCATTCACGTATCCTGGCCTTAGAACGGCTGCTCCTTCCAGCTAGAAAATTCTTTCTCTATGCCTAGTACATTTAAGATCTAAATTCTCCTCATCCATTTTTAGATTCAAGTCAGGTGTTTCTCCTTGGGAAGCCTGGCCCACCAACACACCCAGGATACCCGGCTGTCACCACCACTAGTATACCTCCCAAATCCTAGATTTACATGGAGCACAGGTAAAGAAGATGCCCATGACCACTAGTATTCTTCCCAGATTCTGAATTTACCTATAGTACAGGTAGAGAAACTGCCCATTTACCTGTTTTCACTCCCACTAGTTGGTGACACTTAGGAGCAGAGAAGATTCCTTGCCCACCAGTGTACCTTTGATGCCTATTTTAGCACCCAGCATGTGATGGGAACACAGAATGAGCAAAAGCTGAGTGGTCCCAGCCAGCTCTAACCATGGAGCCTCACTTTCTAATTCATTCAGTTTTAGTGTTTGTATTGTCTTCACACTGCTGATAAAGACATACCCAAGATTGGGCAATTTACAAAAGAAAGAGGTTTATTAGACTTACAGTTCCACATGGCTGGGGGAGGCCTCGCAATCATGGTGGAAGGTAAAAGGCACGTCTCACATGGCAACAGACAAGAGAGCTTGTGTGAGGAAACTCCCTGTTTTAAAACCATGAGATCTCATGACACATACTCACTACCATGAGAATAACATGGGAAAGACCTGCCCCCATGATTCAATTATTTCCCCCCAGGCTCCCTCCCACAACACATGGGAATTATGGAAGTTACAATTCAAGAGGAGATTTGGGTGGGGGCACAGCCAAACCATATCATGTTCCTGGCAGAGAACACTTCCCTGAATGTTTGAGTCATTTCAATTAAATCTAGCCTATGTTTTCTAAGGTACATAGAAGTATCAACATTCTGTAGCTCCAACGAATTGGACACTGAGAAGTACGTGGGAGAAGACAGAGTGAGATTTGTTGTTAGGAATCAAAGGGTCTTGCAAGCTACATCCTCAAAAGGGAAAGACTTTTTGCTGAATATATCAAGAATAAAATAATTCTAGTTGTTGACCAGACTTCCAAACTATTTTCTATTTGGTTAATTCTCACTGAAAAAAGAAAATGCCACCAGTAGCAATTGAGCATGGGAAGACATGTAAACATCAAATCACACTGCATTTGTGATATCCTTAGGTTCAGCAACACTGGTAGAAGACCACAGATAAGTGCAAGTCTGTCTTTGATTTTTTTTTTTTTTTTTTTTTTTGAGACAGAGTCTCTGTCACCCAGGCTGGAGTGCAGTGGCACAATCCCAGCTCACTGTAACCTCTACCTTCCAGGTTTAAGTGATTCTCCTGCCTCAGCCTCCCAGATAGCTGGGACTACAGGCACACAGTACCATGCCTGGCTAACCTTTTGTATTTTTAGTAGAGACGGGGTCTCACCATGTTGCCCAGCCTGGTGTTAAACTCCTGAGCTCAGGCAATCCACCCACCTTGGCCTCTCAAAGTGCTGGAATTGTGGTGTCAGCCACTGTGCCCAGCCTCTAACTTCACTTCTGAAAGGCTTTCTCGGGGCAGCCACACCACCTGCCACAGCAGCCAAGGAGAATGTTCCCAAGTGACTTACTAAAAGCATAAAGCTAAGTTGTTGAGAGACAGTTTTGAACATAAGAAAGAGAGGAAGAGGCAGAGAAAAAAAAAAAGCAAAATTAGGGCCAAGAACAGTGGCTCACACCTGTAATCTCAACACTTTGAGAAACCAAGGCAGAAGGATTGTTTAAGCCCAATAATTTGAGGTCAGCCTGGGCAACATAGTGAGACCCACATTGCTACAATTTTTTTTTTTCTTTAGAAATTAGCCAGGTATGGTAGTGAGCAACCTGCAGTCCTAGCTACTGGGGAGGTGGAGGTGCGAGGATCACTTGAGCCCAGGAAGTAGAGGCTACAGTGAGCTCTGATTATGCCACGGCACTTCAGCCTACATGACAAAGTAAGACCCTGTCTCAAAGGAAGGAAGGAAGGAAGGAAGGAAGGAAGGAGGGAAGGAGGGAGGGAGGGAGGGAGGGAGGGAAGGAGGAAAGAAGGAAGGAGAGGAAGGGAAGGAGGGAGGGAAGGAAGGAGGGAGGGGAGGGAAGGAGGGAAGGAAGGAGGGAGGGAGGAGGGGAGGGAAGGAAGAAGGAGGGAGGGAGGGAGGGAAGGAAGAAGAAGAGAGGGAGGGAAGGAGGAAAGGAAGGAGGGAGGGAGGAAGGAAGGAAAGTAGGAAGGAAGGAGGGAGGGAGGGAAGGAAGGAAAGGAAAATTTAAAGAAAACTAATGAGGAAAATATAAGAAAAGAAAGGAAAGGGAATCAATAGGTATAAATTGCCCTCAACATCTAGTAAGGGAGGATCCTTATTACCACTTTACAGATAAGCAAAACGGGACACAAAGCAGTTAACATATCAGCACTTTGGTAGGCTAGGGCAGGAAGATGACTTGGGGCCAAGAATTCAAGACTAGCCTGAGGAACATACTGAGACCATGTCTCTGCAAAAAAATTTTAAAACTTAGCCAGGCATACTGGTGCAAACATAGTCCCAGCTACTTGGAAGGCTGAGGTGGGAAGATCACTTGAGCCTGGGAGTTTGAGGCTGCAGTGAGCTATGATCCCGCCATTGCACTCCAACCTGGGCAACAGAGAGATACTGTCTCAAAAACAACAACAAAACCAACAACAACAAAAACAAACACATCACTTGCAGAAGCTGTGTGTCCTTTAAGTAACAGATGTAAAGAGGAAAGAAAGAGGAGTGGGGTTCTGCAGAGTGAAAATGTATAAGGATGAGTGGGAAATGACTGTATAAAGAGAAGAGTAAGAAAGGCAGGCAAAATAATCCAATCACGTCATTCAAAAGGAAAGACTGCAACACTGACATTTCTCAGACATTCAGCTCTGAAGGCCCTGGTGCCCGGGGACCATACCAGGCTGGCCCTTCTCTGAGGACAGAGACCTTTCTTAAACCTGAACCCAGAAGGTCATCTGCTATATGAACAGGTTGTATTCTTACTCTGTGGAATTTCAGAAACAGCTTCAGAGAAATAATTTTCCATCAAGTCCTGACCGATCCTTAGGTAGAATACTGTGGAGGTAAAAAATGCACGAACATCCAGAAGGCCAAAGAACCTGTGTTTCCACTTCTGTCCCGGATCTCAACCTAGACTCCGGTGACCAGGCCAAGGTCTCCCAGTTCATCCAACTGTGAGAAAAGGTCTTTCTAACTGCCTCACCCTCACCCAGACAAAAACTAGTGCTGCATCCTGGTTCTCTGGAAATGACAGACCAACTGTAATGTGTTTTGCCATCAACGTTGCTTTGGGTTTTTTGGTGTGTCTGTCAATTTTTAATGATAATGTGAGTTTAAGAAACCTCCTACTTTTTCCTCTTTCTGAGCACAGAAAATCCTGTTGACACATAGGGGTCAGGGCTATAGAGGGAATCTGGCCAGCTGGCTAAGGGTGATAAACTCAGACTGGAGGTGAATGGCCCACAAATTTCTCATCTTCTTCTTTTTGGGTATCAGCCATCATTTTTCAACAGGTTCACATAACCTCCCAGCCCGGACACACAGAGCTCCAAACTCCAGCTCTTGGCTATGGGAATGTGACTAAAACAACAGAAACTAGTTGTAACCAAGTACCAAGTTATATCAAGCATTATGGAAGTTAATAATAATATCAACTATAGCAATGGTAACAAATTGTACATACCAGTGTTCACAGGTGACTTTCACATACACTGTCTCATTTCATCATCATTAGCAATCCTGAGAAGTAGGTTGGGCAAGTATTTTCCACCGTGCCTGGATAAACAACCTGAAGTCCAGGCAGGTTAAGAAATGAGCAGTAAGGGGAGGACTTAGAATTGAAACTTCTAGTCCTGACCTTGGTCCTGTTTCCGTCATATCATAGCTTTTGGTATATTGAGCTCTCTTTGAAATAAAATTTGTCTATCTACAACTCTCTGCACTCTAGCTGGGCAACAGAGTGAGACTCCATTTCAAAAAAAAAAAAAAAGAGAGAGAGAGAAAAGAAAAGAAAAGAAATATCATCATGTACTAAAGGTGTTTCCCAACTTATTAAAATGAACTGACCATTTTAAACCATCCTAGGCTTGCTGATTACTTCCAAACCTCATCTGATCCTTACTCCTTTCCAACCTTAGAAGGAGGTGAGTAAATTATTCTTATTTGTGATAATGGTGGATTTTAAAACTATTATTATTATTATTATTATTATCATTGAATAAGTGGTGACCATATGTATTTGGTGAATTTTTAAGATTGCTTTTATAATTCTTGAAAGTGCATATCTCCCAGGGATATATTATTTGTTACACTATGCAGGTACTGTCTACACAAACATATTCTCATTATAATTATTTCCATTTCAATCTGCTTAAGAATAGCATTTCCTTGTGGGAAAGAACTACCTGGGTTTCTCCCTCAAATTAGAGAAAAGTAAACAGGCGAGTTACAAGTACGTAGGCAAATGAATCATAGTCAGCCATAACTTCTTCATTTCGCAACTGTTTTGCAAACTCTTTGAGATTAGGTGCTGTGCTTATCCACAGGAAGGAGGAATAGTGAAGCCATGAAGCCCTGGGTTCCAATCTGTCTCTGTCACTTACCAGGTTTCATCTTGGTTAAATCACATGATTTCCCCAGAACTCAATTTCCTCATCTGGGAAATGAGCAGTAAGGGGAGGACTTAGAATTGAAACTTCTAGTCCTGACCTTGGTCCTCTTTTGCAGAGGTATTGTAAAGATTGACTAAAATAATGAATATTTAAAAGTTGACACAGAGGAAACAATAAACATTAGCTCTTGTCCAGTTATTCATCTTAGCATCCTCAGAAGACAAGCACCCAATTGTTTATTTGTTCAATTGCTCTGAGTACAGGCATACCTTGGAGATTTTTCAGGTTTGGTTTCAGACCACTGCAATGAAGCAAATATCACAATAAAGCAAGTCACACAAATGTTTCGGTTTCCCAGTGCATAGAAAAGTTATGTTTACACTATATTGTATATTAAGTATGCAATGACATTATGTACAAAAAAAAGTAATGTGCATAGCTTAATTTAAAAAGTATTTCATTGATAAATAATATTAATGATCATATGAGCCCTCAGCAAGTTATAATCTTGCTAACAGTGGAGGGTCTTACCTCTATGTTGAAGGTTGCTGACTCATCAGTGTGGTGGTTGCTGAAGGTTGGGATGGCTGCATCAATTTCTTAAAATAAGACATCAGTGAAGTTTGCTACATCAATTGACTCTTCTTTTCATGAAAGATTCTCTGTAGCATGCTATGTGTTTGAGAGGACTTTACACACAATAGAACTTCTTTCAAAATTGGAGTCAATCTTCTCAAACCCTGCCACTACTTTATCAACTAAGTTTATGTAATATCCTAAATTCTGATTATAAAGTACTTATAAAGGAGGCAAGATGGCTGAATAGGAACAGCTCTGGAGTGCAGCTCCCAGCGAAAACGCAGAGGGTGTGTGATCACTGCATTTCCAAATGGATTTTTACTGCCCACAGACCAGGAGATTCCCAGGTGGAAAAGTGCCACAAGTCTCCAGTGCAGCTGTTTCTGCCAGCACAGTGGGTCTCCGCACAAAAACTCACACAAATCTCGGTGCTGTTTCAACTGGCGACTGAAATGCCTGGGAGACAGAGTTACCTGTTCAACTGAAAAAAGGGGGCTGAAACAGGGAGCCAGGTGATCCGGCTCAGCTGGTCCCACCCCCCACAAAGACCAGCAATCTGAAATGCTCCGGACTGAGAGTTTCACAGCAAGCACAGCTGGACCTGGGATGGTCCAGCTCTGTGGGGGGGATGGGCATCAACCATTACTGAGGCAGTCCACCACTACTGAGGCAGTCCACCACTACCGAGGCAGTCCGCCATTACCGAGGCAGTCCGCCATTACAGAGACAGTCTGCCATCACTGAGGCAGTCCGCCATTACAGAGGCAGTCTGCCATTGCTGAGGCAGTCCACCATTACCAAGGCAGTTCTAACTATACCCCTATAAACAAAACTGCAAGGAAGTTCACACAGCAGCTGGGCAGAGCCCACAGCAGCTCAGCAACACCTCTGCTGGCAGACTGTGACTAGGCTACCTCCTCACTGGGCAGGGTATCTCTGAAAAAGGCAGCAGAATGATAAGAACTTATAAATAAAGCCCCACCTTCACAGGACAGAGCACCTGGGAAAAAAAGTGGTTATGAGCTCCACTACAGCAGACTTAAACATACCTACCCAGCAGCTCTGAACAGAACAATGGAGTTCACAGCTCAGCACTTGAGCTCCTATAAAGGACAGACTGTCTCCTCAAGCAGCTCCCCAACCCCCGTATAACCAAAGAGACACCTCATAAAGGAGAGCTCAGGCTGACATCTGGCAGGTATCCTTCTGGGACAAAGATAACAGAAGAAGAAACTGGCAGCAACCCTTACTGTTCTGCAGCCACTGCAGGTGATCCCCAGGCAAGAAGGGTCTGGAGTGGACCTTCAGCAGTCCTACAGCAGGGAGGCCTGACTGTTAGAATGAAAACTAAGAAAGAAATAACTTCATCAACAACAAAAACAACGTCCACTCAGATACCCCATCTGAAAGTCACCAACCACAAAGACCACAGGTAAATAAAACCACAAAGATGGGAAGAAACCAGTGCAAAAAGGATGAAAATATCCAAAACCAGAATGACTCTCCTCCTCCAAGGGATCACAACTACTCACCAGCAAGGGAACAAGGCTGGATGGAGAATGAGTCTGATGAATTGACAGAACAGAAGGTGGGTAATAACAAACTTCTCTGAGCTAAAAGATCACACTCTAACCCAAGGCAAAGAAACTAAGAACCTTGAAAAAGGTTTCACAAAATGCTAATGAGAATAAACAGCTTAGAGAGGAATATAAATGAATTGATGGAGCTGAAAAACACAACACAAGAACTTTAAGAAGGATACACAAATTTCAATAGCCGAATCGACCAAGCAGAAGAAAGGATATCAGAGATTGAAGATCAACTCAATGAAATAAAATGAGAAGGCAAGATTAGAGAAAAAGAGTAAAAAGAAATGAACAAAGCCTCCAAGAAATAGGGGATTATGTGAAAAAAACTAATCTACGTTTGATAGGTGTACCTGAATGTGACAGAGAGAATGAATTCAAGCTGGAAAACACTCATCAGGATGTCATCCAGGAGAACTTCCCCAACCTAGCAAGGAAGGCCAACATTCATGTCCAGGAAATACAGAGAACACCACAAAGATATTCCTCAAGAAAAGCAACCCCAAAGCACCTAATCATCAGATTCACCAGGGTTGAAATGAAGGAAAAAATGCTAAGGGCAGCCAGACAGAAAGGTCAGGTTACCCACGAAGGAAAGCCTATCAGACTCACAGCGGATCTCTCAGCAGAAACCCTACAAGCCAGAAGAGAGTGGGGGCCAATAGTCAACATCCTTAAAGAAAAGAACTTTCAACCTAGAATTTCATATCTAGCCACACTAAGCTTCATAAGCAAAGAAGAAATAAAATCCTTTAATGAACAAGCAATTGCTGAGAGATTTCATCACCACCAGGCCTGCTTTACAAGAGCTCCTGAAAGAAGCACTAAACATAGAAAGGAACAACCAGTACCAGCCACTCCAAAAACATACCAAATGGTAAAGACCATCGACACAATGAAGAAACTGCATCAACTAGTGGGCAAAACAACCAGCTAGTATCAAAATGGCAGAATCAAATTCACACATAACAATATTAACCTTAAATGTAAATGGGCTAAATGTCCCAATCAAAAGACACAGACTGGCAAATTGGATAAAAGTCAAAACCCATCACTGTGCTGTATCCAGAAAACCCATCTCTCATGCAAGGATATACATAGGCTCAAAATAAAGGAGGAAGATCTACTAAGCAAATGGAGAACAAAAAAAGCAGGAGTTGCAATCCTAGTCTCTGATAAAATAGACTTTAAACCAACAAAGATCAAAAGAGACAAAGAAGGGCATTAAATAATGGTAAAAGGAGCCATGCAACAAGAAGAGCTAATGATCCTAAATATATACGCACCCAATACAAGAGCACCCATATACATAAAGCAAGTTCTTAATGACCTACAAATAGAGACTCCCACACAATAACAGTGGGAGACTTTAACACTCCGCTGTCAATATTAGACAGATCAACGAGACAAAAAATGAACAAGGATATCCAGGACTTGAACTCAGACCTGGACCAAGCAAACCTAATAGACATTTACAGAACTCTTCACCCCAAATCCACAGAATATACATTCTTCTCAGCACCACATCACACCTATTCTAAAATTGACCACATAATTGGAAGTAAATCACTCCTCAGCAAATGCAAAAGAATGGAAATCATAACAAACAGTCTCTCAGACCACAGTGCAATCAAATTAGAACTCAGAATTCAGAAACCAACTCAGAACCGCACGACTTCATGGAAACTGAACAACTGGCTCCTGAATGTTGACTGGATAAACAATGAAATGAAGGCAGAAATAAAGATGTTCTTCCAAACCAATGAAAATGAAGACATAAGGACCAGAATCTCTGGGACACATTTAAAGCAGTGTCTACAGGAAAATTTATAGCAATAAATGCCCACATGAGAAGCAAGGAAAGATCTAAAATTGACACCCCTATTGTCAAAATTGACAGAGTTAGAGGGGCAAGATCAAAAAAATTCAAAACCTAGCAGAAGACAAGAAATAATTAAGATCAGAGCAGAACTGAAGGAGATAGAGACACAAAAAACCTTCAAAAATATGATAAATCCGGGAGCTGGTTTTTTGAAGAGATCAACAAAATAGACAAACCACTAGCCAGATTAATAAAAAAGAAAAGAGAGAATAATCAAATAGATGCAATAAAAAACGATAAAGGGGATGTCACCACAGATTGCACAGAAATACAAACCACCATCAGAGATTACTACAAACAATTCTATGCACATAAACCAGTAAACGTGGAAGAAATTGATAAATTCCTGGACACTTACATCCTCCCAAGCCTAAACCAGGAAGAAGTCGAAATCCTGAATAGACTAATAACAAGGGCTGAAGTTGAGGCAGCAATTAATAGCTTACTAACCAAAAAAAGCCCAGGCCCAGATGGATTCACAGCCAAATTCTTCCAGACATACAAAGAGGAGCTGGTACCACTCCTTCTGAAACTATTCCAAACAATCCCAAAAGAGGGAATCCTCCCCCAAATCATTTAATGAAACCAACATCATCCTGATACCAAAATACAGCAGAGACTCAAAAAGAAAAGGAAACTTCAGACCAATATCCATGATGAACATAGATGCAAAAATCTTCAATAAAATACTGGCAAACCAGTTGCAACAGCACATCAAAAAGCTTATCCATCACGATCAAGTAGGCTTCATCCCAGGAATGCAAGGCTGGTTCAACATATGCAAGTCTATAAATGTAATTCACCACATAAAAGAACCAAAGACAAAAACCACATGATTATCTCAATAGATGCAGAGAAGGCCTTTGACAAAATTCAACAGCACTTTATGCTAAAAACTCTCAATAAACTAGGTATCGACAGAATGTATCTTAAAACAATAAAAGCTATTTATGACAAACCCACAGCCAATATCATACTGAATGGGCAAAAACTGGAAGCATTCCCTTTGAAATCTGGCACTAGACAAGGATGCCCTCTCTCACCACTCCTATTCAGTATAGTATTGGAAGTTCTAGCCAGAGCAATCAGGCAAGAAAAGAAAATAAAGGGTATTGAATTAGGAAAGGAGGAAGTCAAATTGTCTCTATTTACAGAGGACATGATTGTATATTTAGAAAAGCCTATTGTCTCAGCCCAAAATCTCCTTAAACTGATAAGCAAATTCAGCAAAGTCTCAGGTACAAAAATAAATGTGCAAAAATCACAAGCATTCCTATACACCAATAGCAGACTTAAAGAGAGCCAAATCAAGAACGAAGTGCCATTCACAATTGCTACAAAGAGAATAAAATACCTAGGAATACAGCTAACAAGGGACATAAAGGACCTCTTCAAGGAGAACTACAAAGCACTCCTCAACAAAATAAAGAGACGACAGAAACAGATGGAGAAACATTCCATGTTCATGGTTAGGAAGAATCAATATCATGAAAATGGCCATACTGCCCAAAGTAATTTACAGAATCAATGCTATCCCCATCAAGCTACCAATGACCTTCTTCACAGAACTGGAAAAAACCACCTTAAACTTCATATGGAACCAAAAAGAGAGCCCACATAGCCAAGTCAATTCTAAGCAAAAAGAACAAAGCGGGAGGCATCACACTACTGGACTTCAAATTATACTACAAGGCTACAGTAATCAAAACAGCATGGTACTGGTACCAAAACAGAGATATAGACCAATAGAACAGAACAGAGGCCTCGGAGGCAACACCACACATCTACAACCATCCGATCTTTGACAAATCTGACAAAAACAAGCAATGGGGAAGGATTCCCTATTTAATAAATGGTTTTGGGAAAACTGGCTAGCCATGTGCAGAAAGCAGAAACTGGACCCCTTCCTGACACCTTACACTAAAATTAACTCCAGATGGATTAAAGACTTAAACATAAGACCTAACACCATAAAAACCCTAGAAGAAAATCTAGGCAAAACCATTCAGGACACAGGCATAGGCAAGGACTTCATGACTAAAACACCAAAAGCATTGGCAACAAAAGCCAAAATAGACAAATGGGATCTAATTAAACTCCAGAGCTTCTGCACAGCAAAAGAAACAATCATGAGAGTGAACCGGCAACCAACAGAATGGGAAAAAATTTTTGCAATCTACCCATCT
The DNA here is from genome assembly GCA_036589455.1 of Ateles fusciceps. Classification (NCBI taxonomy): domain Eukaryota; kingdom Metazoa; phylum Chordata; class Mammalia; order Primates; family Atelidae; genus Ateles; species Ateles fusciceps. The sequence continues at coordinate 7,100,116 of JAZHEH010002789.1, read as the reverse complement.
GACAAAGGACTTATATCCAAAATCTACAAAGAACTAAAACATATTTACAAGAGAAAAACAAACAAACCCATTCAAAAGTGGGCAAAGGCTATGAACAGACACTTTCCAAAAGAAGACATATATGAGGCCAACAAACATATGAAAAAAAATGCTCATCATCACTGGTTATTAGAGAAATGCAGATCAAAACACATTGAGATACCATCTCATGGCAGTTAGAATGGTAACCATTAAAAAAATCTGGAGACAATAGATGCTGGAGAGGATATGGAGAAATAGGAACACTTTTACACTGTTGGTGGGAATGTAAATTAGTTCAACCATTATGGAAGACAGTGTGGCTATTCCTTAAGGACCCAGAAATAGAAATTCCATTTGACCCAGCAATCCCATTACTGGGTATATATCCAAAGGATTATAAATCGTTCTATTATGGACACATGCACATGTATGTTCATTGCAGCACTGTTTACAATAGCAAAGACTTGCAACCAACCCAAATGCCCATCAATGATAGACTGGACAGGGAAAATGTAGCACATATATACCATGGAATACTATGTAGCCATAAAAAACAATGAGTTCGTTTACTTTGTGGGAACATGGATGAACCTGGAAACCATCATTCTCAGCAAACTGACACAAGAACAAAAAATCAAACACTGCATGTTCTCACTCATAGGTGGGTGTTGAACAATGAGAACACATGGACACAGGGAGGGGAGCATCACACAGTGAGGGTCTGTGGAGGGAGGACTAGGGGAGGGACAGTGGGGGCTAGGGTGTTGGGGAGGGATAACATGAGGAGAAACGCCAGATATAGGTGATGGGGATGGAGGCAGCAAACCACAATGCCATGTATGTACCTATGCAACAATCCTGCATGTTCTTTACATGTACCCCAGAACCTAAAATGCAATAAAAAATATATATGTATAAAAATATCCTAAATTCTTTGCTATCATTTCAATAAATTCACAGCACCTTCGTGAGGAGTAGATTTCATCTCAAGAAACCACTTTTTTTGCTTATCCATAAGCAACTCCTCATCTGTTCAGATTTTATCATGAGATTATGTAAATTCAGTAACATGTTCAGGCTACACTTCTCATTCTAGTTATCTTGCTTTTTCCACCACATCTGCAGTTACTTCCTCTACTGAAATCATGAACTCCTCAAGTCATCCATAAAGATTGGCAGAAACTTCTTCCAAACTCCTGTCAGTGTTGATATTTGACCTCTTCCCATGAATCACCATTCTTCTTAATGGCATCCAGAATGGTGAAGTCCCTCCAGAAGGTTATCCACTTAGTTTGCCCAGATCCATTAGAGGAACCACTATCCATGACAGCTGTAGCCTTGAAAATCATATTTCTTAAATTATAAGGCTTGAAATTTGAAATCGTTCCTTGACCCATGGGCTGCAGAACGAATGTTGTGTTAGCAGGCATGAAACCATTAATCTCTTCCTACATCTCCATCAGAGTTCTGACTGACTGCAGTGCACTGTCAGTGAGCAGTCATATTTTAAAAGGAATATTTTCTTTAGGCAGTAGATCTCAACAGTGGGCTTAAACTATGCAGTAAACCATCCTGCAAACAGATGTGCTGTCATCTAAGCTTTGTAGTTCCATTTATAGAGCACAGGCAGAGTAGATTTAGCATAATAATTAAGGGCCTTAGGATTTTTGGGATACTAAATGATCACTGGCTTCAACTTAATGTCACCAGTTGCATTGAGCCCCTAAAAAGAAAGTCAGCCTGTCCCTTGAAGGTAATCATTGACTTCTCCTCTCCAGTTATGAAAGTCTATTGCATCTTCTTGCAAGAGAAGGCTGCTCCATTTACATTTGAAAATCTGTTGTTCAGTGCAGCCACTTTTATTGGTGATCTTGGCTGGGTCTTCCAGATAACTTGCTGCAGTTTCTGCATTAGCACTTGCTGTTTCACTTCGCACTTTCATATTATGGAGATGCTTTTCCTTAAACCTCATGCACCAACCTCTGTGAGCTTCAGATTTTTCTTCTGCAGCTTCCTCACTTCTCTTGACCTTCACAGAGGTGAGGAGAGTTAGGGCCTTGCTCTGGATTAGGCTGTGGTTTAAGGGAATGTTGTGGCTGTTTTGATCTTCTACCCAGACCTCTACAACTCTCCCCTTATCAGCAATCGAACTGTTTTGCTTTCTTATCATCCACGTGTTCAGTAGCGTTTTTAATTTCCTTCAAGAATTTTTCCTTTGCATTAACCATTTGGCTAACTTTTTGGCACAAAAGCCCTAGCTTTCTGCCTGTCTCAGCTTTCAACATGTCTTCCTCACTAAGCTTGAACATTTTTCTCTTTTGATTTAAAGTGTGAGAGATGTGAATCTTCCTTTCATTTGAACACTTTGGGACCACTGTTGGGCTATTAATTGGCCTAATTTCAATATTTTATGTCACAGGGAATATGAAAACCCAGGGAGAATGAGAAAGACGGAGAGCTGCCAGTCAGTGGAGCAGTCAGAACAGACACAATTTATCAATTAAATTCACCATCTTATATGGGTGTGGTTTGCGGGACCCCAGAAGAATTATAACAGTAACATCACAGATCACTGTAACAGATATAATAATGATAATAAATTTGAAATACTGCAAGGCTTATCCAGATATGACATGGAGACATGAAGTGAGCTCATACTGTTGGCAAAATGGCACCAGTAGACTTGCTTGACACAGGGTTACCACAAACTTCAATTTGTAAAACATGCAGTATCTGTAAAGTATAACAAAGTGAAGTGCAATAAAACAAGGTGGCCGTATATCAAATCTCTGCTTTGAATTTTTATCTCTTAGTTTTTAAGGAGAAAAAATTGACAAAAACTAAGGCCACATGACTAGATAGCATAAGAGAATGTAAGGTGGAGAATTAGGGGTGTGAGCAGCCGGGCATAGGTTTGCCCACCTTCAAATGCATATTGCAGTTGTAGAAATAGGGAGTGGTTTGTTATAATTTTAGAGTATTTTTATGTTTTATGTCTTGTCTTATAAAATGGAAGTTATAAAGCGCAAATTAAAATGAATGACATCAAACAACCTTATGACTCAGAGTTTTTGTTTTGTTTTTCAGTGAAAAAATAACTTCTATTGAGACCCTACTGGCTACACCACCTGTTCCTGACTTTAAGATCCTTCTTCCTCTGCTGTTCCATCTTTCGTGAATGGTCCCATGAATGCTTTCTTCTCCTCCAGGGTCTGGAAGCCACCATGGCCAACTTGGAGGTGGTGTTAGTGTTCTCCAGAGCCCACTGTTTGCTCTGTACCAGCAAAGACTTGCAGAGGATGAGCACTCACTTCTTGGTTCCCACCACACAGCCTGTCAGCACGACAAAGTCATTGGTCACTTCACCATGGTAGACACAGCCACCCAGAGGACTGAGGCTCTTGTCAGACAGATCATAATCACTGGATGCGTTGTTCTTAATCAGTCTGCCATCCTTGATAAGGAAGCTCTGCATGATCTAGGTATTCTTGTTGACCTCCGTGCAGTGGTAGCAGCCTTTCTGCCCAGTGCACACCACAGAGAAGACAACACGGACAGGACGTCATGCCCCAGCACAGGCAACCTTGTGCAGCCCTCAGTGGGTCTCGCAGGGCAGCTTGCTGGAGTGCCAATGACTGGTGGCCCCTTTGCAGGCTTTGCCCTTGGTCACCCCAGTGACCCAGTGACATTGATCATCACGTACTGCCCAAACACTCGGTTCACAGGTACTTGCTGCTCTAGACTCTTCTGGGGCTAGTCTCATTTCTCAGTCACAGTGCTTCCATTCATCTGCATCTCCATCTTCCATTCATCTGCATCTCCGGTGCCTTATGGAATGGAGGAAGCAGGCACATCTGTGTGTGAGCAACGATGCAGATGACTCGGCAGTACTTTTTCATGCTGTTGAATTTCCTCTCCAGCTGCTTTTCACTGTCCTCATCCTGCCATTTCTTGCAGTACTTGGTAAAGGCCTTCTCCTTAGATTTATGCCAGTTCTTATAGAAGTACCTCTTGCACTACTCATAGATGTGCACAGCAAAGGTGGTCTTGAAGGTCTGGAGGCCTCAAGGAGTTTCCACATAGCCCACAATGCCTACCACCACCATGGCTGGCATCTTCACAATGGCTCAGCTTCTACTTACCTCTTGTTCACCTTGGATCCTGGCCTACAGACTTCCCACACAATGAAGGTCATGCCAGCCTTGTAAACTAGGAATGCTATAAGGTGGAGTGACTTAGAAGGGTAATCCTTAGAGAAGCTCTTCACCTTCCCATAATGCTTGCTGCTGTGCTACCCAGGCAGGAAGCCCAGGGGCCCGTATCTGGGAGCAGAGAACTTCCTGTGAGATATGTTGTCATCAAATCCCGCCAGTATAGCAGGAATTCTTAATAGCTTGAGTGTATTCTCCTTTCCCAGAGATGCATTATAGAATTAGCACCAAATATTTAAAACAAAATGCTTCAATTATTTTTGTTACAGTGTGTTTAAAGTAGTGAAAAATTAGAAACAATGTAAATATTCAATACTACAAGTAGGACTATGTAAATTATAATCCCTCATATAATGGAATAGCATGTGACCACTTTGAGGCAGTCCTTTATTTACTGATATCTTTATAACAGTGAGTAAAAAATTCAGGATACAAATATATACACAGATGAAATGGACACTTTTTTCAATATATTTATAGGTATAAACTTGCCTAAAATTTCTGGCAGGTTATATAGTAAATTATTTTCTCTGGGTGGTAGCTTTAGGATGATGAAACTTATTTCCCTTTACTTCTTAGTAAAATATATTGTACTTTGTCAGGAATATTCATTACTTCTGTGATTAAAAAAGGGGAGGATGAGGAGCACAATTATTTTTTAAGTAATTCAATATTTATCTACAGCCTCTTCCTCCTGAGGGCCACTGCTTTGAAATAAGCCAGTCTCAATTAAATAATCTGCAGGACTCTAATTTGGTCAGCAGCATTTATTCTCTATCCTAAAGATATCTTTGGAGTTTTATTAGATAAAATATTTATTAGATATTGTGAGAGGAAAAATAAACAGTTCCTACCAAACATGAAGCCTAATCAAAATTTTAAATTTTTAATTATAGCTATTTGCAGTGAATCTGCTTTAAAAAAAACAATTTGCAAAAAGGTGGTAGTTTCTAATAGTCTATATAAGAAGGGAAGGGAAGAATTATGAGAGGGTGGAACTAAGCAGCTGTAGATGGGTGCTAAATAAAGAGAAAAACGCCTAATCATTTTCATAGTTCTATTACCAAGAAATTGATACGGGCCAGGCATGGTGGCTCATGCTTATATTCACAGCACTTTGGGAGACTGAGGCAAGAGGATCACTTGAGACCATGAGTCCAAGACCAGTCTGGGCAAACCTACTGAGATCCTGTCTCTCTAAAATGTGTTTAAAATTAGCCAAGCATTGTAGTGCATGACTGTAGTCCTAGCTACTAAAGAGGCTGCGACAGGAGGATCACTTGAGCACAGGAGGTCAAGGCTACAGTGAGCTATGATTGCACCACTTTACTCAAGCCTGAGCAGCAGAGAAAGACTCTATCTCAAAAAAAAAAAAAAAAAAAAAGAATAAAGAAAAGAAAATTGGTAACAAGTGGGACAGTTAAACATCACTAGTAACGCTTTCTCTCTCTGCTAGAGTCCCTGACACCTCCTCCCTGGTGAGCTGAAGGACTAAAACCCAGTTTAAGCAAGTAGTAGATGGAGATTGTCTTTGGCTTTAGATTCAGAGAAAGGGAAATGGGTGTTTGCCAGCAGCTAATAATGGTCTAGAAAACAAGTTAAGTCCCCAAATGTTCACCTAAGGGGATCTGATGACCTCCAGGGAGAAGGGCTTAACAAGACTGAACCTTTTACAGAGGGTCTGTTCAAGCCTATGTACATGGAAGGAGCTGGAAAAACAGTTGATCATGGCAGAGTAGGATTCCAAGGAGTCCAAAAGCACCTCACTGAGAAAGCAAGAGAACAGGGCACACTCCTTTGTTGGAATCTTGATTCTACCACTTAAATGGGCGACCTACAACAGTATGGCACCACACTGGCCCCCATTCTGGTGCCAGTCTAAAAATACATTATTACTGCACCACAACAAATACGGAAAGTAAAAGTAAGTATTCAGAACCAGTTTGACTTTGCTGCTACATCCAGGACTGTGATCGGGCGGTAAATCTCCTTGAACAGTGTATAAACTAGTTGGGTTGTTGAAATTGCGTGATGAATTACATGTGGTATGACATGTGACAACACCTGGCATTTTGTTAGTTAACTGAATGCCAAAAGCGTATAAAAATCTGTGGAACAAAGCACGTAGTTACTTTTATAATGTGTTATTTTGTAACCACTTTAATTTTTAATCAAGCTTATTTTTAAATTTATGGTCAATCATTATTAGCTAAATTAGGGAGTAGTATTTACATTTTTAACCTTCATATATTAAAGTTAAAGTGATCTTCAGTGACATTTGGGAGAAGGAGAGTCAAAAACAATCCACTTTTTTTCTGAAAACAGTAGTAGTAGTAAACTAAATAATGATAATAAAACTGATACTGAGAAAATGAAGACTAAAAGGCTTAGTGCTTGTTTTACTCTAAGGTATGATTCCCATATTGAGTTATTTTTTGTGACATAATTGATGGAGAAGTGGTAAGATCCTAGCATGGTATTTATAAGAGATATACTGGCTAGTACAGCAATGAAACCAGCAAACCTTAAGCAGCATTTCTATACGAAACATGAAAACATTCAAAACCAAGCAATTATGTTTAAATATAGCCACTTAAAATGTAATAATCACTATCAAAATAAAAATCTATCTCTAAAATTAGAGTTAGCTCAGGCAACATAATGGGTATAGATATCTAACGTTCAAAGGACAGATCATCCCTATATTGTCTAATTGTTTCCAAAGCATAGAAGACGGAAAACTTTTTCCAAATTGCTTCTAAAGCATAGAAAAACATGGAAAAAATCTAATATAATAATCTTTATTTTAAAATATAAGGCCATTTATGCAAATGTGTAAACAAATATTTGGAAGAATATACTCCAAATGGAGGTCAATCTTATTTGGTACATGAATGAAAAAATCTTCATGGTAAGAAAATCTAATCCAGCATTGTATGAAAACAATAGCCAAATAGGATTTTCATAGATGTGTAAGGGCAGTTCAACATCAGAAACTCCATTACTATAATTCTACAAAATTAATAGATTAGAGGAGAAAATTTTTTACTGATCTAAAAGATGGCTAAAAATTAATTAAGAAAAAGATAAATGTTCAAAGTTTTAAGAAAAGATACATAATTAAAACTGTACTATAATAAAAGTTTACACAATTAATTAAATAGAATAGTTTCAGAGATAGAATTATGAGTAAATGGAAATTTAATATACAAAATGCTAGATTGCACAACCATGGAAGGCACTAAATTAGCTTAAAAGCCATTTTGAAATAATTTCCTATCAATTTGGGAAAAAAATAAGTTAAACTTTCAATTCCTATCATACCCTCAAATAAATTCCAGATTATTAAAAAAAACCCTTAATATCCAAAAAAAAAAACAGTAAAAATATTGGAAAAGCACACTGAAAAACAGAATTCACAAAAAAAAAGAACAAAAAGAATGAAAAATTAAACTTCTATGACAAATGATATTATTAATTGAAACACACATAATAGGTCAAAAAATATTTGCAACATATATAAAGGACAAAAAATAAAGACTCAAAAACTGTAAAGAGATTTTAACAAATCAGTAAGAAGCAGACAAATCATCCAACAGAAAACAGATGAAGGATATAAACAGGCAATTCACAGAAGAAGAAATACAAGAATATATAGAAAGCATGTGTAAAATTTTGTTTCACTTCATTATTAACCAGGGAGTTATTTTCTCCCATTAAATGAGCCAAAATTAAATTTTGAGAATGTGCACGGTTGTGAGGGTGTGGGAGAAAAAGGCATTTCATGTTTCGTTGATGGGAGTGCAATTTGGAAAACCTAAACTCTGCCTTTGGAAGATAATTTGGCAATATTTATCTAATTACATGTAATACATATTTGCTTGATCAATTACATTCTTAGAAATCTATCTTGCAAAAATACTCTCACATAATTACACAAACCTTAAACAACCTAATTGTCCATCTATTAGTTGAAACAGCTTTAATAACGTTAATAGTTTATCTATTTTATGGAATAATATGCAACAATTAAGAATAATCAAATATGTTGTATTTACTACTCTTAAATGATCTGCAAAGCATGTTCTTATGTTAGCCAGCACAATAAGGCAAGTTGCAGAACATGAGAACAGTATTAACAGTATTACTTTTGTAGAAAGAAAACACCTAAATACTTATATAAATATGCAGGGGGAAAAATGATCTAGAAAAATGCACTCCAGATTTTTCTCCAAGAAGAGGGAAGTTGAATGAGAAAGGATGAAGGAAACTTTTACTTTTTATATATTCTGCCTACTTTAGTTTGCTTATTTGAAGAATATATTTTTGGATTATTTGTATAACTTGAAGTTCTTGAACACACAGGGGAGTATAAGGTATACAGAGCAAGCATATATGAACATTAAAAGGAAAAAAGCATCACAGCCACCTTTTGTTTGTTTGTTTGAGATGGAGTCTCCCTCTATTGACAGGCTGGAGTGCAGTGGCGCGATCTCAGCTTACTGCAACCTCCACATCCCTGGTTCAAACGATTCTCCTGGGACTACAGGCTGTGTAGCTGGGTAGCTACAGTCCACACCACCACACCCAGCTAATTGTTATTTTTAGTAGAGATGGAGTTTCACCATGTTGGCGAGGACAGTCTCAATCTATTGACCTTGTGATCCACCCTCCTTGGCCTCCCAAAGTGCTGGGATTACAGGCATGAGCCACCGCGCCCAGCCGAAGCCACCTTTTGACAAGTCACATATCTCATTGGCAGAGTTAGGATATTGGAACACAGTAACCGGTGAACAGAAAACAGTTACTCTGTTCTTGCCTCTAGTTCCTTCTTATTGGCACCAATCACATTTGTAGACTTCTTTAGAGTTTACTTTATAAAATACTTCAATAATAGTAATACTTTGTGTCTGTAAAATACAAATCAATTTCTTATTTATTATTGTATTTGATCAGGAAAATTGAGCAAATATTATTATACACCAATCTTCTAGGGAAGGAGGTAGGATTCGGTGGATTGCCTAAAATTGCAGAGTGAGTATAGTCTTCATCCATGCCTCTTAGTCCTATTTCCATTGCTTTCATACAACGTCAGAGTGAAATTCCTTGAATCAAAATACTGTAGTTAATAGACTTCTATATTCTATAAGGTGAGTTGAACTTATATCTAACAGCAGGAGTATGGTTACTGATGAACAACAAAATTCCTATTGAGCATTTCTACATGTAACATTGTCTGAAATTAGCAACAAAATGCCTGTTCATAGCCTCTATTAATATTCTATTGGTTTATTTTCCTGTTCCTTATTGATTTGTAATATCTCTGGATACTTTACAGACCTTTATCCTTTGTCCATTAGATATGTTGCAAATAGTTTTCTAATGTTACAGGTATTTTGATTTGAACTCATTTGTAAGTAAAAAAGTTTAATTTTTATTGCTCTTGTTCTTTTTTATGACATATAAAGTATTTTCCAATATACTTTTCTAATTCTCTGGCAAAGCTAAGAAGTCACATGACTTGCCCAATATCACATGGCTAATTAAGAGCAGAATCAAGCTTGGAACCTAGTTCTCCTGAACCCTAAGCCAGTAATCCCTCCACCACGGTATGTCTTACCTTCCTACCACATTCCTGCCACACAGTTTACCTTTATGTTTTGTATTTGAGGTATTGTGGGTACAGACTATGTGACCAGAAGGGGATGACATTTGAAGTTTTAGTTTCTTGGGATTCCTCTCAACAGCATTGAAAATATAAGAGATTGTGACAAATTTTACCTCCATGGCATAGGTACAGAACCCATGATGAAAGGAATCCTAGGCCTGGAAAAGGCTTGGAGAAAACCAATTCCAGTGGATTTATCTTTTACATGAAGGAATAGAAGCCTAAGGAGGTAAAGAGATTTTTTTTCCACTTTCACTGCCAAAGTGTCGTAGACAGATGCAAAATGCTGTTCTCCTCCCATTTTCCTGTTCTATCTCATAGATTAGATTTCACCAAGCAAAGGAATAGATGAGCGGATACTCTCTTAAAAATCCGGAAGAAGGAAAAATCCAAATTTGAAAACTACAATAGAAGGATAAAAAAGCAAAACTATTGAGATGAAATTGGATCACAATCTCTAAATCTCTATCTTATAATTGGAGATTAGTTCATTTATCTGAGTTTGAATCTGTAATACTTTTTTTCTACCTATTTTACATTTTTTTTCCATTACTTTCTGGCTTTCTTTTGAATTAATTAGCATTTTATTTCATTTTCCCCTTTATTAATAAGCTTTATTGGTTATTTTACCTTTTAAAGTGGTTAAAAGATTATGCTATGTGCTCTAGACTTATAGGAATCTAGTATAAATTAGTCTTTTATCTCATTCCAAACAATGGCTCTTTCAATAATTTTTTTTTTTTTTTAGGAAAACCAGGGTCTGCCTGCGCCAGTGTAGCGGCATGATCACGGCTGACTCCAGCCGCAACCTCCTGGGCTCAAACAATACTCCTGCCTCAGCCTCCCAAGTAGACGGAACCACAGGTATGCACCATCATGCCTGGCTGATTTTTCTATTTTTTGTATCAATGGGATTTTGCCACGATGCCCAGACTGGTCTTGAACTCCTGAGCTGAAGCAATCCACCCATGTTGGCCTCCCAAAATGCTGGGACTACAGGCGTGAGCCACCGTGCCCAGCCCAAACAGATGCTTTACTCTGGGCATCTCAGCATTCCTGCCTAGGTCCCTTACATATAAGTGCATATATCAAGGAGAAAAATTTGCCTAGAATACCAGGTTTATCTCAATTTTTCCTTTTTATTTTTTTACAGAATCTTAAACCCACAAATACCGGCTGCCTCAGTACAAGCTTAACAAGTTGAATAACTGAGATGTTCAATTATTATTGAAAGCAGAACTCCTGTAGAAGAAACTAATGTTAGAGAAAAGCACTATTGATGTTTTGTGCATGCCCCAAATACAAATTTCTTCATAGTTTTATTTTTTAAATACATTTTCATGAAACTACATGTGATACAATTACATTGAACACAGATGCAAGTGAGTCTATGTTTAAAAAGTGAAATCTGAAAAAGCTCTGTGGATTGTACCAATGGGATCACCTGGTTTTGGCATTGTGCTATACTTATGCAAGGTGTCAACACTGGAGAAGGCAGAGTGAATGGTCCTTTATCCAAGTTACAAAGCCAATGAAGTGGATAATTTATGTAATTCTTTGCTAGATTCTTTTTGGCTTTGATAACAATAGAAAATGTTTGCTTTTTTAATAAAATTAGAGTATTAGAGAAATTGAAACATAGGAAGTAAGACTCACTTAAGTATCATAATCCAGAGGAAATTATCATTAACAATATGATGCAGCTTTATCTGACTTTTTGAGGATAGTTGTAGTTTATTGAATAATTTTAAAAGTAACATTTCCTGATTCTTTGTGTGTTTTTAATAATGTGGGTTTTTTTAGTTACTTTACAATAGCCTCAAGATGTATTTTAAATTTCGAATTCTCAGAACACATGACTCTATTTTATTCATTTTCTTTCTAACATTTGTAAATCCCCATGCACTCAAATTCTTCCATATTTATTAGTTATCCTTTAACATCATTTATGATGATGATGATGATGATGATGATGATTGAGACAGAGACTCACTCTGTTGCCCAGGCTGGAGTACAGTGGCACAATCTCTGCTTACTGCAACCTCTGCCTCCCAGTTTCATGCAATTCTTGTGCTTCCGCCTCCCGAGTAGCTGGGATTACAGACGTGTGCCACCACGCCTGCCTAATGTTTGGATTTTTAGTAGAGATGAGGTTTCACCGTGTTGGCCAGGCTGGTCTCAAACTCCTGACCTCAAGTGATCCACCCGCCTCAGCCTCCCCAAGTGCTGGGATTACAGGCATGAGCCATGGCACCTAGTCACAATCATTATTCTTAAGATGGTTTTCAACTACTATGTACAGAGGTTTAATGCTGTCACTGCTGTTTTTCAGTTAGCACAATGAAATGTATATCATGTTATGCTTTTCGTGTTCCTAGTTCTTGTGTGTACTCATGTCTGCTCTTATATTGTGGTCAACAAATAGACAGTCTATGGGAAAACCCATGGGAAAGCTTGTGTCTCTCTGTGCATTTCTTGGCAACTTCCAGTGAATACATACTTATTTCAAAATTGAAACAAAATACATCTCCCAAAAATTATCAAAAGAAACAGCATCTTTCAGAACTACCACAGTTTTAGTCAAAATACACCCTTCAAAACATAATAGAATAACATTTTGAACAATGCATCTAGATTACATTTGCTTTACATTTAGAGTATTCTCTACACAAATAAAAGGAAGAAACAATTTCCTTTGCCTTATAAACTAGTCAAATTATGCCAGGGCCATAAGTAGACTATGCGCTCTTTAAGAAATATTTTTTAAAGACAAAGAGATTGGGTGAAGTCCCCCCGATTTCACAGATTGGTTGTTTGCAAGCATGCAAATTCAATTGGAGTAATTTCCTTTTGCCCATTAGAGAAAAGTTACAGAGAAACCCAGTATAATCTTCTGAATTTATAGTATCAGCTGAGAAGGGATATTCTGTGACTATGAAAAGTTATAGTAGTTTGAGGCTACAAGGGTGGGGCAAATTGTATGTTTACCCCTTCTTTTGTGAACCAGTTCCAGATGTGCCATTAGATTCTTTGAATGCTGAAGGAGAAAATATCAGTGCTAGAGAACCCATACTGGTAATCTCGTTGAACTTTCTCTTTTACAGAGGAAGAAACTGAGGCCTAGAAAGACAGATTGCCTGCACAAGTAATACACTCAGGTAGGAAGAGAGCTGAGTCTAGAACCCAGATCTCCTTGTGTTTAACCCAATAATATTTCAGTTATTGGTTTCTCATAGACAAAAGTAATCAGGGCACAGACAACTTTGAGATAACATCTCCTTTATCTCTTTACCGCCACCACATAACTTTAATACTTCTTTGTGACGTTTCAGTTCCTGTGCCAAGTAGATGCCTGAATAACAGAAAATGATGAAATGGGAGTTCAAGAGAGCTGAGTTAGTGAGACACCAGAAAAGGTCCTAGGGTGTTTGATAAGAATACAACCAGAGGCCCGGCACAGCAGCTCACACCTGTAATCCCAGAATTTTGGGGGATCAAGGTTGGCAGATTGCTTGAGCCCAGGAGCTCGAGACCAGCCTAGGCAACATGGCAAAACCCTGTCTCTACCAAAAACACAAAAATTCTCCAAGCATGGTGATGCACACCTGTAGTCCCAAGTACTCGGGAGACTGATATGGGAGAATTGCTTGAGCCTGGGAGGGAGAGGTTGTAGTGAGCTAATATCCTGCCTCTGCACTCCAGTCTATGTGACAGAGGAAGACCCTATCTAAAAAAAAGAAAGAAAAGAAAAAAAGAAACATTCTGATTCAATCATGTTGGGATTAGTCTCTTTTCAAAAGGGGTCCCCTTTAACATTTTACTCTTAATGCCTTTCTTAATAGAAAAAGAGTATTGAGTATATCTAACATGGACTTGTTAAGCAAAGTTTTTACAAAAACTAAAATATCACTTGAACCATTGTATCATTCTTCATATTTCAAATTAGACTAATTTGTCTTATCTTTTCCAAATATTAATAAGATATATCAATTTAAGATTTGTTTATTTTGGAACATTGGGGATGTTTCTTCAATCTGACTTATCTTGAATGACCACTTTACAAACAGCCATTTCTTTTTCTTTCCTCCCAGAGGTACCAGAGTCCAGCCAGAATTTCGTCACACAGCTTAGAAGGCATGTTTCACATTTCACAAAAAACACTGCTGGAGTCTCCATCATGGTGGAACAGACAAAGATGTAGGCTGGAGGTTGTGGAGAAGGAAAAGAAGGCAAAACCTCAATATACGGGACTATAATTCACTTCAATTCAGATATATATTGCCAACTGATCCTCACTCAGGATGTGAAATACAGATTACATCTGAAAAATTCTATTATTACATTGTTAAATCTAAATAAGTAAATTATTAAAGTATTAATATGAAAAGCAAATATAGGAAAAATTCAATCTAAAGGCATATTTTGCAGTTCTACTTTGCTAAGAAGCAAACTACTTCTAACTCCCAGTTTCCTCACTGTTTAATGGGGATAGTAAAAGCCTGGATTCTTCTGCAGGTCAATCAAGATAATGCATGTCAAAGAGCTACTGAACAGTAAGTAGACTGTTGTGGGTTTGTTGTATTGTTCTCGTCGTTAATGGTAGCTTCTCATCTTGTAATTACAAAGCAGTTGCTTTAACACCATGGCGTTTATTAAGATTCTCTCATTATTATTAATAAAATCTTTTTCTGAACACAGCAGGGCAAAGAGAGAGAGACAGCATAAGGCAATGGCCACAGCATCCCTTAGAACACGCGTTACGCAGATACAACCATTTAAGCATTCAGAATGTCCAAGGAGAAATGGAATATCTGGAATTCGGTTTTAAAAAGATGTGGAAGGGGGCTGAGACCTCACAAATTTGTATTCATCTAGAACGATCCTGTGACTCTCAAAAGATATTAACCTTTGGAGCTCACATGACATCAAGCATAAGAGGGTTAAAAAATAATACTCAAGTCAATATACATCTAGGGAATGCTGAATGGTGTCACACAAGAAGTGCCACGGTGATTAAGGGAAAATCTGTGTTTGACGCAGAAACTCTGAAGAGCAATTACTTCCTTTTAAATGAAGGTCTTCATCTGCCTTATACCCAGGTACGTAAAGTGAAAGCAAATACAACTGAAAGAAAGCAGTGGCTCTCAAGTTAGAGAATTTTAGCTAACAAATGAAACAGTCAAATATTTGCAGAACATATCAGAGAGAAGCTGTATCAGTCAGGTCAGAACAGGAAAGGTTATTCTGTGATAACAAACAGCCCACAAAAATCTCAGTGTCTTAAAACACACATCTATTTCTTGTTTAGGCAAAGTTTGCTACAGATCTGGGAATCTCTCCAAGACAGGTAGCCCCTGTTCAGCCTACCACTCAGCTTCAATCTTTCAGTCCCTCCTCATCAACACATGCTCCCATGATCGCTGTAGCAAAAGAAGAGCAAGCTGAAGGGTTCAACAATGGCAATGCAATGCTCTGGCATTTAAGTGACACATGATTTTTCTACTCACACCTCACTGGCTAGAATTAGTCACATTGCCCCATGTGAGTGTGAGGGAGTAGGCAGCGAAGTATAATCCCACTGTGTATCGGTGAATCTCATTAAGCCTTTGCCAGAGAAGCTCATCTTCTATAGAAAATAATTGAAACACTCTATACATAAAGTATAAACTTTGAGCAGCTACAGAAATAAAACTCCAACTTCTTTAATAAGGGCCACAATGTGAGCACATATTCCAACACACAATATGGAGAGAGAACATCAAGGGACACACAGATGTTAAATATGGTCATCCAAATTACAGAAGACACTGGCAATCCTTTGTAGGATCTGCTGTAACTCCTATTTATTTTCTGACACTTGTACATCTTCAATAAATTCTACTGAAGGGACATGGCAGAGTATTGTTTCTGTCATTCTGTAAATATCCTTTTTGTTGGTTTCATGAAGTCCAAATTTAAAAACTGTCTAGATGTTGATCTAAATATCTTGATATTTAGATAATACCTACACTGCCAGATAGCTGGACTGGAATTACAACCAAGATGTTTGTATCCAGAAACAGCAAAACAAAGTACATAGCAGCCCTTAGAGAATGGTATCCATTTCATACCATCAAACCTAGTCCTTAAAATTTCAAAATGAATTATATGTTAGCAGGAAATATACCAGCACTTTCAAGCATTAGGCAAGAAAAGCTTTGTCTGATAAGTTTTCTTTCCTCCAGGGCTTACCCTGAAATAGGTGTCAATGTCATTTGCATTCTGAACACTCTGGGAACTTTTTCTTCTTGAATTTCCCTCCTGAGGCAACACTCCAACAAGAGCTTAAGGCAGGTTGAGGTTTTGATGTTCCTGTGCTCTTGAGAGTGAACAAAGAAAACCAATGAAAGTGCTTAACAGTCAGCATCCACCTAGATGTGTTCATTTGTTGCCATTTTAGGAACTAGCAAGGCTACTGTTATTTACTCTTGCTATTTTTCCTGCTAATCAAAGGAACTTTTACCCAAGCTAATTTAATTAGGAGCTAAAAAGTGTAGTTTTGTAAGACAGGATTGTCAGAATCTTTAACCTAGCTAAAATGATTGCCAAAGCCCTTTGAATAAAGGGTCCTCTCAAGAAAGGCCTCACTGGGAAAGCATAGAAAGGTTTGGGGGGGGTTATGTGTGGGTGTGCAGTTATGTATGTATGTGCATGTTGTTTTTTGTTTGCATAGTACAAATTTACAAGAACACTCAAAATCAGATTCAGGCAAATTAAATCAAACGGGAGTGTGTGTTTTGGGGCACAGTAAGAAAGTAAAGTGTGCTTTGTAGAAGAGGTTTTAGAAGGGAAAACTGGACATGTTTTTTTAAAAAAAAGAGAATTGCCGGGGCTGGGCGCGGTGGCTCACGCCTGTAGTCCCAGCACTTTGGGAGGCCGAGGTGGGCGGATCATGAGGTCAAGAGATCAGACCATCCTGGCCAACATGGTGAAACCCCATCTCTACTAAAAATACAAAAAAATTTGCTGGGCATGGTGGCGCACACCTGTAGTCCCAGCTACTCGGGAGGCTGAGGCAGGAGAATTGCTTGAATCCAGGAGGAGGAGGTTGCAGTGAGCTGAGGTCGTGCCACTGCACTCCAGCCTGGCGCCTGGTGACAGAGTGAGACTCTGTCTCAAAAAAAAAAAAAAAAAAAAAAAAAAAGAGAATTGCCTTTACTGCCCAATTTTAAACCTTCTCTGGCAATCTAGAATAAAGTATTTACTCATACATGTGTCCCTTTACACTCAACTTTGTTACCTCCAAGAAAAATGTAATATTAATGTTATTTTTGGAAAAGTCATTCAAAGCTTTTCTAGAGAGTCTCACAGATAGCTGGTGGGTTTTACTCAACGACTTATAGGTAAAAGAAACAGCAGCATAATTTATAGATTAAATTCCCTCTTGTTTGCATCTAATGCCTAAGCTCTCAGCTTCATTTGATGTCTGCTAAGGAAATGTAGAGAAAAGCAGCAGGCAAGCAACATTCTAGTTTTCACTAAATCTCCTATAACTAAACATTTGTTTGGGGTAGTTAACCAAACTAGAGTTAGATTAAACAGTGACCTGCAACGTTCCTCTCAACAGACAGAGACCTAGAGTATTGTTTAATGTCTGTATACTCTTGATAGTGGTTTCCAGTAAAAGAGGAATTGGATTATCTGTTAACATTATTCCAAACATATTTAGTCCCCCCCCCGCCCCCCCAGAAAACCCCCCTTCCGGGGCTCCCCCTTTTTCGGGTGTTTGGGAACCCGGGTGTCTGGATACAATATAAAAACCACAGGTACTACAGACCATCACATTACATTCTTCTTCTCCACAAGTGTGTTAGTTTTGGCTGCCATCACAAAATGCTATAGATTTGGTGACTTAAACAACAGAAATTTATTTCTTATACTTCTGGAGACCTGAAGTCCAAGGTGAAAGTGCTGGCAGGTTGATGTGTGGTGAGGGCTCTCTCTTTGAACTACAGACAGCCATCTTCATCTGGCACAGAAAGAGTGAACTCCACTTTCTTTCTCTTCTTTTAAGGGCACTAATCCCATCATAGGGACCGCACCCCCCACTACTTCATCTAAACCTAATCACCTCCCAAAGGCAGCACCTCCAAGGACCATCACATTGGGGGTTGGGGTTTCAACATATGAATTTGCAGGAGACACAAATATTCAGTCAATAACAAGAGATCTTCATTGTTAATATATTTCTCTTGATAAACAGAAGAGATTTAATGGCTCTAAGGCTGCTTGATGCTCAAGTGTTGCGACTAGAGTAGTTCTCCAACATCATTTTTGTGAAATTCCGTATCATTTGCAAGGTTTTTAATTTAACTTTGCCAGAAATTTTTATAATAGTTTGCATTTTATCAAGACAAATGTGAAATATGCTGGTGTTGAATAACGTTTAGACGGAGGCAGATCTTACATGTGTTGAGCATTGCCACTGTTTATTTTGTTGTTGTTTGTTTGCTGCTTTCCCTTTCCGTTTCCCTACACAGCTTCTAATTTCAGGAAGCTAATCAATAAAATCTTATGCAATGAGAATTTTCTGTATAAACATATACACACTGTCACTGCAGTATTCAATTTTTTAATTTACAAATTTTAAAAAGACAAACCACCTCACCGGGTCTGCTGAGTCTAGAATAGTATGTCTCTGTTCTGGTTCTATCCTAGGCTACCTCCTTTGTCATCTTGAGAGGAAGGACTGTCCTGTGAGCGACCTTGTCTGCATCAGCATCTCATATCTCATACTGGACTCAACCTTTCTTGAAATCGGGGCTATCGACCGACTGCAGAGTTCTCAGTCTTCCCACTGCAGCCGCTGCAGCTTCCTCAACATGATTTCTATTTGCTAGATTTTAAAGCCACACTATGCTGGATCTTCCAAAGGTGTTGCTTCTTCCAGGGTAAAAGTGTTCTCTTAGTTCTCTCTGCAAAATGCCCCTTCCTATGCTGCTGTGGAGTATGAGTTTAATAAATCTCTCAGGAGTTAGGTGGGAAAAGACTACTTTCAAACTGAGGGCTTACAGGAAGACACCCTCATTACTCAGAATTCCTTTCCCCAGAGTCTTTTCCTGACTGACTCCCTCTATCAGATATCCCCAGAAGCAGCCGGAACTAACCCTTCTCTGCTCACTGCCTTGCTGAAGATTTCCTTTTTAACTCTTGCATGTCCAAGGATGTTAGCTTTGCACCAAATATAATGGCCAAAATTGTGAGCTAGCAAGAACCTTGCCTGTAGTAAGTCTACTATCAGCAAAGGGAGGCCTCATTGCTCTAACTTCATACAGAAGATGTATATATCATGACCAGAACAGTGTGGCATGGGCTATTCTTGTTGGTTTATAATTTCCATTTTCAAAGCATATTCAGTTATGTTGTATGCAGGGTAAAAGATTCCCAAGCCATAACAAACCAATGAATAGATTAAGTCTTTATAGACATTTATAGATGCATTCAAATTTGAGTCCTCTCACCTAGTAGGCTTGGGAATATGGCAATTATTTATTATTTTTGAGCCTCAGTTACTGCATCTTTAAATTGGGGTAACAATGTCTTCCTTCTGGAGCCTCTAAGAGGATCAGAAAGTTTATACATAATGCGCTTAGAACAGACCTTGACAATAAATAGACCTTTAATAATTGGTAACTATTCTAAATATCAACTTATATGTTACAAAGCAAAAACAATTTTCATAACAGTAAAAGCCTCAAAATTGTACCTAGAATTTTATAATCCAAGAGTGCAATGAGTCTCTCAGTCCAGACTCCTGCTACAGTTTTTTGAAGACAAGCTTGAAAACAGTTATTTAATACCTCACCGATCTCTGCCCAATAAAGACACCATCCAATGAGCTACAGCAACAGAAACTCCTTAAACCTTGGACCTCTTGGGGCTTCACACATTTCCCACTGAATCAACTTCCTCACTTAGGCCTATGGGCGAATACTTAAAAGAGATTAGTATCTCACCTTAGGAGGCCTATGACAATCAGTGAACAAATAACCCAATGACTCTTCACTCAGCACCCACCAACCCCTCCCACTTGCAAAATGTGAAAACACAAAACAGAAAAACAGATTTTCCCCTCAAGAATTCCTGTTTGATATACTGCCTTGACCTGCACCTAACAGTTCAAATCATGAAAATAAGAATCTTTTATGGTTACTGGGAAAATTCATAGTTTATCATATTCTGTCGGCTGGAGAGGAAGAAAGACTTGGCCAGGTTCCTGAGGGAAAGATAGCCTGTCATATTTGCTGAAATTTATGTACGTAAAAGCACTCAGGATGATACTGTTGCGCAAGATGTCCCCCTCCTGCTCAGAGCTCCATCCCACGCAAGGCGAATAGGAGGGGGCTTCCAAAACTGCCCAGAGCTGAAGGTAAAGGAGGAACCAGAATGCGGGTGGAGGCAGGGGCAGGAGAGAAGACACTCAACTGCCATCATTTAAACCTCTTGATTATTTCAACTTCTGCAGAATAATGATCGCATATTTGAAGGAAATACATCTGTTCCTTTCCCCTCCCCACCCCCATGTGGTTTTCTAATCCTGAGGTAATTATGTTTTGACAAAAATTTATTGGGACATCTGTTTTTTCCCTTAGATCTGCAGGTCACTGTGCGACTCTAACAGCAGCCCAGCAGAGAGCTGCGCTGGAGAAACCAAGCACAATGGCTGGCCAGGTCCAGGGCATGCACGCTGAGCAGGGATTGAGTTGGAGACAGAAAGGGCAGGCCCTTGGTGCCACCAGCCCACATCTTCTCATGTGTCACTTCGTTTGGTTCACCGCAAGGGCTCAGCATGCGATTCTGGCCAGGAGGGTGAAGGGTTCCAGGATATGGCAGAGGAGGGGAGGGAGGGGGGCTGGCTGGTAACAGGCTGGCAGTGTGCATCCAGATCCAGGCATTTCCTAAGTTGGCATCCAATATAAAAATAATTCATGGAGGGAAGGGGATGGGGGTGTAATGCACAGGCCATATGTTTGAAACCCCTGCCCATAATGGCTGGCTGCGGTTACCAGCGTCTGGTGCCACCAACTATATTAAATTATGGTACCCTACGGAGGCACAGAAATCAGAAAGATTTCTCTTCGTCCCAGCATTTGTTAAAACATGGACCAACCTAGGAACTCTACCCGTACATAAAACCCTTAAAAATAATAATAATAATAATGTAACTTCACTTTAGTCCACTCATTTTAGTGATAAAGCCACCCAAACTTCCTAAGTTCTCTTTTTTCACAAATCTCAGCTCCCATAGGAAATGTCTGCATCAGAATTCCACAGGGAACACCCTTTCTCCATGTTTGAGCCCTTGTTAGAACATCTGTTTTCTGAGGTATCCAGCCCAATACCTGGAGCTGATGTTTGAGAAAGGGTCTGAATGATTTGTCTTCATGCCAAATAAAACTCTGAAACATTCTCAGATGTTTCTGCCTTTAAGAATTTAATTGGGAATTTCCATAATTAAAGTTCCATCTCTCTTTCCTCTGGCTTACTGATTAAAAATAAATAAATAAAAGGAGTTGTGACCCAGGTATTTCATCTTCATAAAGACATCAAGCAACAGTCAGCTAGTTTCTTTTTCCCAAAGAGTATCAAATGATCATTTCAATGGTTACATGTAAATACCTACCTCTCAGTCGGGCACGGTGGCTCACAACTGTAATCCCAGCACTTTGGAAGGCCGAGGCAGGTGGACCACCTGAGGTCAGCAGTTCGAGACTAGCCTGACCAACACGGAGAAAGCCCATCTCTACTAAAAATACAAAAATTAGCTGGCCGTGGTGGCGCATGCCTGTAATCCCAGCTATTCGGGAGCTGAGGCAGGAGAATCGCTTGAACCTGGGAGGCAGAGGTTGCAGTGAGCCAAGATCGCGCCATTGCACTCCAGCCTGGGCAACAAGAGCAAAACTCTGTCTCAAATAAACAAATAAATAAATAGGCCGGCGTGGTGGCTCACACCTGTAAACCCAGCACTTTGGGAGGTTGAGGCAGGCAGATCACCTGAGGTCGGAGTTTGAGACCAGCATGGCCAACATGGTGAAACCCCATCTCTACTAAAAATACAAAAATTAGCCAGAGTGGTGGGTGCCTATTATCCCAGGTACTTGGGAGAATCACTTAAACCGGGAGGCAGAGGTTGCAGTGAGCCGAGATCGCGCCACTGTACTCCAGCCTGGGTGACAGAGTGAGACAACATCTCAAAACAATAAATAAATAAATAAATAAATACATATCTACCTCTCCACATCAAATGTAAGAAAAATAAGATGCCTCTGGGTATAACAGAGCTTCTCTTCCATCAATTAATAAAAGGCATGCTAGTTTGTGAACTTATTTATGAAGTAATAAGAACAAATTCCCAAATTTCAGATGAAAACACTGAGGCAGAGGCAAGGAACTGAAGGTCATTAAGAAATGCTCCTCCTTCCTAAGCCTCCTGAGTAGACGACAGATGTGTGCACCACAGTCAGCTAATTTCATTGGTTTAATTTTTTGTAGAGACGTGATCTCGCTATGTTGCCCAGACTGGTCTCCAACTCCTGGCCTCAAGCGATCCTCCCATGTCAACCTCTCAAAGTGCTGGTATTACAGGTGTGGGCCATCATGCCACATAGCTTAAAATGAGGTTTTAAAGGGTGGAATAAGGAAGCTTAAACAGGTCTCATTAAAGCTACCAGTCTTTTTTTCTTTAATGTAAATTATGAGCTCAAAAATAGTAAAACACTTTGGGGTATGTCTTAGCTTGGGCTGCCATAACAAATACCATAAATCTGGTAGCTTAAACACAATATTTATTTCTCACAGTTCTGGAGTCTGGAAGCCCAAGATCAGGGTGTCAGCATGGCTGGATTCTGGTGAGGGCCCTCTCCTTGGATTGCAGGTGCCCACCTTCTGGCTGTAGTCTCACATGGCAGAGAGAGGAAGTTGTGGTCTCTCTTCCTCTTCTTATAAGGAAGGACACAGTCCCATCATGGACCCCACCCTCACGATCTCACATCAACCTAATCACCTCCCAAGGGCCTTACCTCCCAATACCATCATGTTGGAAGTTAGGGCTTTAAAATATGAATTTTAGGAGGATGCATTCAGTCCATAACAAGGTGTTTAAACTTTTCAACTGCAGAATTGTGAGGTTTAAGAAACATTAAGCTAGACTATGTTTTATTTTTGAACTTGAATACAATATCCTAAATTTAGGATAGTCCTACATTAAAATTTAGGAATACCCTAAATTGTATCATGGCACAGGACACTCAAATATTTTTTAAAATAAATTTGTCCACTCTTTTCACACTATTTTTTGCTGAAATAAATAGAAAATGAATCACGGAAGCAGTACTACTGTGGTATAAAAACTTAGAGGACAGATGTGCGTATGTATGTGATGGGTGGTGGTGGTGGTTAGTGTGTTCCGTGTAGTCTGGAGGAAGACAATGAACATACTATGGCTGAAAAATCCATCCCCAACACATACTACTTATCTGCACATTCTAATTTGGCAACTAACTGTTGCATGAATCCTCTTCAGGTGCCAACGTGCATGCATGCGTGTGTGTGCATGTGTGTTGTGCATTGGCGTGGGGGTTAGGCAGGATAGGAGTCTCCAAGATTCTCTTCTCTGCTGCTCTTCTAAGTAAGGCTTCATTTGAACAAAGGTTACAAACACTTTAAACTGCCCAAAACCCATTGTTCCACTCTTTTTTATCACATCATTCATTCATAAATAGACACACAAAGCCCTTTTTTAACTAATATTTTTTTCTTTGTTTCTCTTCCAAAGCAGAGAAATAGAACAGGAAGCAACTTCTAGGATAACAAATTTCAACTTCTTTGGGTTAGATCTTATAGAAATACTGGGAGAGAGAATGGATTTGGACTTCTCACTTAAAAAGACGATCTTTATTAACATGAGGTCCCAGAATCCGTGCTATTTCTCATGCTGTTTCTCGACATGCCATGCTGTCTTCTTCCACCTCTCCACCAAAATCCTTTCCCAAATCCCTTAAGAAACAACTTAAACACCTCTCCCAAAAGCCTTTCCCATCTCTCTGTGCCTCAGTTTCATCTTCCATAACGTGAGAAGAACAATAGTACCACGGCATAATAAGAAATCTGTGTACCTTACAGTCTTCCATGCCAGACTGCACTTCCCTGCTTCCAAGACACAGAATAGTACCAGAAACATGTAGCTATTTAACAATTGATGGTTTCACTGACTTTAATAGAATATAACCAGGGAATTTCAAATGGCCAGGCAGGCCCCCCACCACCCGCCATGGAAATAGCAAGGAATGCTGCTTATCCTTACCTTGGAGGCAGTGTGAGGACCAAGGAGCACAAGGCTAGGAATTAGCAAAGTGAGCTTTGAGCCCTGCCTGGGCTTCTCACTAGCTGCTTGACACTGGGAAACTCACTCCACCTCTCAGGACCTCCCCCGGTTTTTCCTCAAGATGAAGGAGTAGGGCTAAGTGATCTTAGGCTCTGACGCTACAAGACCCTCAGATAGTTGAAACACCTGAACATTTTCTTCCCAGAGGCAGTTGCGCAGTCAGTCCTGCCCATCAGAGGCTGCTGCTTCCAGAGAAAACAGCAGGCAGCCCAGGGGAAAACACTTGGTGCACAGGTCCCCCATTGGCAATTAGGTAAATTACAGAGGAAATTCTCCCGCTCTCAGAAGAAAATAATTTGGTCCTCCTCAAGCCTATTTTCCTGTCGGTGATGTATTTATAGTCACGGTTTCAATTTTCCATTTTGAGACATCATGGGGGCATCTTTTAACAAAAACAAGCTGCACCCAAACCCACCCGCCTGCTTGGAAGTGTTCAGATGTACTCACTAGAGCCCATGGGGTCTGCACACCTGCATCTGAGTGCTCTCACAAGCGTTCCGGCACACAAAGAGCAGCAGCTGGGTGGACGGTCTGCAGAGGGCTGAGCAGAGGGCCCTCCGCCAAACCCTGTTCCTTTAATTCACCTTGAAAAATTGCCCTTTATGGGATGTGATGAGGTGTGAATTCTATCTCCATCCTCACTTGGGTCCTGTCATTTTCTGCTCTGTGATTGCCAGTTGTGCCAGACAACATCAACTGGACCGGCAGAGGGTCAGTGAGATTGACAAGGTCCTCTGGGGAAAGCTGAGAGCAAAAGGCCCTGCAAACTCATTTCAGCCATGGGCCTCTCTCTTGCCATGTTTTTCTCCCTGGCTGCGATCAAACCAGCAAAGGCTGGTACTGGTTCAGTAGCATCACCCTTGCAGTTTAAATATGCTATCTTTGATTGTTGAGCAAAACTCATGTTCATCTGAGAGAAGGCTTTGGAAGGTTCTCTGTTCATCTCTTTCCTCCTTAAATTCTCAGCTCATGACCCAAACCAACTCACTGCAAACTTAGTCTGAGTGCTCCACAAGGGCAAGAGATAGGAGCAAGTATTCTGCAATTTTTCTTGTGCTCAAAGAATCAAATGCAGTCTATTTAACTTCATCAAATCACTGACAAGTGCTGATACAGACGATGGAAAATATGCAAGGCCAGAGAACAGCCAAAATCCTACAGTTTCTATCAGTATTAAAGCCAGATGTTCCACTGACTGTTCGCATTTGATAAAACCTGATGACAACGGCTTCTGCCTGGGATCTGTGGATCCCAGATTCCATTCATCAGTGCATGGTTCATGTGGCTATACACCAGGCCAACTGGATAGCATTTAATGCAGCACCAGGCCTTCTGTGAAGACAAAACCGGTCCTGCTTTGTCTGTGGGCTTCTATAGGTTGTTGTGACTTGAACAGATCTGTTTACGCTACATTTGCTATGGCAACGTTTATCTGATATGGACAAAAGATTCTTGAATTAATAACACTTGACTCAGGCCTATGATTCAACAAGAGGTATTCAAACCATTTAAGTGAAGGCAATGTTTTCTCTGAAGCCAATTAATACAGCAACAAACCTTTGGCTGAAGTGATCCAGAGTGCAGCATGTAAGTGTTACCATGTTCTGTAAACCATCAAGCCAAGCCTGCAGTGAGTGACTGAAGCGGGAAAAAAGAAATAAATGCACATTTAGTTGGCACGAACCTCAGATCATAGCCCAGGCAATTTCACGTTTTAAGGGGGACCTGCAGAGGTGGCTTTTGTTCAGTCTGACAACATTTTTGACCTCAGCTGTAAAGTGTAAGAGGGCCCTGAACACAGAAATGACTGTGAATTCACCTTCCAACCTCCTTTGCCCCCTTGACAATTGAAGGCTGTAGCTCGCCTAGTCCTCCTTCAACCTGCCCCTGAGCTGTAGCCCCCACAAGGGTCGGGTGACTTGATTTGATGGCAGATCTTTCCTGAGAAGCAGATGTAGCCCCAGGGGCTCAGGTAAATGGCTTTCCCTCCTTTCCCCCTAAAGCTCCCAAACAGAGGTTTCCTTTTCTTTCCTCCACTGAAAAATTGCCAGCACTCTATAATGTACCGCTAACCCCAAAACAGGCAACGGAGAATGACGTTAATTTAAACTTCTGCCTTATTAAGTAACAAAACCCAGAAATAATGTGATCAAAGCCAAAAGACACAAACTTCTGCCATCTTTCTTGAGATAAAAGCAGTAAAACACCCATTAAATGAAGGAGGCTTGGACACTTAATAAAAATAGCTAATTAAGTGTTGGAGTAACTTAGCATTTTGCCTCATGAGTCCTGCAATACTCAAGACTAGCCTGTATCCCTTCCAATCTCACTCCTTCCTGCTGTGGTTCAGGCCATCACATAATTCTTTTTCATTCCCTTCATTATGTGCCAGAGACTGTTGTATGTACTGGGGAGTGCAGAAGTGAACAGTAGACCAGATTCTGGCTCTCGAGCAACTTATAATAGTAGAGTTGGTGAGCAGGACAGACAAGCAGGTGTTAAATTCTTAGACAAAATAAATCAGCATAAGAAGAATGAACAGGGGTGGGAGGAGACAGAGGCTGCGTCTTGGCCATCTCATCAGAATCCTGAAATGCCCATGACAGTTTCTTCCTTGGAATGGACCCCTTCTCTCTCCTTTTGTGCGCCCTGTTATGGGCTCAATTTTTCAATGGTGTGAGTCAATTCAGCGCTATACAAGTTTCCTTTTCTTCCTCCTTCTCCTCTTACTCCTCCTCCTCCTTTTCCTCCTCCTCTTCTTCTAGTCTGCAATATTTTTGAAAATGCCTACCATATGCCAAGTATACAAAAAATAAAAGATGCCCAGTGCCCACCCAACCAGGGCCCACCATCTGGTTATGAAGGCGGATGCTCACATTGATGACCCTGATCTGTATAAAGCTGTGGTTTCCGAACTCTGCTGGGCGACAGAGCTATGAGTGGTGGGTTTAAAATGCAGATGCCTGGAACCCACCCCCGGATCCTGCCAAATGAAGTAGTGTAGAGTGGGAGGGGGACGGAAACACTCGAATTTTAATCAATCCCCCCCCCCCTCCATTAATTCCAATGTATAACAAATTTGAGACAAAGATTGAGATCTACAGTATCAAGGAAAAAAGACTGGACTTAAAAGGCGGAAGTTACTAAAGCTCGCTAGGGCAGACCCACAGCGTTATTTGGTTTGGGATTCTGGACTTTTACTAGTAGCTAGACCCAGGTGCAACTCAATCAATGGAAACATTAATGAAAGAAGATATAAGTTCCAATCCAGAACAAATTTGGTCCAGTTTCCTATTTAATGAAAGAAATAGTATCACCTCGGATTGGTCTTGTGTAACTTAAATGAAATAAAATATGAAAGAACTATTATTGTATTTTCCAAATAATAGATGTTGTGAAATTGACAGTTTTCACTAGCTTTGGCTTCCTTCTGAAAGATCAGTGTGGTAAAAGCTGCAGTAGGATTTGATATCACTCCAACTTTCCTTCAGTTGTTGTTTTTTTCCTATGAGCAAGAAAATAAAAGCATTCTTATTTCCCATTTTTCTTGCTAGTCAATACTAACAGATGGATTTTTTTTCTTTTGCCTCCAGCCATTTTGATAAGAAAAGCACAATTAAGATTCATCACTAGAAGCTATGTACACACTAGTAGCCAGGAAAATCTAGAAACATGGGTTAAATGGACTTTACAGGATCAACTGACCCAAGCCTTTCCGTCTTTTACATCAGAAACCTGGGGCCCAGAGAGGGCAAGTAATTTGTCCACAGTCACAGAGCCAGCTAATGGCAGAACTGAGACAAATACCTAATGAAATGGCGATTTTCAAATTTTCTCTCTGTGATCTTGTGCCCCAGGCATCATGAAGGAGATAGGGAGTGGATGAAAAGAGTGGAGGGTTTCTCCAGTCTTACTTCAACTGGAGAAAGTCAGGTTTTTATCTCTTTTGTATAGTTAAACGTCCTCAGCATAATTTCATTTGAAGACACAATTTTACCACTAAAGATAATTGAAAAACCCTGCACTATACCACCCCGTCATTTTTGTATTATTTGTTTCCTTCCTACTGCCTCACTCATTACAACTATTATAAGAAAGCAACAAGATAATTTTAGGCATTGTGCTTGGAGCCTAGAGTTTGCATGTTATCTCCCATCCAAATGTCCTCCTTCCCTAACAGAAGATCAAAGCGTCATGAAACTTTCATTGAACAAGTGCAAGAGAATAAATTAATACAATGAGACCCCATAGGTTTAAGATTACAAGTGCTTAGGGGATAGTGAAAACCAAATAAGAGAAGTCGTCTCAAATGCAGTGTTATAGATTTGGAAATAATTAATTAGCTCTTCATTATCAGAAAAAGATTTCAAATCTGCTTATGGTTAGGTTAATTTACTTTTCCATTTTCCCCTTAAGACTTTTTAACCAAAGATAAGTAAAAAGTCTAGATAGGATTAAAGGTAGATGTGTCAGGGGCTGCTATTTGCTTACCCAATGGACATTCTCTCCTTGTGAACAAACATCAATTTTACTAAAGGAGGAAATGGGCTCATCCAAATATGCATCCAACCTCCCTTGCAGTTGGGGGATGTCATGTAACTGTATTATGATTAATGTGATAGGAGGAGAAATGAGAGAACTCCCCAAATGTCTCTTAAAACAAAAATTGGCATTTATTTTTGCCTTTTAGTCACCCAGGTTTTCCAGTCTGAACATGGACATGATTGCTGGCATACCAGCAGCCACCTTGAGAGCAGGAGGATAAGAGTTATACCCTAGGGCTGGGTGTGATGGCTCACGCCTATAATCCCAGCACTTTGGGAGGACAAGGCAGGTGGACCACTTGAACCCAGGAGTTCAAGACCAGCCTAGGCAACATGATGAAACCCCATCTCTAAAAGAAATGCAAAAATTAGTGGAATGTGGTGGCACAAGTCTGTAGTCCCAGCTACTCGGAAGGCTGAGGTGGGAGGATCACTTGAGCCAGAGAGAGCTGATTGTGCCACTGCACTCCAGCCTGGGCAACAGAGCAAGATCCTATCTCAAAAAAAAAAAAAAAAAATACTCATATGCTACAAATGGAGGAGCACAAAGCTAGAAAGGCCTTAAGTCTTTCACAGCATCGGCCTGAGTGCCCATCTGCAAATGTGTTTTACATGAGACAAAAGTAAACCCCCAATGTCTTCAAGTCACCATTTTGTCATTGTTGTTGTTGTTTGTTTTATTTTCTAATATTTGTTGCTGGCAACCAAACAGAATCCATAGCTTAGAAGGCAAACTAAAATACTATAAATGAAGCTGAGCTTAAAAGCATTTCCTATGTAACAGGAAGCATTATCTGCCAAAAATCTGCCCAAGAGAGCCTGTGCAGGTGAGACTTCCTGACTTTTTTATGTTTTTCCAGCACTGAAAGTTTGGAAAGTGCACATGAACGGTAAAGTACACGGGCAGTTATCCAAAGAGAATCATTTTATGTTTACCCAGCACTGTACAATGAATAGTGCTGGATACATGTTGTCCATGTGTCTTTTTTCCTAGGACTCAAAGAAAGTGAAAATTCAAATCTTTTGCTAGACAGACTTATTATATGTTAAAAGGCCATTTAGGGCACACCACTGACTCTGACAAGACCATTTTCAGACTTTCCATGTGACTGGAATATCAAATGACATCCATACCTACCACCTCTTTGCTAAGCGTCTATATCAGTGTTCTTAGGCAACAGAGACTAAAAACCATAAAACCACTGAGTCTCTAGCAGGGCTTCCAAAGCAATGACGAAGCCTAGAAAGTGTACATTGAACACATTTGTATATGTGTCAGGTATAGAGAACAGCAGAGTCAAACAGGGCATGTCTTTTGAAGTCCTGAAGTTGACCAATGAGCTGGGTGGAAAATGTCATTGAGAGTGTTTCCCTCTGGCCTCTGCAAGACAGAGGCAAGCAGCCACCCTCAAAATATCTGTTCAGCAAGGCACTGGGGGAGATCAATGGGGAGCTCAGAGACACAAATATACAGTTATCAGCAGACACAGCAGCCAACTGGAGAGCCAAGTTGTGGCCACCTGAATACTAGAAGCAGCCTACTCCAAAGACCTTCAGTGGAGACCCCAAATAGGAAGGACCAATGGTGGAAAATGATGCTGATGGACATAAAAAGATTGTGATCTGCTTGGTGGTATTTTTAATTTCTATATGCAGGCAATACTCTATACTTACATAATAAGAAACATTATACACTATAACTGTGTAATTGACAGATATACAATATATCCTATGAGTTAACCAGGAAAAGTGCAGCTTTCAGAGGTTAAATAAGTTGTCCAGCATCACATACCTCATAAGTGACAGCCAATATTAAGACTCGAGGCTGTCTGCCTCTAAAACTCATACCTATAAATCCTATACCATGTAAACTCTCTGAGAGGAAGACCTTCCCAAAGTTCGTGACTAGGGGCCCTTACTGAATAGTTGTTAACTAAAGCACGAGTCCTTTTGCTTTGATGAAAAAGTTGGTGCTAACCTTTTAAGTGGCAGTAAAAAGCTATGTACAGCATTGGAGTGTGGAAGTGTCCTTGTGTTCCAGAAGAACATGTGTTGTGTGTTGACTTCTCCAGCAGATGCATGAGGTACATGGGAACAGTGTGTTGGATGACAGCCTGCAAGCTTTAAACTCCAACCAAAGTATATAGAAGCATCTTATTGGGGTTTTATTAGGGCGGTTGTGACCATATATTAAAATTTGGATGTTATGCCTCAGGAATGGGGAATAAGCACAGGGAAAGTAGAGGAAGGCACAATCTAGAAAAATAATGGTATTGCTTGGTTTGGACACCACCAAATCTTAACTGTCTCTGTGATAGTGATTGTCAATGCATAATTTGAGCTTACTGCAATGTTGAAAATAGTTCATGAATCCCTAATTTCCATATTCGTGAATCTACAAGGAATCTAAAGATTCTAAGTTGAAAAACAATGGGCCTGGTGAAATTCACTATGGGGAAAAGCGCAGAGAGTGAAGGAGAGATCGCTATCACAGAGGCAGTTAAGCTTTGGTGGTGCCCTATACCAAGCAATTCCATTACTTTTCTAGATTATGGCTTCCTCTACTCTCCAAAACCTGTGATTGTTCCCCATTCCTGAGGCATAACATCCAAATTTTAATACATAGCCACAACTGCCCTAAAAATAATCCAATAAGGGCTGTTAGTTGCTGCTGTGGACCATGGGCTGCCGGGGTCAGTGAAGGATCCCAAGATGACTGGGAGAAAACTTGCTCTAAAAACCATTGACTGGGTAGCTTCTTGGGAGATCATACCCCAAAACCAAAAGGCCATTGCTAATTCCCTGAAATCCTGGAATGAGACCCTCACCTCCAGGTTGGCTACATTACCTGAGAATCCACCAGCTATCGACTGGGTTTACTACACGGCCCATGTGGGCAAGGCAGGCTTAGGGGATGATTTTGAGAAGTTGAATGCCCTGAAGCTTTCTGTACAAGAGAATAAATATACTGCCCACGTGGTTGCTGAAGACAAAGATGTGAAAACGTGTGCTGAGTGGATGTCTCTCTCAAAGGCCAGGATTGGAGAATATGAAAAACAGCTGGAGAAGATGAGTAACTTAATCCATTTGATAAGATGACCACTGAGGACTCGAACGAAGCCTTGCCAGAAACCAAACTAGACAAGAAAAAGTATCCCTAGTGGCCCCACCAACCAATCAAGAATTTATAAAACTGAGTCCAGGAGGAAGCTCTGGCCCTTATATTACACATTCTAGACATTAAAAATAAAAATAATTACGTAGAAAAAAATCCAATAAGATTCATTTATATACCTTGGTTGGAGTTTAAAGCTTGCAAGGTATCTTCCCCCCCCCCACCACTGCCTTCATGTTCCTCATGTGTTTACTAGAGAAGCCAACACACAACACATTCTTCTCAGAGCGTGAGGACACTTTCACACTCCAATGCTGTGCATCACGTCTTACACCACCTAAAATGCCCTTTCCTGTTCCCCACATGGCAAAATATTACCTCTTCTTAAAGGCCTAGATCAAATGCCAACTCCTTCTATAAGCTTTCTTCAGGCCTAATGCCCTACTTAACCTCTCCATCGCCCAAACTGAATTGCCCCAAGAGAATGTATTGCCCTTTTTTTAGGTCTCTATCTGATATTGTATTGTTGTTTATTTATTTTGCTTAAGTGTGTCTATGAGCTAAGTACCATAATTTATCCATATATGAATCTCTAGAACCTTTCAAGTTTCTGATACATATTGGACAATGAAGGTGGAATGCTGGAATAAATTTTTGTAATATGTAAAAATTATGTATATTTATTGTATACAATATAGTGGTTTTTTGTTTGTTTGTTTTTTGAGACAGAGTCTTGCTCTGTTGCCCAGGCTGGAGTGCAATGGCATGATCTCAGCTCACTGCCACCTCTGCCTCCTGGTTTCAAGCGATTCTCATGCCTCAGCCTCCCAAGTAGCTGGGATTACTTCTTGGGATGCCACGATGCCTGGCTAATTTTTGTATTTTTAGTGAAGACAGAGTTTTGCCATGTTGGCCAGGCTGGTCTCAAATGCCTGGACTTAAGTGATCTGCCCTTCTTGGCCTCCCAAAGTGCTGGGATTTACAGGTGTGAGCCACCATGCCTGGCCAATATGATGTTTTGAAATAAGTATACACGTGGAACACTCAATCAAGCTAATTAACCTTTGATTGGCTGGGTGAATGTCTCAGGTGTAACCAGTAATCCAGGTGCTCCCCTTTGGCACTCACCATTCTGACCTTCGAGCTACTGATTGCTGAACAGATATTATGGTGTGATCTCATTCATTCCATCTTCAGCCAGCAAAAGAGTCTCCTGAATACTTAGTGGAAATGTGTCTCCCTACAACTTCTAACCCTTAGTCCAACTTGTGTTTCTTTGAACCTAAGTTACATGAGTCTTCCATGTGATACAAATTCAATATCTGACACTAACGGATGACCCAATCCTTCCAGGTAAGCTTTTCAGATAAAATATCAACAGCGTCATCAAGCTCAGGTTTCCTTCATACTTACTGTGCCCGCAGTAACTTTCACATTCTCTCTTTAGAAT
Organism: Ateles fusciceps; assembly: GCA_036589455.1. Taxonomy (NCBI): domain Eukaryota; kingdom Metazoa; phylum Chordata; class Mammalia; order Primates; family Atelidae; genus Ateles; species Ateles fusciceps. Next base: position 7,066,685 of record JAZHEH010002789.1, on the reverse strand, counting down.
AAAATACGGTTTTCCAAAAATTGGGGGATGTCACAGCTACAGCTTTGCGATGAGTAGGAACTTTGTCAACCATTAGTCTTCAGGCTTCTTGTCACAGGTGTGTGGATTGGAGAGCATCTGCTTTTTCACAAAGAGCAGCTTACACAATGGAAGTCTCATGGGAGACAAGGTGTCCATCATTATGTGTGAGGCTTCGTGTCTGTGCTAACTGACCAGTTCCTAGAAACAGAAGAGGCATCTAGGAAGGTTTCCTCAACTTCTCCTCATCAACATATATTTAATACTCTAGATTAGTCTCTGCTGTTGCTCCAGAAAAGAACTGAATGATTTTCTTCTTCCATTTTTTTAAATTGGAAGCAAGGAATATACTACCCGAGCAATATGACCATGCCATATTAGGCTGTGCTTGTTGGAATAAGGAGTGTCTACTTTTAAAAGTAAATAAATAAGTGGTTTTAAAGGATCCCACAAGAGAAGCAACATAAATAATTACACTAAGCTTCAGTAATCATTTGGGATCCATCTGGGGCAGACGGCACAACCGAAAACCCAAGCCTAACAGTTTGCCTCTGCAGGGGAAGCTCCAAAAAGCTCAGCCTAGGTCTCAAACAGTGATTCTCAACTCTGCACATTTGATTTACCTGTGGAGCTGTTACCACTAGCCAGGCCCACTCCCTTATGAGTCTAATGTGAAGCCAGTGTTGAGAATCACTGGCACGGAAAGAGAATGGTGGCCTGTGGAAGTGGGGGGTCACCAGAGAAGCTGGGAACCCCTCAGAAAGAAAGTCCCCAGCATCAGCAGAGAGCAGCTAATTTTGCTCATTATCCAAGAGCCTTGGACCACTGTATCTCTTGTCTCCTTGGTGAATAAAACCCATATGGCCCTGAGTGACCAAGCCAGTCATCACTTGGTGGCGGGTCCAAACCAAGCAGCACATTCCCTCTGCTTGCTTCTCCCTCATAAACTTCTTGGGCTGCCACATTTCCTCAGAGGGAGCCTCAGGACACAAAACAAAAGGGGAGGTCAAGGCAGCTGTGGTAATAATACCTCCCAACGTGGTAGCCTTTCTTAACAATCGTCCTCCACCTGAAACTGCACTCAGGAGGAGACAGAGCAGCCCAATAATCATAATCATATTGATAATTAAGTATTTAAGTATCTGCTATGTGGCACCAAGCTAGACGCTTTACATATATTATATTTTTGCAAAGGTACATTATCTCTAGTATCAATGGGGATATCGGAGCTCAGAGTGATTAGTTAACTTGCCCGAGATATACAAGGCTAGAACTAATTCAAATCTATCTGGCTCCGTAATTCATGTCTTTCTTTGCCATATTGCTAGTCCTTAACTCTTACCTTCTACAGAGTGTCATTACCTGATCCTGAAATTAAAAGAAGTCAAATCTATGAGAAAACACCTTGGGGACAGTGGAAAGGGTGGGGCTGAGAGATTAGTGAGTAGTGTCATTCATACTTCAATTTGTATGAGCTCTCAAACTCCCCTTCTGTCAGTGAGAAGGAGCCAAGCAGAGGGAGAGATCAGCTGGGATACCCTGGAGAACCAGAGTTGCATTCTACCAAGCACTGGGGGAGGGAGAGGGGAGAGGGGGGGGAGGAAAGGGGAGAGGAAGGAGGGACAGGGGAGAGGGAGGAGGACAGGGGAGGGGGCAGGAGGGAGTGAGTGTTCAGAGGTCAGATAAGGCCAAGGTAATTTAACACATATAAACTTTGCTTTCCCCCCCCCACCAAAATCTACTCCTCCTCTCTGCTCCTGCCAAGCAAAACTCATTTAATTCTTGTAAGATTAACCAATAATCATGGGAATGCCAATAAGTCAAAGGCTAAGAACGGATTTCTAGTTTTATAGCAGCAACTTGAGAAACCTGGTCAGGAAGTTGGTGAGAAAAAGAGGTAGGGAGGGGGAGGAGGAGTGTGGTCTGGAGTCAAAGGTGTAATAAGGGGGAAAAAACAAACAAACAAACAAACAAAAAGTTAAATTTTACTCTGTGCTGAGATTCCACTCTTTTTGGTCCTAGCTCGAAAAACAGCTTTTGTCCCGTGGCAGCCAACTGGAAGACCAGCACCTACATTTTAGGTTAAGCCAAGAAGTGAAAGACATAACTTTGAGTTTAGCATGCTACATTCCTGAGATTGGATTGAGCTCTTCCCTGGTCTCCTTGTCTCTCATTCAAAGAAGGGGAGGTGGGTGCTCATGCTGACAGAAGAAGGGATCTCGTCTCTCCCTGGAGACCAAATCTGCACACTGCTTCTTAAATCCTTCCTTTGGCATAATCAAAAGGCAACTGCAGGAAGCCAGCGGTCAGACGAACTTTCCCACAATACCAAGTTGGCACCATGTCAGGTCAGAAGAGTTCTCTGAAAGCCAATACAAACAGAGCCAGGCACATTTCCCAAAGGGACATCCCCTTTTCTTGGCCAGTGTGCTGTCCAGATTGTTTCTCAGCTTGGCTGCTGCTCACACATCCATGCTGGTAAGCCAAGCCCTAGGGTTGATTTTTCAAATCTTCCCGAATGACAAGCCTCCTCCCTCAGCAGGGACTGAGAGTGAGGGTGATCTTGGGAATCGGGAAAGGGGGAAACCCATCTTTTGCACCCTCCCTGTCCTCTATCCCTGCTGCGCACAGAAGAGAAAATGAACACAGTGCGATGTGGAGGCGATGCCTGATGAAGGTGCAATGGAGGGAGGAAGGTTGGAATATGGTGCTAATCAGACAGGAGTCTGAGAATTTTAAGAAGACAAAGTTTGTTTTTATGCCCTTTGAAATTAGAACCTTAGGAGCATGAAATGCGGCCTCAATCCATGGGCTGTCCATAAACTCATCTATAAAAAGGTCAAGAGGAGAGAGATCCAAAACTGATCGCGACAACGACTAGCATCCTTTCTGGTCTATTGTGTACTAGGCATAATGCATGATCTCATTTAAATCCCTACAGCAAATCTTTAAGGTAGGTCTTATTGTCTCCTTTTCATAGATGAAGATACTGAGGTCTTGAGAGTTTCAGTAATTCTCCCACAAATTTTGGCTTTCTTTGGGGCATTTGTCATCACTTGCCTCATTTATTTCTATTGAACTAGAGTTGCTCTCAGATTCTACTTAACCAGGAAACACTCATTAGAAGCCCTGCCCTGAGCCAAGGGAAAAGAAAGCTTGGGCCGGTTTTGCTTACTCTTGTGTGCCCAGTGCAGATCCTGGTGCTGGCATCGTTGTTGTTAATAAGGTTTTACGAGAAAATGAAAATGGTCCATCTTGGCTCCTGCTTAAAAGTGAACTATCTTCCCTAAGTTGGAATTCAAGATGCCTGAAAAACTAATGTCCAAGACATTGTGTAGTGCCAGATTATAGGAGATTCATAAGTGTTTCATAAACGATGATCTTTCTCTCAAAAGTGTTTCAAAGCAAGACTGGACTACACTCCTATGACCCGCCCCTTTCTAGTTGGCTGCATGTATTCCCATGCCTGTGGCCTCTGCTTATAAGCTTTTGATTTGCAGAAGTGTCAAGCCTGAAGATGACGCTTAGTCATGTGAAATCAGGCACTTAATAATTCCTCATTGAAAAATCACAGCAGTGGGTTTTTCTTTTTTTTTAAACCAACCATCGTATATTTTAGGCTCTTATCTATATTTATTTCCTCAGAAAACAAAAAAGGAGCAAATAAATCCAACGAAGTTAATAGCATTCCTTTTCCTCTTTTGCAGAAGAGGCAATTCAGATATACCTTCTTTAAAACAGTAAAATACACGCAATTTTCCACCGTCAAGACCAACAGCTCTCCATTTGTGGAGAAACTTCTGAAAACAGATGCATCTGCGATAATGCCAGAGCTTTGACACTGATGTGTCTGTTCAAACTCACAGATCAGTTTTTCAGTATATTGTAGGTAGTCGGCTCTCCAGTGTGGCCATGATGAATTCTCTCGGCTCTGAGGAGGAGGAGGAGGAGGCCATTTGAGATCCTGAACCCCCACCTGGTTAGGCCTCACTGTTGACTTCCATACCTGCCCAGAGCAATATGCGTTGGCTTCGGCTTGTGCAGGGCCAGGCATCGCCATCAATGGAGTTCATTGTTTCGCAGCAGGCACCTGCACGGCAGGCTTAAACAATAAGTCCATACCAAAAACCCCTCCTTTCTCCTCAGGGCACCTACTGTGAAAGAAAACTTGTTGAGGCCTGGAAGCCCACTTTCATCATAATTAGGCTTCTGGGCCAACAGTTAACCACCAACGTCTCCTGGTGAACACATGAAGCTACTTCCAAATCTTGGGTACCTGCAAAGTCATGGGGCAAGACAGAGTTAGTATTGGCTCTGTGCTCCTCTAGCCTCTGAAGAATGTTAGGCTTGAAGAATGCAGAGCACTACACATGCTGTAATTCTGCCCTGTGACTTCTGGATGGTTTAGTTTTCCCAACTAAAAGCAACAAAGCAACCTTAGGCATTTTCACAATTCTCAGAAATGTGAGAACATCAGGAGTGAGAGACCTGGTCACCTACCTGAACCAGGTCTCAAGCAGAGCCACAAGACAGCATCCCACACTGCAGTTCATAGCTTTCGTACTCAGGTACACTTGAGTTTGAATTTTGGGGCCACCACATTAATAATGCATGAATTTGGAGTAAATTGCTTCATCTCTGAATCTCTCTTTCTCATCTGTAAAATGGAAATGATCATACTTGAGAATTTAAAATAATGGCTGTAAAATATTGAGCACAGGTCCTAATCCACAGTAATAAGTCCTTAGTAAATTACAGCTATTACTCTGTTGTTTCACTATAAGCCCAATGATGAATTAAGTTTAAAAATATGGTGGTAGAATAACTGATAATATATTGAGTTTGGAATGTCCACCTTCACCAAAATGTATTGAGGTGTATAATTTTGAAATTAAAATTGATGACCAAACGATTACATGTCACACAAATCCTAGGAAACAGAGATCAACGGTTGCTTTGGTTTGTAGTAAAATTTGGGGTTAAGAGAATTCTGAAATCTTCAGGTTCTGTAATATTAAATACACACACATACTTCATTGGACCAAATTTTAAGACCTATGTTAAGCAGTTAGGTCTGCTAGCCAAAGGCTATTTAAATCTATTATTTCCACTATTTGTTGGGACAAATCACTTCATTTCTCTGTGCCTCAGTTTTCTCATCTGTAAAATAATAGTATTACCAGTGTACTTCTCTTTCATCAGTCGTATGAGGATTAAATAAGAAAATACAAGTAAAAGACTTAGCCCAGGGCATGACTCAGTAATAATTCAACAAATGGTAACTCTATTTACCCTTATATTCCTGCCAACAAAACTGTTTCCCTCTTATTTGAAATGTTTCCTGCCCTCTGCCCTCCTCTGTGATGGACCTTTGTTACTAAGAAAATCTTGACATTGACGGCTTGGTGATATCTAACATGTACTGTTAATTTCACCTATTTCTCCTCACAACCTTCCTTTAAGCTGAACAGAGAATGTGCACTGAGGCTTCTCACCCGAGGGGCAGCCTGTGGGAATGGCGCTGCAGTAACAGAGAGCAAGAAGGGAAAACGCACCAAAGCCGGGGTGGCCCATGTGGATGGCACTGGTCCAGGTAACACACTCACGATTAGACTGGTATTCCCAGTGAGGACATAAGCTAGAACCTAGTTTGATTTCAGGCTACCCAGGAAAGAGATCCATGTGAATATTAATCTGATCTCTACCAGAACCATGGGTTTGTGTCTTCACAGGCGAGATTCCAGTACTCTTTGGATTTGGTGGTATACATTTTATTCCAAACCTCAAAACATATTTGGGTCTTTTTCTGCTTAAATAATAATATTCTATGCTAAATTTTTATAAGGACATAAAATTAAACGTGCTTATAAGTTTAAGTTAATTTTAGAAATAAGAGTAGATATAATTTGAACTTCTCAGGAAAACTGAAGATATATGTATATGTTGTATCTGTGAACACAAATGTATCAGCAAAAAAAAAGTCAACAACATTTAAGAATTATTTCATCTCTACTATATTCTGTTTAACTAGTTATTTAGTTAATTAGTTAAGAGCTAGCTATAATTATGTGATGACTGTGGACCTAGATCTAAAATGGAAAACTGAGTTTATTAAAAAAAAACTATGGTCTTAATTATTTCCTACTACCCGAGGACATTATTTGCATTCTTTTTGTCTTTTGGGTTTTTCCCCCTAATTTTACTATGATTCTTGCTTTTTCCAGGTTTTGCTGAACATGTTAAAATATTAATATTTGGGTTCATTAAAGGTGGTTGATTGCTTTCTAGTTTGTATATGTTGTTTCTTGCAAAAGAAGAAAGCAAAGGTGACTATTACTTCCTTTCCCTTCATTTACCCTGCCTATGATGTCTATAGGATAGAAAGTACAATTAAAATTAGGTTTAACCCTACGCTTCTTAACATGTGTGTTTTTCTGAAAACTCTGCAATGGAAAAGAGTGCTTATGTTTACAAATAGGGCGAGATATGTTTAAGTTGTCATTATCTAATCTGAACACTAATTTGGAACTGATTGCTGGATTATGAAACAATCTCAGCAGTTTCACAAATAAAGTTCACAATACACCCATATACTCCCACTTCTGTGCTTTCTTAAAATCCAGTTTACATTGTCTTGTGTAGAATATGCCTTAATAAAAATCAACTTTTTAGCATAGAAAAATCAATCATTCTTGATTCAATCAGTCTTCTATTTAATAAATCAAGCGATAATTATAAGGCAGTTAAGAAACGGGAATATTGAAATATACTGGATAGCTTGGTAAGGTACTGGAAACACCAGGTTGCTTATGTGATTTTTACAAACAAGAAAAAGAACTGAGGTATGAATGGATTTTGTGCTGAAATTTTATTTTCAAATATTTTAATTTGAATTTCTTATTATGCCAAAGTTCCAACATTGTCATTTTTTTGTTTGTTTTTGAGACAGGGTGTTACTCTGTCCCCCAGGCTGGGGTGCAGTGGTAGTGTCATCTTGGCTTACTGCAGTCTCAACTTCTGGAGCTCAAGTCTCCCACCACAGTCTCCTGAGTAGCTGGGACTACAGGCACATGCCACCACAGCCAGCTAAGTTTTGTATTTTTTGTAGAGATGGGGTTTCACCATATTGCCCAGGCCAGTCTGGAAATCCTGGGCTCAAGTGATCCACCTGCCTTGGCCGCTCAAAGTGCTGGGACTACAGGCATGAGCCACTGCTCCAGGCCTGTCATTTCTGTTATTTATTTCTCTGAATAGGTGTAAAGGCTTACAAGTTTTTCACTAACATAGAAAATTTTGATTCTGCAATAGTGAATAAAAATGTGAGAAAGAGTAATTGGGAGAAACATGTGATAAGTACAGGGTGGATTCACTCAAAATTAGAAGTCTCTTTCTAGGAAAAGTCTCTTTTCCCTCTGTACTTTGTGGGGTATGGGTACAGGACGCTGGTAGTGGTGGTGGGGGATGGACCCAATGCAGCCGTGGGCCATAGAACAATGCAGATCCCATGCATTTTCCTCAATGGGCACAAGTAGGGCAGCCAGTGAGGGTGTTCTGTGAAATACCAAGCCTCAGAAGTAAAAGCAGCTCAGGAGCCGCATACAGCTCCAGCTGTTCTTGTTTAATGTAAATGTCCCTCTCCAGGTCATCATAGCCTACACCCTCCCTTTGTTACCTCTGCCTGCTTAACGCAGTTATGCGGCCTGCCCAGCCTTGTCTGTATCCACTTGTGTTTCTGACCCCTAGAGCAAACAAAAACAAAAACAAAACAAACAAAAAAGCAAGCACCAAAAAGCCTTTTTCATACATAGAGGAATCATCTCTGTTAAAAAAACGCTAGTGGCAATAACTTCTTGGAAAGTTCCCCCACCTCCACTATGCCCTTAAGGCTATTATTCAGACACTAGGGTGAGTTACTTGAGTCATATCAAAATCCACCAGTACAGGTACCCCAGAGAGGACAATTTGTTGATGTGGAGGAAAGGACCATTTTGGAAGAAGAGATAGTGTGAGCATCATCGTAGGTGCCAACTCAGAGTGAAAATGGCAATTTTGGACAAAGGACTAAGGATGGCACGGTGGCATTCGTGACCTGATGAAAGAGGAGTGAAAGAAGATGCAGAAGAGGGGGATTCCATAGAGGTAGGTGGCCTGAAAGCAAATAAATAAAAAAGTTTTGCTTCCTTTCTCAGTGGGAACAGCTGGTGTATCCTGTAAAGAGTCTGTGGGGCTCCTTTGTGTGAAGTTTGGAAGGTTCATAATCTCAGGCTTATTCAGTCTCTACCAGTCCATTGTATATTCCACAACCTTATCCAGTCCTCACCTTGGAGGGGAGAATGGAGTGTCAAGGAAGGAAAGGGAGGTGAGCCACTGCCCTCTTGCCTTGCAATTCCTCTTCCCCAACTGCTTTGGTTCAATACTCATGACTTTCTCCATTTGAATACATGGCTATTCCTTGCAAATCCTAAGTGTCTCCTATAAAATAAAACTACTTGGAGAATTAATACACTTAGGAAATCAATGCTTTTCTCTCCTCACAAAGAAAAAATATTGACATCACCTGAAGGGAACTTTTAGAAGTTAAAGTAAGACCACGTATAGGCATGCAGTTTCAGAAACAATCTCTTGGAAGAAGTCTGCTGGAATACCTATCAGGAAAATTCTGCTGGCTGCCACAGAATTAAAGCTAAAGGGAAAGGAAGTCATGATCTCTGACTAACAGCCATTCAGTTATTTTTTAATCACAATTAAACAAAACAAAACAAAAATGGCCAATAAAAATAATTCATGCCTTTATATTCTTACTCCAAAATAAATGAATCAATTCATTCCTGACTCATATATGTGTCACATTGCCTAAAGATAGTAACATATACCAGGCACTGTGATAAAGGCTTTACATGTGCAATCTTATTTATCCTCTTAATAGTCTAATGAGACAGGTACTGTCATTAATATCTAATTTTACAGATGAGAGAACTGATGTAAAGTTTATTTATTTGCTACACAGCTAGTCAGGCTGTTCCCAGAATTTGAAATCAGGCTGTTTAACTTAAGGCATGGGCCTTAAATTGTTCCTGTGTATTCTTCCTTTGAAACTGCCAGCTTTCTTTGATCACTAAATACTTTTTTTTTTCTTTTTTGAGACAGGGTGTCGCTCTGTCACCCAG